>CM038217.1:135752100-136289674 GCA_021442155.1 Cymbidium sinense
AGCTTGACCCCCACATTATGACCAACTAGCAAATCGGCATGATGAGCATTTACGAGATGGAAATCAGGGCAATACATGCAGGATTAAATTCATTTACACCAAAAAATATTCAAAATACTTGACTGAATTTCTATAGTGTGTATAGCATAAAACCACTCATGGATAAACTTAATTAAAAATCAAAGTATTTAAAACTATAAATTGTTACTTTCATTGATGACTCTAAGAGTAAATGAAAAAGGTTAAAGAGACTCCAAGACAAATCAAAGAAGGTTAGATCATGTGGCTCTCAGACGTCTTTGAAACTGCATTCATAGATTAAAAATAGTCATAAAAATAGATCTTACCTTCATTGGAGGGTACTTAGAAAAAGGAGCATGGCCATGTGCCAACTCAAGGGCAGTGATTCCAAAGGACCATATGTCAGCTCTGTCGACAGAAAAGAAAAATGAAAAGCTTCTGTACAATGACTTAATCAATAATATAAGCAAAAATTATGCTACAATGATCCAACAATAAAGACTAAAAAGTGAAGCAAAAGCTGGCAGATGATTAAGGAAAGAACTGTTGGTAGTTGAAGTTTAGCATTGACCCTAAGATTAATCAGGTTAATAGCATATAAGATTCCATCAAGTTCAAATCAGAAATAATTGCTATGCCTGCAAATTTCATGTTCATGAAAGAAACATGGGACGCATACAAACAAATGCCAGCTGACAACACGCAAATAACATCTAACACAACTCTTACGCTCCGATACTCAAACCCCACACAATTTTGGACCTCATACTATCAGTTTATCAGAAAGTAAATGGAGCTTGAAAATGAACAAAAAGTTTTGTTCTAACGAAAAATAGTTTAAAATGATATACAAAATATTTTTCACCTATTATTTTAAGAATTGTCTTTAAAAATGACCTTCCAAAACTTTCAGAACGTCAAGGATAGTATCTGGAAAAATTATAAGGGGTAGAGTGCAAAAAAAAATGCACATGAGTGTTGGAATAGCTATCAATCAAGGTTAAAGAAAACAAGCTTAGAGCTTTTGTGCATACAAAGAAAAAAGGCAAAGAATGTACTGATAAAAAATAGGATAAAATTAACGCAATAAGAATATGAACTTTCTAATCCACAGGTAAGATCACTAGAAATTATGCAAAAAGATGTACAAAAATTATAGTAAACATTATATGCAGCACAGCATAAGAAGAAAATACAAAGAAGCATTCACAAAACTATGCCCAAATGATAAGGCTAACAATGATGATGATTTTCCTGCACCTTGGGAATATGGGCATGGTTAACTGCTTGACCTGAGGGTATGTTTTCTACTAGCCATTTAGATAAATAAATGTAGTTTGCTTTGTTTAGTAAATCACAACCCAGAAAACCACTTCCACTAAAACCAAGCAAGAATAGTAAATGATACCAAAGAGAAGCTATGTTCAGTATATTATACAATTTTTCTAGTTAGCCAGCTATCACTTTTCAATCAGGAAATAGGTCCATATAATTTTCAGCACTCTCATAAATAAGGAGAACACTAACTTGAAATTATATCCACCTCCTGGCTGTAACACCTCTGGAGCCATCCTAGGAACAAAAAAAATCTTGATGAAGGTTGATGTAATAACTCACAATCAGCGTTGATAGGTCAAACTGTCAATAACACAAATTATACAAGCTTCTACCAGCATGGTGTGCCTACAAATGTATTCCTTGAACGTTGTCTATCACCCTTGTCAAACATACAAGCTGTAACACCAAAATCACCAAGCTTCACAATGCCAGAACTATCGAGAAGGATATTTCCAGCCTGCAATTTGAAGGTTTACTCAAAAAAAAAGAAAAAAAGAAAAAAAATGACATCAAGAAATTTCTACCACGTTTCTGTAATAAACTAACCTTGACATCTCGATGAATATGTCCATGCTTATGAAGGTATTCCAAAGCTTTGAGTGTTTCCCTGAGAATGGACCCAATAACATTCTCTTCAAAACCATCTGGATAAGCAACTTTCATCAGATGCAAACAAGAACCCTCTGCCAGGAAAGGCATAACAACCCACAGGAAGCGTTCAACAACAAATGAGCAATATCCTTTGACCACATTTGGGTGATCTATCAAACTCATTATTTGGGCTTCTCTTCTTATGTCATCCTAATAGCATCATTTTCATCCTTATTAGCAGTATATCAGGTAGCATAAGAATGTAATTAAAAAAATTTCACAAAGTTGGATTTAAATAAACAACCATGAATACTACAGAAATACCACCGATAGAATATACATAAAGTAGAATATTTCTATCAGCAATTGAGGTAGCAAATAGAGATAACAAAGAAGATATTTACAATCAAACTTAACCAAGACACAATAGATCATGCACTGATTTGCAGATATGTACTTGATATGCCATTTTATTTTCTTTTGAACTTTAATCTGTAAGGGAAATGCCACATCAATAAGCTTTGGATGCAATTTTATAGATGCCAATGTCTTAATGTAACTTGGTAGGGAGGCTGATCCTGACCCATGCACAATCAACCCAATCCAAACCCCATTTCGATGATGTCTGAGGAATCTCCTAATCTGAGTGTCCAAGTTAGTGAGATGCAATACCAGCACAAAGTCTAAATTTCTATATATGAGATAACTTGCTCTCCTAGTTATCGCCACCACATTACATAGTTTTCAAATTAAAGATCACGTCATTGACTGCGATATACAACATGAAAATTATATATGGATCAATATTCACCACTCCTCAAAATAATTTAACAATCTAATCCTCATGTAGAAGAAAATAAAGACGATCAAATGATGTACATAATCCCTCTTAAAAGTTCAATTTTGCCAATGCTATTTCATTAAACAAAGCCATCAAATACACTATAAATACAATCACTATGTATTTAAGCCCAAGCTATTTGAAAATATATGCTCTTTGAAGCTCCATCAATCTTCTCATGCAATAATAGATATCCAACATGATTTTTTTGATGCATAGAAATGATAATCAAATGATCATAGAATTTCTTGAATCATGCATTTTACTAATTTAAATTTTGTCATTTGATCTTGCATTTGCTCGGGGAGGTCAAAATATCAAAACAACAAAGTTTAACCGGATACAAATTCTCCTAAAAGGAGAATTTTCAACTGTTAGATTCGAATTTTGAATGGAAAAATTAATTATAAAATGACAGGTGTTTCAATTTTCTATAGCAATTGTTGATGTCATAATTCCCGTGTTCCAATGCTCTGCAAGAATAAATAGCCTCATCATTTGAATTATTAATCCACTGACTAAAATTTTTGGGAAGAATGGGCATTTCTCAGCTCTTTCTTACACACATGTACATTGCTCCTCCTATAACCATTCCCATAATTATATTTTTGCATCTATAACTATATATTCTTCAAAATGGCACACCAGTGATTGTGATCTACAACCTATAAAATACCCTAGGTTAAGTTTAAAGAAATTTTGTTTTGAAACCATTCATCAAGCATGTGAAAATATATGCAGACAATAGAATGATATATACATTAAAATCTAGTTTTAACCATGTATTCTACTGATTATAACTTTATAATGCATACTAGATATTATCAATAACAAATGCATTTGATTACAAGCCATTTGAATGTCTCTACATGACAAAATATCTTCCTATGCAATTGGAGTTATCCATTGAGAAATTTTTCATTAAATGATCAAATGATCTTATGAATTATTGAAATTTGCGACATCACAACTAAAAGGGATGATGATTCTCATCCTCAGACAAGAAAATTCATATATATACCACGCACTCATGCACACTGCTCAAAAGAACCTATGCACAGATTTATCGAACAAATCAGCTTTATCAAAAAAACAGTCAATATCATGGCATAATTTACCCGAGAATACCTATTAGCCAAAAATGGGAAACAGACATGCATCGAGTGTAGGGGACATAGTGACATGTTAGCAAATCATTCATCAATCATCAACTGCCATTCAGTTGAACATATGCGTTGAGTCAAACCATATGCAAAACCCTAAAAACAAATCAGGAACAACAACTACTAAAGGAAATCCATCATAAAAGAAATACAAAGGAATTTCACTCCACTTCAAATCCATTCCTCGGGCGTCAACACAATCGCAATCAACACCGCTCAAACTCAAATGTCAATAACCAAAACTACAAACTATCGAAAGAGATCAATACCGATCAGCAACCAGCAAATCTCGAATAGGACGAAAGCCTAAAATTCAGGAAAAAAAATATAGATGGAAAGAAAGCGGAGCTCGGATTGGGAGTGAGAAATTAACTTACAATATTACTGTTGCAGCGATCCAGATCAAGGCACTTTACGGCAACAATCTCGTTGTAGGGTACATACAAAGCACGGTAAACTGTCGCGCTCGCCCTGTTCCCCACCTCCTCCAGCAAACGGTAGTCCGCTGACGACGCCGAGTATATCTTCTTCGCCGAGTTCCATCCACCCTTCCTCATCATATCCGAGAATCGCCGCTTTACCCTCGCTCGCTCTACTTTCCCGCTCTTCGAGATCTCCGCAGCTACCCTCCTGAAATGATGCGAATGGAACAAAGGAGAGAGTGCCGAGTGCGAGGCCGAAGATATACTCCTCGAGCGGACAGGGCGGCTTAAATATCATAAATATATCGACGGAGACCGATTCGGATGCTGACGTGGCGATACGAGTGGGGCGGTTGCTGGCTGAGCTTACCTAGTTGCCGTACAGAAGCATTATACGGCCCGAGGGGTCCCATTCCGAGCTAAGCGAAGTTCTAAAGCTCTGAACACATTTTTTATGCTTAAATTTTTTTATGTTTATATAAATAATATTAAAAATTTTAATATCATATCAAAAAATATTATTATTATTAATTTTTAAAATAAAATATATCATAAAAAATATTATATATATATATTATTTTTCATTATAAGAGCAGGATAAAAGCTCAAAATAAATCCCAAATAATTCTAAACATTATTTTCTATTGTCAAAATTTAGATCCTACAAAAATATTAGATTTTAGAGTGTATTATTAAGAGACATTAACAAATGATTCAATTCGATAATTTCATCATGGGTTGATTTTCAATTAATCAAATTATTATTTAAATTAATTTTAAGTTAGAAGGATTGACTTAACTATTAATATATATTATTTCTTTTAAAATTTATAATTTTCAATGCCAAACAATAAATTATAAGTTTGAAAGGAAATATTGTTGAGAATTTTATGTGTACACACATATAAATTTAATTATACATTAGGTATTATCTTATTTTTAAACCTATTAATTTTATGATCAAATAAAGATTAATTATTTTTGAGTTTTAAGGTATCTTATTAATTTTATATTGAATTATCATGTGTAGAGACCAAATATTTTATTTTATTTTAATGATACTAAAATAAATTGAAATACATTCAAGTTAAATAGGATCATGATCCCCATTCAAAATGATTGATTTTTATTTTTTCTCATATCCCATTTTGAGTCTCTCTCTCTCTCTCTCTCCCTCTCTTCAAAAACACCACTTTAGAAGTGGACGCCCAAAATTATTGCATTAGCTCTTCCATGGATCCAGGTACGTTTTCAATTAAATCTCTTCGATGATTTAACATGAGATCCGGGTACGATAAATTTATTTTTTTCATATTCATATGTTTATAATAAGTGGTATGAGAGACACTATCATGTTGAATCATTGAAGAATCATATTTCTCATAATCTGATAGGAGCCGATTTCTCGCGGAACCGACTGGTTTATCAGAGTGAGCTTCAACGCCGCTTTAGCCGGATTGGCGAATCGAATTATTTGTCTGGATCGAACCTTTGGGTATCGATGTCTGGGTTTACTTTTCACCGTCGGATCTATGTCTTGGTGAGTGGATTACATGCTCGAGGTCCGAGCGATCGCATGCATTGGAATTTGAATTATGTGAATGAATCTAGTCGTTGATCGACACGACGCGACCGCTTTTTTCGCCAGATCGCTTCTGAGAAGCTAAAGCTTTTAACCCTTATCTTTTGTTTCTCACTGAGTCGACTGGGAGAAAGGAGAGGTGAGGAGAAGAGAGGGAAGCTAGGTTTCGGCCTGAGCTAGGTGGGTTTCTGAGAAACTTAGGGAAGATGAAGGAAAGAAGAAGGAGAAGAAGAACTGCAAGAAAGAGATACTTTTAAATATTGATTACATCCTATTTGTCTCTTTCACTCTATCTATATTATCTTCTTCTACTATCCTACTAGATCTACTACTTCTTTACATTTTCAAGAAGTTCTTTTTGTTTTTACGGTTACTTTTGTTACAAGAATGTATATCTTCTGCTAGTGAGTACTTGTTCTTCATTTTGTTGTTGTATTTATACCGAGTTGTCAAGATCCTTTCTTGCTTCTTGTTTTCGCCATCTGTATTTGTAGTCCGATCCGGGTTTGTAGAGTTATTGTTGCTGTTGAAGTCTGAATAGCTTCTGCCTCTGGATATTGTTGCAGGATCTACTCTGAAAATACAATTACTTTTGTTATTCTAGCAATCTGTAATGTTGTGTTGTTAACTTTGTTGAAAGTTATTCTGTAATATTTTACTAGTCTTGTATATGTAATTCTGGATTCGTTGATCCAACAATCTTATAGCCTCAGTATCTTTCGCCTTTTCTTTAATTTTCTTATAGACTTCGCCTTGTAATTTCTTATTTTACTGAGTAAAATCCTTCAGCTAATTTGGGGCTTTTCTGTGTCTTTTGCTTCTGATGTTATTCTGTGTATTTGGGATTACATCATTACCCCCTTCCTAAACATTGACCTTGTCCTTAGGTCAAAATCAAAAATACTTTTTGAAATTCTTCAATTGATACCCAAGATGCATCTTTTGTTAGCATCCCATCCCATTGGACCAAAATTTCCTTCATAGCTTTATCTGCTTGCATTCTTATCCTTTCTTCTAGAATTTTGATAGTCCACCAGGCGGCCTTCTATGAGTTGGTAAGATTGGGATGTAGCTTGGAATCTCTCAGACTTTTAGTCTAGATACATGAAAGACATTGTGGATCCTTACTATTTTTGGAAGTTCTACTCTATATGTTACTGTCCCTATTTTCTGTAAAATTTTAAAGGGATCATAATACTTTCTTTGTAGCTTTGTGTAAGGATTTCTTGAGACTGAAGTCTGTCTGTATGGTTGTAGTTTTACTAACACTAGATCATTTACCTTGAAATGAAGCTCCCTTCTGTGTTTATTAGCCATTTGTTGTATTCTATTTTGAGCTTCCTGTAAGTTTGTTTTAAATTGATGTAGGATCTTGTCCCTCTGTTGTATTACTATTTTACCTCTGTTGGTAGTTGTGTTACCATTATAGGGTATAATTGTGGGTGGAAGTCTGTCATACACTGTTTGAAAATGAGTCATTTTTGTGGAAGTATTGATGGATGTATTGTAGAAGAATTCTGCCCATGGAAGAAATTGTAACCAATTTCTTGGTGTCTCTAATACAAAGCTCTTTAGATAATGTTCTAGTATTCTATTTGTGACCTCTGTTTGGCCATTTGTCTGAGGATGATAAGCACTATTGTGGCTTAGTATTGTTCCACTTAATTTGAATAGTTTCTGCCAAAAATTACTCATAAAGATTGGGTCCCTATCTAAAACTATACCTTGTGATATTCCATGTAGTTTGGCTATGTCTGAAATAAAAATCTGAGCTATATAGTAGTAAAACTAATTTGGAAGGGTGAGAAGTGTGCATACTTGGATACCTGCCTACCACCACTAGATATAGTAGTTTTTGTGAGACTGGTTATCCTGATAAAATCCATTGATACTTCCTCCCAAATGGTGGTATAGAGGTTGCGAACCCGTGCTTCGACGTCATATTTAACTTGTTGACATATGGGGCATGTGGAGATAAAATGTTGTATGTCCTGCTTCATCTTTTTCCAGTAAAACTGTTGAGTAATTCTGGCTAAAGTCCTTTTAATTCCATAGTGTCCTCCTACTTGAGTTGAGTGTAGTTCTCTCATAATAGTATTTCTTATTTCTGATTCTTTAGATATGAAAATCCTGTCTTCATAATATATCAGTCCATTAGCAATTATATGCTTTGGAAATAAATATGGGCTTTCTGATATTTGCTTATACAATTGTTGCGCTCGTGACTAGACATTTTCTCTTTGATCGAGTAAGAAGTGAATTGTTGAGTATAAGCATATAAACTTTGTTGTGTAGAGCCTTCTACTGTTAGTAGCTCTTCTGCATTGTATATTTTTCTAGATAAGGCATCAGCTGCCTTATTTGTGATCCCTGGTTTATATTTTATTGTATAATCAAAGTCAAAGAGTTTAATAAGGAACCTTTGTTGTTCAGGAGTCTGAATTGTCTGTTACATTAGTTCTCTTATGCTCTTTTGATCAGTTCTGATGGTGAACTTGTTGCCTAACAGATACTGTCTCCATCTTGCCACTGTTTTTGTTATGGCATAGAGTTCTCTTGCATAAGTAGATACTTTCTGTAATGATGGAGATAATTTCTTGCTAAAGTAAGCAATAGGGTGACTGTTTTATATTAAGACTACTCCTATTGTAGTGCTAGATATATCTATTTTTATTATAAAGTGCTGAGAAAAATTAGGGTAAACTAATACTGGTAAAGATTTCATTATTTATTTCAGATGTACAAATGCTTTTTGAGCTTCTTCAGTCCATTGGAATTGTTGTTTAGCTAGTAATGAGGTCAATGGTGCAATAATTGCTGCATATTATTTAACAAACTTTCTGTAGTAGCTTGGTAAACCTAGGAATCCTCTCAATTGCTTAACTGATGTTAGAGTTGGCCATGATTGGACTGCTTCTATTTTTTTCTGGTCCAGTTCTATGCCTTTGGCTGATAAAATATGGCCTAAGTATTCTATATTTTCTTGAATAGAAGAACATTTTGATGGTTTAATAAACAAGCTGTGGTGTTTCAGCTTTTCTAACACTGCTTGCAAGTGATTTTGATGTTACTCCAATGTAGGGTTGTATATTAGTATGCCATCAAAGAATACTAAGACATATGTTCTTAGAAAAGGTTTTAGAACTGTGTTCATCATGGCTTGGAATGTGGAGGGTGCATTTATTAACCCAAATGATATTGCAATAAACTCATAGTGTACCTCATGTTCTGAAGGCTATTTTGTATATGTCTTCTTCAGCCATTCTGATTTGATGATAACCTGAACGTAAATCCAGTTTTGAAAAGATGGTTGCTCCATGTAGTTCATCCATTAGCTCTCGAGTTGGAATTAGAAATCGAGGATAGTGATTTTATTTAAGGCTCAGTAATCCACGTAATCTCCAAGTTTCATCTTTTTTTATTAGTAGTGCTGGAGATAAGAAAGGGCTGGTGCTTTCTTTGATTATCCCAGTGTCCAACATTTCCTTGATTAACTTTTCAATTTCTATTTTTTAGAAATGTGGATATCTGTAGTTATTAACTCTAATTGGCTGAGTTTCAGGTGCCAAGTTGATATGATGATCAATGTTTCTTTGTGGAGGTAAATTATTTGGAGCTTGAAAAAATTCTTGATACTGATGTAGTATTTGCTGAATATTGGCAGGTAAGCTTTGGAACTCAATTGTTGTAGCCTCTGTAGATCTTGGAACTTCTGTAATATGCAGGTATGAGGCTATTTCATCTTTGTTTTGTAGTTTTATGAATTGGAAGTGTAATGCTTTGAACATTAGATGTCAGGTTCCTTGTAATTACACTAATGTATCATTATATCTGAATTTCATAGTCAACTTCTTGTAGTCTGTTGTACATTCTCCTAACGTTTCTAACCATTGTACTCTAAGTACAACATCTACCTTGCAGGTAGTGTCATATAAAGGTATATCCTTGGAGCTTGATGGGTATGTTAGAACATACTCACATTTCAATATTTCACCATTTTCAACCACTTTAAAAAATATGTATAGATGATCAATAAATTTGGCTAATTTAAATTGAATAAAATTATGGGTTAATCAATCACTGCATTATTTTGTTGCCAATCTTTCTTGCAATCTTAGTGTTCTGGGATTGGATTGACCTGTAAAGGCATTGAAACTTATTTTTGGAATTTCTTCCTGTAATAATTGATTATCGCCTTCTTGTGGTGATACTCGGTCATCATTGACCATTAAAGCAAACAATTTGATTTACATGTATGTCCTCTCTGATATTTTTCATCACAGTTGAAGCAAAGTCATTTCATCTTTCTTTCTTCCAACTGTGTGGCTATCAATCTCTGAATTGGTATGTTCTTCTTTGTTGTGATCTGTTGTAAATGGACATTGGAGTAGGCATAGGGGTTGTTGATATGGCTATTCGCATCGCTAAAAAATTGATGAAATCTGGAAGTTCGATAGATACTTCATCGCTAATCCTTCCATTACTTAGCTAATTGGAAGGCTTAAGAGAGAGTAGCTCTAACTTCTCTCTTTATATTTATCTTAGCCCAGATTCAAAGCAGCTTTGTAAAAATTCAGGGGGAATGTCTGAAATTTGATTAGCTAACTCTCAACGAGAGCACCAATGATAGAGCCGGGTGTGAACCATATCTAGATCGAGAGTGAGCGTTCAGCTTGCTTCCATTGGATTGCAATTGAACTATTATCGGATCCCTTGGGTATCGACGTCTGGGTTTACTTTCCACCATCGGATCTATGCCTTGGTGAGTGGATTACATACCGACGCATTGAAATATGCATTGGAATTTGATTTCCGAGAATGAATCTAGCTGATCTGATACGACGCGTGAGATCGCTTCAAGAAGCTAAAGCTTTAACCCTATCTTTTTTTATTTTTCTTGACAATTCGATGCTCGAGAAAAGGAGAGTCGAGGGAGAAGAGAGAGAAGCTAGGGTTTTGGCTGAGTTACGACGAAAACTTAGGGAAGATGATGGAAGGAAGAAGGAGAAGAAGAACTAAGCCGGAAGGAAGAGATTCTTTTTAGAAATATTGATTACATCCTGTTTGTCTCTCTTTCACTTTATTTATACTATCTTCTTCTATTATCCTACTATTTACTTTTACAATTTTCAAGAAGTTATTTTCTATTTTTATGGTTACTTTTGTTACAAGAACGGATCTCTTTCTATTGGGCTGTGAGTACTTCTTATTTTTTCAGTTAATTTGTTGCTGTATTTGTAACTGAGTTGTCAAGATCTATTTTGCTTCTTATTTTCAATTATCTGTTGTTTGTTGTAGTCTAATCTGGCTCTGTGTAGAGTTATTATTACTATTGAAGTAAAACTGTCGATATCATCTACTCGGAAATGCAATTACTTTTGTTATTCTAGCAATGTAATGTTGTGTTGTTAACTTTGTTGAAAGTTGTTCAATATTTTACTAGTCAGTATCGTAATTCTCTGGATTTGATCCGAGCTTCTTATAGCCTTGTATCTTTTCGCCTTTCTTTAATTTTCTTATAAGACTTGCCTTGTAATTTCTTATTTTTGGTAAAATTCTTCAGCCAATTTGGGGTTTTTTTGTGCCTTGTGCTTATGATGTTATTCTGTGTATTTGGGATCACATCATAATCTTTCCTATTGATTGTTTGAGAATTTTATTTTAAAATACGTGATTAAAAAAAACTTATGTAATTTATTTTATCTTGTTCATATAGAATCAATATATTTTGGATCACTTTCATTCTTGATGTTGAAAAAAAATATATAGTTTTTATTTTTCTTTCAATCGAAATTGAAACTTTCATATAATCCATATGTTTAGTCTTGCAATTGTGACTTATTTTCAGAAATAAAATTCATATTTGATTATATGAAATTAATTTTCTCATATTCATCTTCAAACTTGATAATGTTATTATTAACGTATTAACATTTTAAGAAAACAAAGAAATTACATTTATCATATTTTTCCATTAATTATGTTGATTTGTGTTAAAAAAACTAGTTTATTTAATCGAAGTTAATGTAATAAATTTCATAAGGTTGAATTCTTCATTTATGTCGCTTCATGAGTAATTAATTTCAATAGAATGTTGTGATTCTATGCCATAGACATTTCAGTTTACTCCAATTAATTAACTCATTAATATTGGCATAATAATTAATTTCAATAAACATTTCAGTTTACTCCAATTTAAAATCTTAAATGCTTATTGTAGCATCATATAAATGAATGAGTTAATTATTTAATTAATTCATTTGTTTTCGTATAGCTGCTTCATCTTAAAGCACTTATATATATTTATAAACATGTTATATTATAATTATGTAATAAATATTTTATGAATGTTTCTAATTATCTAATTGAATGTAAACATTCATGTTATTAAATTCAATACTTTTTGTTTGGAATTTGCATTTGATAAAGTTTGAGTAACTGTTTTAATTAAATTATTAACTAAAGTTTGTATTATGATATTAAATGGATTTAGTTAATATTTATTATTTCAAAATAATTTAAATTGAAATATCATGTCATCAAAGTGATATATATTATATCAATTTATTTATTTTTGAAATATATAAATATTACTTAAGAATTACATTTAAATATATGCAAAAAATAATCGACCCAAAAGAAGATTATTTTTTTGATCAAGCTACAAATATGTGATATATAATTTATATATATCGATCCAAAGATGTATTCATATTAATTTATTATCAATATTTGTTGATTGTAATTTTAAGAGTAACATTTACAAATTATTATATATGTTCAAATACTAAATTGCAATATTATGTTAGGTATCTTATATGTGCTCATTTTATTAAACATTTCATTTTAAGCATGTTTTGTTGATATTTTATTTACATTATATATGCATATGAGAATGACAATGTTATTAATTATAAGTATTATTTTTATTCTTTCCAGTTAATGCTTTTCTATATCAATTTGAATAACATTATGGCAACTTTAAGAAATGGAAAGAACATATCACCATTGTTCTTGGGTGTATGGATCTTAACTATACAATCCGGACTAAAAGTCATCCCGCCCTTACTAGAGAAAGCACTATTGAACAAATGACTAACTTTGAAAAGTAGAAGCATTCTAACTATATGAGTCTTATGATCATGAAGCATTCCATTCCAAAAATCATAAGAGGTGCAATTTTGAAGAGGAAATGTGTTAAAAAGTTTATAAGCCAAATATCAGACCATTTCGTTAGTTCTAAAAAGATCAAAGTGAATACTATTCTTATTAAACTCGTTTCAATAATGTATATAGCCAATATAAACATAAGAGAGTGCATTATAGAGATGTCTAATTTTATCACTAGATTGAGAACACTAAAATTAGAGATGTCTGATGACATTCTTGTGCACTTAGTTTTCATCTCTCTTCTTACATAATTTAATCATTTTAAGATAAGTTATAATATTTAAAAGAAATAATGGGCTCTTAATGAGCTCATTGTTCAATGTGTGCAAAAGAAAGAGAGATTGAAACATGATAAATAGAAAGTGTTCGTAGCTGCTTCCTCTCGTGGCAATGTTACTAAAAGAAAAATGACTTATAAAGATAAAGGAGTTGTAGACAAATGTTCTTCATAGCATAAAGTGCAACGGAAACAATAATACCGTTATTTATTTCTTTTGCAAGAAGGCTAGTCATGTGAAGAAGGATTGTCCCAAGTATGCAAATTAGCTCGTGAAAAAGAGTAAACTTCTCAATTTGTTATTTAGTTCATTTATTTTTAGTACCAAATCACACTTTGTGAATAGATACAAGTGCAACTACTCACATAAGTGTGACTATGTAGGGTTGTCTAAGGAGACGAATGCCAACTAATACTGAAAGATTCATCTATGTGGGAAATGATAATAAAGCTCTTGTTGAATCAATATGCTTATATAGATTACATCTAGAATCTGGTTATATTTTGAATTTACATGAGACTTTTTATGTATCATTATTTAGATAAAATTTAATTTTTATTTCTTATTTGGACAAATCTGATTATTTTTGTTCATTTGAAAATGTAAAGTTTAGTCACTTTCAATATTCAAATATTATTGGTACTAATTCTTTGGTTGATAACATATATAAATTAGACATTTCGCTCCACAAATTAATGAAATCTTACATTAAAATAATTTTGGTATAAAACAAAAATTAATGAATGAGAATTCTTATATGTTATGGCACAAGCGTTTTGAACATATTTCTAAACAAAGAATTAAAAGACTTGTGTGAAAAAGAATTCTTGATTCCCCTCATTTTTTAGATAACAAACTATGTATAGAATGCATCAAGGGGAAAATAAACAAATATCAAGAAAATTAATGCTCATAAGAGTTTAAGCATCTTGGAATTAATTCATACTGATATTTGTGGTTCATTCTCCACAACTACTTGGAATGGCCAATAGTATTTTACTACTTTCATAGACGATCATTCTCGTTATGGGTACTTATACTTGATTTATGAAAAGTCACAATCACTGAACGTATTCAAATTTTAAGGTCAAGTTAAAAATCAACTTGGAAAGAAAATACAAATTATCAAATCTGACTATAGTGGTGAATACTATGATATGATGGATCAAGTGAACAACATACATGTCATTTTGCCAAATATTTAGCAGACTGTGACATCATTTCTCAATACATTATGTCAGGGACATCAAGTCAAAATGTTATAGTTGAGAGACGAAATCAGACCCCTATGATATGGTCAGAAGTATGATAAATCATTTTTTCTTACTAGAATCACTTTGAGAAGAAGCCTTAATAACTACAATTTCCATACTTAATAGAGTTTCAAGTAAAGCAAAGATAAAACCATATGAATTATGGATTGGGAAGAAACCTAGTATTAGGCATCTTCATGTCTAGGGATGTTCAGCTGAAACTAAGATATATAAGCCTAATGAAAGAAAGTTGGACTCAAAAACTATTAGCTGCTATTTTATTGGATAATCAAAAGGTCGAAGGGTTTTAAGTTTCATGACTCTTCAAATAAATCCTTTTTTGAGACAAGCAATACTAAATTTATTAAGGAAGTTGAATATGATGAGAGTTATAAACCTAGGAATTTTATATTTGAAGAGCAATTTATTACTATTTCTACAATTACAATAAAAAATGATTAGATAATTTTATCTTATCTTATTCAAGTTGTAAATACAGATAATCAAAATATTCTTAAGTTAACTCTCACTCATATTGAGGAATCATAACAACCTCAAATTGAAGTGGCATTAAGAAAATCTACTAGGGAGAGGATATTAACAAGTTCAGATGATTATGTTGTGTATCTGCAAGAACATAAGTTTAACATTAGACTGAAAAATGATATAATATCTTTTAGTCAAGTCAAATAAAGTGCTAACTTCTATAAATGGATAGAAGCCATTGAGGATGATATGAAATTAATGAAAGATAATGATATTTGAGATCTCATCGAATTGCTAAATCAATAAAACTCATTAGTTGTAAATAGATTTTTAAAGCTAAACGAGATTAAAAAGGCAATGTTGAAAGATATAAAGCACATATAGTCGCTAAAAGTTTCACTCAAAAAGAAGGCATTGATTATAAATAGACTTCCTCTCCAATTTTTTGAAAGACTCTTTTAGAATCATTATGACATTAGTATTTCATTATGATTTAGAGTTACATTATATTGATGTAAATATTCTATTTCTCAATGGTGATATTGAATAAAAACTATATATATGATGCAATAATAAAATTTTCAATCTTCTGATTCAAAACACATGGTATGCAAATTAAAGAAATCTATCTGTGATTTAAAGCAAGCTTCCCGTCAATGGTATAAGAAATTTTATCAAGTGATTACTTCTTTTGGTTTTAAAGAAAATATTATTGATCAATGTATTTGTCAAAATGAGTGAGAATAAATTCATCATCCTAATACTATATGTTGATGATATTCTATTGGTAAGCAGCGATATAGGCATTTTGCATAAAACCAAGAAATTTATTTAAAATGAATTTGAAATGAAAGACCTTGGGAATGCATTTTTTGTGTTGGGAATATAAATTCATCAAGATGATTCTTGTGGTATACTTGGTTTATCATAAAAGACATATATTGATAGATTTAAAAAGAGATTGTGAGATATACCAATTGCTAAAGGTGATAAATTTCGATTGCTTCAATGTCTAAGAAATGAATTTAAAAAGAAATAGATGAAAAAGATCTCATATTCATCTGCATTATGGAGTCTTATGTATGCTCAAGTTTGTACGTGTCCGGATAGTGCGTACATTATTAAAAAGTTGACAGATATTTAAGTAATCCGGAAATGGATCATTGGAAAGCAGTAAAATGGGTTATGTGGTATTTGAAGAGAACAAAAGACTTTATGCTCACATATCAGAGATTAGATCATTCGGAGATCATGGGGTACTCGACCGATTTTCTTGTTCGATAATAGAAAATCCACTTCAGGTTATATTTTCTTATTAGTTAGAGGAGCTATATTTTTAGAAAAGTGCTAAACAATATGAAAGTAGAATTTATAGCTTATTATGAGACATCAAATTAAGGAATATGGTTTCAAAATTTTATCATCACTATTAAATATTTTAATGAATAGAGACCATTAAAAATAAATCGATAATAGAGCCAATCGAGTTTCAAATAACAACAAGAGTTCGTCGAAGTCAAAACATATTAACATAAAGTTTCTTATTGTAAAATAAAGAGTTCAGAGTTTTCAAGTATATATTGAACATATTAGTATAAATTTTATGATTGCAGATCTACTTACAAAAGATTTACCACCTAAAGTATTTCATGAGTGGCTGATGAGATAATTTTACTGATGATATGCTAAAGATAGTGAGAGTTTGCTTATGATGTTCAATGATTATAAATATATGTTTCTGATAAGAATAAAGTATTATTATTATCTTATAATTGAAAACTTTGAAATAAAACTATGTAGTTTCAATTGTAATTTAGCATAAATAAATGAAACTATATTTATAACTATTTTTGAGTTATAATATAGGACTAGTTAAAAATAGACATGATAAATGATCACATTACATAAAATTTTTATGCTATACATCCATACTTGATCTAAATCGTTAATCATATTGATTTAGTGATCACTGATGAGTCTTATTATAGAAAAATTATAACAAAGATAATTTTTGGTTCCATGTCAATATTATTAATGAACCAAATTGTTTAAAAATAATTCTCTTTGAAGATAGCAAATATTGAGCTCTTAAAGTATTTAATAATATATAATGATCAAGAAAATATATGCGGCCTAAGTGGGAGATTGTGAGAATTTTAAATGTGGGCTCACATATAAATTTAATTATACATTAGGTGCTATCTTATTTTTAAGCCTATTAATTTTGTGATCAAATAAAGATTAATTATTTTTGGGTTTTGAGGCATCTTATTAATTTTGTATGAAATTATCATATGTAGAGATCGAACATTTTATTTTATTTTAATGACGGGCAGAAATAAAATGAAATGCACGCAAATATAAATAAATTATGGTCCCCATTCTAAATAAATGATTATTATTATTTCTTATCATATCTCATCTTGAGTGAAAAGAAGACCCTTTCTCTCTCTCAAGAATACCACTTTAGAAGTGAAAGGCCAAAAATTCTCGCATTAGCTCTTCCATGGATCTATGTACGCTCCGATTAAATCTCTTCGATGATTTGACATGGGATATTGGTACGATAAATTTATTTATTTTTATCTTCATATGTTTCCAACAAATATCACTTAAATTGTGTCATTAAAATGAGTAATCTTCTCAGGAAAATATAAATGCCATTACTTATGAACACATAGAGCAATGAAAAAACAAGGAAGATGTTGGGCAAATATAGAGATAGTACATCAAAATTTTATACCAAACTCTTGGGAACAAAAAATTGAGTATAAGAAAGAGGCTAAGGGTGCATTTTATACAACTTTCTGACAATTTTTTTTTTCAAAAAGTAATAAGAAAATAACTGCAACTGTGTTTGACTACCAGTTTTTTGACTATTTTTTAGAAAATTTTGTGAGGAAAAGCTAATTTTGAGAATTAGAGTTGTTAAAATATGGTAGTTATCGTAAAGCTACTATTTAAATTTTTCAAAAAGAAAAAATATTTGAAACTTACAACAACTTTTCAAAAAGATGTTTTTCTCACAACACATTTATAACTAGCTTTTTAAAAAATTTCAGCTACCCCAAACAGATCCTAAGATAGCTAAAGCAATGAAAAAAACAAAGTAATTTTAATTCAAATAATTATTGTGATAAAATAATAACAATAAAAATTTATGAGAAAACAATAAAAAATTACATGAAAAAATGAGTCATAATAGTTAATTTTTTTAATAATTTTATACTAAAACCAATAAATTTTAACATATTTTAATTATACTTTATGTTAATATTTATTAAATGAGGTGGCTCATGATCTTACTGGTCGAGTTAGAGCTAATTTGATATTAACTTGTTAATTCATCGAGCTTAACTTACAAGTCATTTATTGAGTCAAATTTGACCTAATATACAAGTCAACTTAACTCACTTAGATCCCTAGCTAAGACACACATGTTATGCAATGGAAATAGCATTTTATCAAGGAACAACATTAACTAATTCATTAATAGTTCTAAGATGATGTCGTTCGAAGAAATACTTAAGAAGATTTAAGCCCTAATGAATAGAAAAGAAGTCAAGTAGGAGCAACAATCAAATTTACGTATATCAAAAATTTATTCAACTTAATGTTTTTTGAGATATTTTTATTAATATGTCACGATATTAACATTGTAATTAATGGAGATAACTTTTATTGTGACTTATAGAAAAAAAAATTCCAATAAAAAGACACAAGAGATGAAGTCCTAAAGTAGCAAATATTCTTTAAAAACGAAATACAATTATAAAATTTAATATATATATATATATACAGAACAAATATAAATACACCACTAGATAATTCTGATTCTCAAGCAAGCACCTGTTGGATTGGGACATAAAAATAAAATATTTATTTATTTATTATAAAATGACCAATAAAAATAAAAAATATATTCTAACAATTTATCGTTCTTAGCATGAATCATACAGATGAATCTCAAAACATCGACCATTAAAAAAATAAATAAATCGAAGATCATATGATCATAATAACATATGAAAAATATACGCAGTAACATATGATAAGAAAAATATAATGAAAGGTTTTATTACAGGAAGGCATATGGGCTGAAGAGTTTTAAATAAATGTAAAAATTAAGAAGAGAAAAAAAAAACTGAAAAATAATATGAATAAATTTTGGGCAAAAATAATAATTTATTAATTTTCTACCATTTTCAAGTTGATTCTAATTTTAGATGATTAACTCAATGGCTCATTTATATATATATATATATATATATATATATATATATATATATATATATATATATATATATATATATATATATGTTGGCTAAAAATCAATGTAGAGTAAAGTTTACTGCCTTTTTGGAGTCCAAAGACACACAGCAGATTTAAAGAATAACAATAAAACCCGCATTTTTACAAAACCTCAAAAGAGGAAAACCACGTCTAGCCCAAGAAAAGCTTCCACTATGTATCTGTTAGACAAGATCTTCCATACCGAGATTACGAATCAGATATGGTGAAAATGACAACTTGCAAGAATGTAAACGTTGACAATGACGTTGACGACGAAGTCGACGACCAGCCGATTAAGTTGACGACGAATGCCGACGACGGGTTGATGTTGTGACGACGCATGTTTGACGCCATGGACGCCGACGATCGACGATAGGTCGCACGATGACCGGCAATAACGACGACGCTGGCGATCGGTGCTGTGGTACCATAACGTGGCGCACGACAGGCTGGGATCTTAGAGCTCTTTCCTCTCTGCTTGCTTCTCCCTTCCTCCCCTCACATGGCGAATGAGGCTATTTATAGATTGAGGAGTGACGCCTCAGAATACATACGCAAAACCCGCAACCCACTTCATCTGACGGCTCAAAATGATCCCTGATCATATAATGTATTTTGTGCATTTGAATGCTCAAATGAAGTCGGAAGATCTTTGGCTTGGAACCGCCATCAAGACGCCGATTTGACTATAAACACTTTATATTTGAAGCTATTTAGGATTTAACCGATATCCCAAAGTTTCCAAGTGATATTTTAAGAGCTTGATCTCACCCGCCAACTTCGACGCTTGCTTTTAACATCAAGATTCGCGGCTTCAATAATAGTATTTTTCATATCGTTGCTCTATTTTTTGGATGACATTATCTCAATCATCCAAAAAATATATGTTAAATACTTGAAAATAGCAAATTCTTCAATGAAATTTGAGGTCCATTAACTACATTTCAGAGAACAGATCTTCATGAGCACAAGATTATGACTATGATCAAAAGGCGCATATGCATGTAGGTATGTGCTGTGAATTCAGATTACGACCATCCGGTGTGACCGGCTTCCTTGAGCTCGGTGGCAATGGCTCATGCATGGCATGCTGCCATTACATCTGAGCCGCCATAAGGCTGCATAATAGTGGGTTATAAGCATCAGCGAGGAGTGCATGTAGCAGTCATACAATGCTGATATGCGTGTCATAAATAGCGAAATGAATGAAAACGAATATGCATATGGTTTTACTCATGGGTCCGGGCGGAAGATCGAATTCAATAAGCAGATTTGGAAGTCGGCCTGGCCATGAGATTAACGGATAAAACATGTTTCTGGTTGCGCGAATAACTGGCTGTCTGGCGCTGATAAGCGCTAATAACGTGCGATTATGGTCTCAATGATTGTACACGGCATGAACATCAGGGGTTTTGCGGAGCCATCTGGAGCTTAACATATTAAATCAGGTCATGAGCCTTAGCATGAGCACGGTTGGCCATAAGGTTGCGATGAAGAGCCAAAGCGCATGGGCAATGGCGATTTTGGTTTGACGGTTTTGATTTGGGCAATTTTACCTTTGCCTGAAGGGTCTATAAAACCCCCAGGCTGAGAAGGCACACTTCTTTCTGGTGCTTCTCTTCTTCTTGAGTGAGGTTCGTTTGAGTCAATCAAGGCTGTACATCGTCGTTGTTCTTTCCTAAAGCGTCGCCACCTACGTCGACCGTCCTTTGGAGGCGATCAAGGCATGTACTTATGTCGTTGTTCCGTTTTCGAAGAGGGCACTCGTTGGATCGTCCGGGTTTGAGGCGATCAAGGCTACCGACTTATCGTTGTTCGATTTTCCCTTGAAAGAGGCACCTGTCGGACCGTCGTTTGAGGCGATCAAGGCCCTAGTCGTTGTTCGGTTTTCCCTCGAGGCGAACCGCCTCGTCGGACCGTCCGTTTGAGGCGATCAAGGCCTACGTCATTGTTTCGTTTTCTCGAAGAAGCGACCTCGTCGGACGGGTTTGGAGGCATCAAGTCGCTTCCACTTAAATTTGATTTCTCACAAATTTAATGGATGATTCATTGATAACGCCAAGATGGGGCGTTAGAGAACTATCGTTCAACGACTAAAGTTTGGTAAGTAATTTACGAGCATCATCAGGGGGGAATATCTTCTCTCTCCTCTCTTTTTTTTTAATCTTTTTCTCATATGTATTATTTTGTCGATCGTGAAAAAATTTTTTATTGCAAAATCAGTGAGCGAGAGTCAAAAGGAGGCAAGACATTGGTGGTGGTGAGTTGCTTTTACAAAATTCTCGATTTTGTCATTTCTCCCTCTTTATTTATTATGTATTTTCACCGGTGATGGTGGAAAAATAGTGACTAATGGATGATACCATCCACCATCGATAGTTTAATGGTGTTCCGAGAAAGTTTTTCTTTCTTAATGAGTTGGTGGCCATTGTTGCTAAAAGTGATCGATTCACCTCGTGGGAAGCATTTGAGATGATTCTTTGTGCGGGGCTGCGATTCCTTTGGACTCGAGTTGATTGAGATATTCAAAATATGTGACGTAACTTTGTCACAATTTTCATTTTGAGCTTTAATGGTCATCGTCGGTTTGGTGCTCTACTTAGGTGTTACTTTGAACATCAAATACTTGTAATCGAATGCGTTACATGTGATACCTAGGACGTGTTTTCTTATGACTAAAGAATTGGATAGAATTTTGACATGGGATCAATCTAGAAATTGGTTTAATGGATTCTTTTTTGTGAAAAATGAGTGGGGCCTTCAGAGATGGGGAAGATTGAATGACCTTCCATCCATTCGATGTTGGAGAATGAGATCGACAACTCTTAATATCACGATGAAAGCTTGCAACATGAGTTACGTCACATTGACAAGTATATAGTTGAAGATAGAATGTTCAAGGTTGGCCTTTCTATCCAGGCAGGGAGATCTCATTCTTTTCCATTAAAGAGATCAAGTAAAGGTGATGAAAGGTCTCCTCATATTCATAGGGTTCTTTCAAAGCCACCTAAATTGGTGGTGGCAATGTTTCTTCCCTTTGGAAAAAAAAATATGATTGATTGGTCTTCCTACAAAATCATCATGAACTCAATTTCTCGAAAAGTCTTTACGCCCTTTTGCAAAGATCTTCACATTCAAATTGCGCATGCAGTAGCACATCCTCAAACGGGACGGCCTGCGACTATACTCAAAGGACTAAAAAACCTCGAGAAGGGGGGGGCAATGGGTTGATGAGCTTTCTAATGTTCTTTGGCTTACTACATCACGCACCCGACTAGTGAGACAGTATAACTTGTGTTTGAAAGCTATTATACCGAGATATCGGGTTCCAAGTCCAAGAGTTTAGTTATTCAATCATGATAGTAATGAAGAAAAACTCCGACAGCACCTGGACTTACTCCCCGAAACTCGTGACATGGCCCTACTTAGGACTGCTTCCTATCACCAAAGGGTAGCTCGTCACTTCAACAGAAGAGTAAAACCTCATCCCATATCTGTCGGTGACTTGGTCCTAAGTCTCAAAGCTGCGCAAGGCCCTCAGCAATAAAATCTCACCTCTTTGGGATGGCCCATATGTGGTTAGCTATGGTGAAGCACGAACTTTCAAGCTCAAGGATTGAGAGGGAAAACTTACCTCGAACACGAGAATCTCCAAAAATATTATCGTAATTCCAACATAATTATCACTTTTATTTTGCCTCTTTATCATTTCCTCTTTGTGTAGCCAACCCCACTTAGTGGGATAAAGACTTGTTGTTGTTGTTGTCATTTTCTCTTAAAACTCATATCCGTGTTAAAATCATCTTATGATTGTATCCAACTTATCAGTAATGAATTTATAGCTTTCTTCTTATAAACTTGTTTCTTCTTCATTTAATCCTCCCACTTGAGAAATATCAACTCATGTTATATCTCAATCGGAGCATGATTAATCCCAAGGGGACTTTCCATGACCTCTTCCACATAGGTTAACGTCATCGAGCCAAGACTATGATAAACAACCTAGGATAGGTCAAAAGGTGGACTCCTCACCTCTTCCATACAGTTAGCGTCGCCGGCGAAGACTGACAAATAACCTAGGATAGGTCAAAAGGTCCTTGGTGGACTCTCACGACCATCCTCTTTCATACGTTAACATCATCGGCGAGACTCGACAAACAACCTGGATAGGTCAAAAGGTCTTGGTGGACTCTCACGACCTCTTCCATACGTTGCGTCATGAGCTATAAACAACCTGATAGATTAAAAATTCTGAGTGGATTCAATTTAACATCATCCGTACAGATTAGCGTCGTCGAATAATATTCTGACCAAATACCCCGGATAGGTAAAAATAAAATAAGAGCGTATCATCTAAAAAAAAATTGATAGCATTAACATGGTGGTATAAGAAAGAATCAAGATTCTGATACATACTAATAACAATACATAAAAAAAAATGCATCCTCAATTGATGCTACATCATATCGATTGGTGATATCAACGTCCTCACCACTAGGAGATACTCCCTTGGACTCACTCCCAACTCCTTCATCTCCTGAATCGGACGAAGAGTCTTCAGATACTTGGCTGGAGGCATCCTCAATACTAGCGGTCTTGCGATGTACTAAGATTCTTTTAGGAACCCTCGGATGAAGCCCTCCTCTAAACATTGGTGCTCCAAGTCCTTCACTTCAACATCAAGTATATGATTACGAGCTTCGAACATGGTCTTGAGTGTATGAGATAAGCGAGTTCTTAAAGTCTTCCACCGCCTTCAAGGAGATTTCATTTGCTTCCCGACATTATATGCTCCTTCTCGAAAGATGATCCATGCTTTCTTCTCCGGTTCGAGAGCTCTCTTCTCCGCAAGTGCCTTGAGTCTTTTCTCTTTCGACGTCTCTGTCCTCACCTCAATCACTCATCACGAGTGCGCTCCACCTCGACATGAGAGAAAGAGAAGTCAACATGTTATAGCTTCGGTTCTGCATGATCCTCCAAAGTCACTTCTTTGGCTTTAATACTCATCTTTCGCTCATACTCGCCTTGCAGATATTTTATCTTCACAAATTCAGTATTCCACTCATCTAAAGCGACACTCAAATGAGCCATCTACCCTAATGTTTGAGTTACCTATAAAGAAAAAAACCATCATAAATATTACACAAAAGAAAAGAAGAAGAAAAGAAGAAAGAAGGAAGATACCAATTCATCATTTCGTTGGCCGTACATATGTGATTTAACACCTCTTGAGGAATGTAAACGAACTCCCCATCATGAGTTGAAATAGCTAAACTCTCGAGGAGGTGTTGGGGTGAACTTCTTCTTCTGAGAATATGATGTAGTCACTTTCAAATACATGTCCAAAATGTTTAGCATTTGCCTCCGTAATTTTAGCTAGTGGTTCGGCTTCCACCCATTTAGTGAAGTAGTTGATGGCTAAAATGATGAACTTTCGTACCCCGATGTCAGTTTAAAAGGTCCCATGATATCAATCCCACTGAGCAAAAGGCCACCTGCTTTGAAGATGAGAGCTCAGATGTGACGTGAGAGGTTAGAGTGCAACCGACAACTTGCACATTTTTTTGTGAACTCCAAGTTTTATTGTAGCCAATAGAACCCCCGCCTTTATAATTTTAAGGGCTAGTGCCTTCCTCCTAGTGTTCTCCACATATCCTCGAAAGAACCTCTCTAATGTAATCGACCTCAAGGTGAGAGGCATTTAAGGTCCAAAAAAGCTCGTTTGTATAGTTCACCATAACAATAGTAAAGTTTGAAGCTTATCTCTGAGACAGTAAGTTTGGTCTTCGTGAAGGGTTCCTTCTTGTAAAAAAGAGATGATGGGTCCATCCACCTAATGTTCCTTTATCTCATCAATTGCTTGAATCACCCATGACCCTGGATACTTAAAATGTATTTCTTCAACATGCCTTCTCTTAAACATCCCAGTATGAAGCAAGCTTAGTGAGAGTGTCACTGAGTATTCTTCTCTCATAGAGATGTGAATGATTTGATGTGTCTTGAAATGGGCAAGAAGAGACTTCACCAAGGAGGTATTGTGGGGATTATGAGTATTAAAGTTTCTCAACTTGGGAGGTGACAAGTTGAGAGTCAGTGTATCACTAAGTCTTGAGCTTCACAATCAATGGAGAGTCTCAACCTCAAGAGCCTCATATTCACCATATTATTAGTAAAATTTTAGAAGTCCATACTCTAAGGTATTCTCACTGGGGAAATAAGTAAGATTCCCACCACACTGACCAAGATTTCTCAAGCTCCATCAACATAGAGGGTCCATTGAGGAGACAAAAGGCATGAAGATATAGCTCCTGAGTTGGGGGCATTCCACTATAAAGTTCACTTAGACTTTATGTAGAGCAGAAATTTATATCAAACTCTCCCAATTCTATACCACTTGATTAACCTCCCGATGCTCTCGTAGA
Source organism: Cymbidium sinense (assembly GCA_021442155.1). Classification (NCBI taxonomy): domain Eukaryota; kingdom Viridiplantae; phylum Streptophyta; class Magnoliopsida; order Asparagales; family Orchidaceae; genus Cymbidium; species Cymbidium sinense. Next base: position 135,777,961 of record CM038217.1, read on the forward strand.
TGGCCCTTAATGGTAAATGAGTGTAAACGCCGATAGAAGTTTGAAAGTAATTTTCTGAAGAAAACTAAAGCCGCCACCTTATCTAAGTGGATAACGTTTCTATATCGAGAATTTTCGACATAATAAATTGGTTGTATCCCATTTTCTTCTCGCACTAAAATTGAGCTTATCACGGAAGAGACTCGAGATATAAGTATAACATCTCTCCTTGAATAGGCTTGATAGTAGGGTGGAGATGCTAAATACCCTTAGTTGCTCAAAAGCACATTCATCATGCCATTGAAAATTATTATTTTTAGCTCCCTTTAATATTTTAAAGAATGGTATTTATCCCGAACGCTAGAAGTGGATAACGCAAAGAATTGGCCATTCAAATGTTGAACTTCCTTAATATTCTTCTGAGGAGTCATATTTTGAGAGCTTTGATTTTCTGGTTGGCCTCTATCCCACGGTGGGTTACCATAAATCCAAGAATTTTCCGACGTAACCCCAAAAGCACATTTGGTCGAAGTCCATGTTATAACGTCAAGAAGGTTAAAGCATATTTCTAAGTAAATATGTGATTCTTCCAAGCTTTTCACTAACATGTCATCCACATATACCTCCATCAGGCCTAATAGGTCTTTAAAGACCTTATTCATAAGCTGATAGTAGCAGGTTTTTTTAATCCAAATGGCATAACTTGGTAACAAGATAAACCTTTATATGTTTGAAATGTCAGTAGCTTCTTCATCCGTTGGGTTCATTTTATTTGGTTGTAGTAAGCATCCAAAAAATCAGGCATTTGATGTCCATGCATCAACCAACCGATCAATTCGAGGAAGAGGAAAACTATCTTTCTGCAAGCCTTGTTAAGGTCGGTAATCAATACACATTCTCCATGTTCCGCTTGTTTTCTTAACCATGACAACATTCGCTAGCCATGTAGGGTAATGTACTCAGATGAATCCCGCCTAGAAGCTTGTTAACTTCTTGCTCAATAGCTGAGGATGTGCAAAACCGCTTCTGGATGATCGTGGATCGATCAGAGAGTGCATGATCACATCGGGGTCACTCCATGTCCCCGACTCCAAGATGTCTTGATTTCAAGCAAGAAGTCTATATTTTTCTTTTCTTCTGAGAGAGATCCAACTTGCACGCTCGTGGTCATCACGATAATGAGAGCAAATCTTCTACTTAAGCTTACTTCTTCATCTTGAAAATTAAAATCTTCGATGTAAGGTCATGAGCTTGGTTGAGATAACATGATTATGCTATCTGTTGATTTCCACCACCCCAACAACGGGTTGAAATTATCTTAAGATGAGATAATCAAGTGATTAAAAATTGATTGGGGGCCTTCCAAAGATAGAGGCTATATAATTTGATCACCATGAATTGGATTAAATGAGCCACTTGTCGAGGAAATTCACCAATGAAAAGGGTGATTGTCCCCTACGCACAGGATTATCAAACCTGCATAATGGTCCCGCAGGTTGGAGCTTTTCTAACCACATCATGAAGAAATGTGGAGTAAAATAAGACATCAACAGAACTCCCATTGTCAATCAATCAAAATTCTCTTAACATTATAGCATGGGTCACCATCCTCGCTAATGACAAGTGGATTGATGAGGAACATGTACTCTTCTAAGTCCGAGTCATTAAAAGTGATGGAATGATGACAGACTTCTTTAACTCGCTCTTCTGAGATGGTAATGAGAACTTGATTAGATAGTATTGGTCCTCCGATTGTTTCAATTTCTCTAACCGCTTGATGTTATTTATTTGATGATCTCCGGTTTCTCCCGCCAGGTATGTTTGTTTGAGTCGATTGATTCTTCACAAATCGATAGATATCCTGAATGAGCCTCTAATTTTTTTTGAGTTGTTTGCATGCCTCAAGTATGTCCACTTTCGATGGAAGTGACAATATTGCTCTGATTTCTAAATTTGATTGGATGCGAACTTGATATTTTCTTCAACCATTAGAGGTTAACACAAGATGTGTTCATGTATTCCTTTTCGTCGTGGTTCACGCCGATATCGTGGAGGGAGATCACGACGCCTTGCTTTCTTTTGATAGATCATATCCGTGATTCCTGGGGTACTTTTACATTTTCCAGAGCTCAAATTGTTTATGGGAAGTAATAGCCTCCAGAGATTTGTGCTTCCACACGATGAACCAAGACATATATGGCGGACCGTGTCTCGCAAGTGATAGTAAAAGGCCCTGACGGAGTCCTCCAAGGAAAACTCCTCTTAATAGGGGTCTACCTGTGTATTTGAGCTTCTGGAGAACCTCGGAAGTATTCCTTAAGTGATTCACCCTCGCTTTGACGAATGCCGAGAGATGGGAGGAATCTTTATGATCCTCATTTGCAATGAACTATTCTACAAAAATCTGAAGTTCATCAAAAGGTATGGATGGATTCCTTGGAAGGGAGTAGAACCAAGTGCAGCTTGTCCCTCGAGGGTAATCGGAAAGACCGACAAAGCAAAGGTGTCGAGCTCGGATATGCATGATAGTCAGAATAATGGTCGATGTGTTAATGTGGGTCGCCCATCATAAGAATCAATGTTCTAAGCTTGAAACCCACTGAATAGGATATTGAAGAATAGCTTCGCCTAAAGGTGAGGATTCCTCATACCAGAGGGGAAGATGATTTATCTTGAGGTGAAATTGCCTGAATTAAGGTAATTCTCGCACGATAACATAAACGAGGGTCAGACGAATGTGTCAAGCCAACAATAATTGGTGGATTAGAAATGGCTGAGTCGCACGCGATGGATGAGTAACTAGCAGTGTCAAGAAGTTCAGCATCACGCCTCACGCGAGGAACTTCGGCCACAAGGAGATTAGCATTTTGACCTTCCCGCATCGATCTTGGGGAGATGTTTTTTTCAGAAGGGTCAGTTGTGTTCCTCAAAAGTCCAACATCTCATTTTGAGATTCTTCCATTCTACGATACATGATCTTCTAAAGAGATTTCTACCACCGACAGTGGTCACGCCTATCGGGGAAGTGAGGCGTTGGCGCCCTTGGTTTAAGGATTTCGAGTGACGAGTTAGAGCGGAGGCTCCGTTGTTGCTCTTAATAACGGGTGTTCAGAATTGGGATTGAAGTTCATCCTGTGACAAACCAACCGCTATGCTAGAAACCGCCATAGAGTAAAAGTTTACTTTAGCTTCTGAGTCCAAAGATACACAAGTATTTAAAGAGCAAATAACAAAACCTGAATTTTACGTGAAAAATCTCAAAAGAGGAAAACCACGCCTAGCCCAAGAAAAAAAGCTTCCACTATGTATCCGCTTCAGAGTACAAGATCCATATCGGATTACGTAATCATGAGATGGACAAATGTTGCCAGTAATGACAATGTTGACGCATGTTGACGATGAAGTTGGCGATGTCGATAATGTTGACGCGAAGTTGACGATGACGTGGCAATGACCGATAGCGGATGATGACCACAACAATGGTCGACGATGGTGAGGATCGCCGATGGCGCCGCAGTGCGTGGTTAACATCGCCGAAAGTGGCGATGTGCTTGGAGGATCTTTGAGCCTCTCCTCTCTGCTTGCCCCTTCTCCTTCACTGCTCTCCTTATGAGAATGAGGGCTATAGATGAGGAGAGCGACGCCTCTCAAATACAAAAACATTACCACTTCGACGGAGTGATCCCTTGATCATAGATGTATTTATGATGGTTTCAGAATTTTGGTCTTGCCACGCTCGATTGACTATAAACATTCATATTTGAGTTTAGATTTAACGATATCCCAAAGTTTCGGATATTTTAAGTTGATTGACTAGCTAACTGATTGCAACATCAGCGGCCAATTAATATTTTTCATTATATATATATATATATATATATATATATATATATATATATATATATATATATACTTTTGATATGACAAAAATTCTACCAAATGTAAGCACGAATCTGAGCTAAAAGCAAACTTATCCAAGTTGAAACCGTCAAATCAAGAACTTAAAATATCATCAAAACTTGGGATAGTTAAACCCCAAAAAGCTCTCAAAATGGAGTGTTTATAATAAAATCGAGGCTATGACCTAACAAGCCTAAGATCTCAAAATTCAATTTCATTTGAGCATTCAAATATTTAAATACATCAAATGATCAAAGGGATCATTTGAGCAACCATGAAGTGGAGTGGTGTTGTTTTGTATATATTTATGAGACGACACCTCCAATCTATAAATAACCCCTCATTCCTCATATGAGGAAGCCCAAGCAAGAGACAAGAGAGTCAAAGATCCTCCAAGCATAATCGTGCACCACTGACTGCCAACCACGCTGCCGTCGCCACCAAGATCCTTGTTGCGCCAATCTCTGGCTTTCATCATGATAACTTTACCTGATGTTCCTCGCGTTTTCGCTGATTGTTCTCTGATGCGCAATTTGCGCACCTGATTTTCGCACGCCACCATCATTCGGCATTACAAGAACTATTACAACTGATCTCATACCGTTGTTCTCTTCATACACTAAATCCCTGGGATAAGATCTTGTACTCAAATGAGATATATGGAAGCTTTTATCATTAGCTCAGGTTTTTCCCTTTTTCGAGGTTTTTCAATGTAAAATTTTGGAATTTTATTTCATACTTTTTATACGTGTGGATTTCACAACGTTTTGCAAGCAAAACTTTTACTCTACCGCAACTGATTTTCTAGCACGCAACAACTTTACATCCTATAAATTTAATTTCATTATCCCAAATAATTTGGATATAAATATAATATACAATAATGCATTATGCAATTTATAAAATGTAGTCCTAAAAGGGAATAAAAGGGAATACTTCATCTTATAATTCATTAAAGCTTAATTTTAAATTTAAGATAAACAAAATTGAGTTAACATAATTAAATAAAAAAATTGAAAAATAAAATAAAATACAATTTATCAATGAGCTTTTAACTAAACTTTGAATTTCATGCCATTTGGCATTTAACAATCAATCTAACAATCATTCCGAGAAAGACGCGGCACGCAATTTTATTTTAAGCGTTTAGGCAAATCATAATTCAAAAACTACGGATTACATCGTCCTTTCGAACTTATCAAGGCAAGAAAAATATGGGTTTAATTGAATTCCAAATGAAAAATAAATATTGCGACATTAGAATAATAATCAGAAAAAATAATAATGATAAAAAAATTATGTATGTGTACAAGCTTACACACACTCTCTCACCCACCTACACATGAGAAATTATTATGTAAGAAGTGAGCTTCCTTCAAATTTTTACTGTGTACTAATGTAATTTAATTTTTCTCCTTTTTTTAGATTTAAGAAATATTTTAAATACTTAGAATCCTATATACAGTGTTTATTTATAAATATTTTAAGCACAATTAAAAAAATAAAAAATAGTTAAAAAATTAACTATTTTAACTTATTTTTTTATTTTTAATTACGTTTAAAATACTTATATATACACTGTATATCACAGTTCAAAATATTTAAAATATCTCCTAAATTTTTTTTAAAAAAAACTAGTGTATATTAGTAAATAAAAATTCGGATATAGCTCACACACGCACATATATGTAAAATTAAATTTAAATTTATTCTCACACTAAATTCAGTCTAACTAATCTCTTCAATGAAACTCTCGAAACAAACAATCCAACTCCTACGCAGGCAACAAAAATTCCCACATTCACTGCCCAACTAAACCCTTCCATCACTGCTCTATCCTCACTATCCTTCTCTTTTCTCTCCGCACGATTCAAATTGCTCGATTCTCTCATCTCCTCCTCCTCCTCCTCCTCCTCCTCTTGCACTTGCTCATCTTCCCTTTCCTCTTCATCTTCCTCTGGTATTGCTGGTAATTTGGGGCAAAATGGTTGTCTTCTTAGCTTGACCTTCTTCCTCATCAAAAATCCTCCGTCCACCACTACACTTACTTCCGCCCATATCGCCAGGCTAACTGCCTCGCACTCCAATCCCCACCTCACTCCTTGCCGGCCAAAAGTCCCTTTAAGAGCTTTCTTTCCGGGAATATAGACCTCAAAGCCGAACCCATCGTCAGCGCAAACGCGATCCGTGCTCTCATAAACGACCTCAAATTCATCAATGACTTCCGCCGCTTTTGGCGAAGAACGGCGGCGGCCGGCCTGTTGGCAGAGATTGTGGCGCCGTTGATCTCCAGCGAGTTTGCTTTGCTTCTAGAGAGGTAGATCAACGTCAGAGTTTTTGGGAGACGGGAGCGACGATCAATGGGAATTGTAAGGTGGAGTTTGAAGGATCGGAGCCGGAGCACTTGAACGTGATCCATCATGAAGATTTAACGATCGCTTCTTGTTTGTGTGATTTACTTCTGATTTCTGTCAGAGGAGAAATTTGCTTTCTTGCTTAGATTTGCACTCCGCTTTGGTTGATTTAAAGGAGGCAGCTCAGAGGAAGAAGGAGATGAAAGAGTAGTGCATGCATGCGAGTTTATTTCTTCCTTTGTCACGTTGGTGGCCATTACGAAGCTTTCCATCTATTTTCCCGGAGAGAGCAACAGCCAGCAAGTTTCCATGAAGGTAGAGATAGTCAAGTGTATGTAAATTTTTGTTTTGTTTAACCATTTAGTGTGATGTGGGATTTGATCCGATAATTGGGTGAGGGATCATATAAAGAAAAAAAAATGTCTTCAAATTTTCTTAAAAGATAAGTTTCATTATTTTTTTTATAAAAGATCTTTGGCTGCCTCTCAAATATAATTAACAAATTTATAACTATTTATAAAATTTATTTGAAAATTGGAATTAAAAACTGAGAAATATTTTTATTTTTATTGCAAAAATACAATAATCATAGATAACGTGCTTTAGTTTAATTAGATCCCTAAAATCGGAATCAAGTTTCAAGCTTCATTCTGATTCCAAATTGATTCTAGCTTTATATCATTTGACTTAAATATATATATTTTGTATAGTCAAAAATGAATGCAATAAAATTATTTTCTTTATCCCAAATATTTTGGATATAAACATAATGTAAAACAATGCATTATGTAATTTATAAATTATAGTCATAGATGTGAATACATCTTTTCATAAGTCATTAACTAAAATTTAAGAAAATTTAATTTTAAGTCAATATACATAAATGAAAAATTGAAAAAAATAAAAATAGAATTTGTCTGTGAGCTTTTAAATAAACTTTGAATTTCATGTCATTTGACACACAATGGGGATTATTTTAAAAAATAGCATGAATCTTAATTAAACGATTAAAATTTTTTTTTATTAAAATAAAAGATATGTCTAAGAAATATAATAATACATATGAATAATATAAAGAGAGAGAGAGAGAGAAAGAGACAGAGAAATTGCTTTTTTTTTTTGCTTTAGGAGAGAAATTTATTAATTTTAATTAATATAATAATTAAAATATTTAAAATATATAATATAAAAATATTTTTTATAATATTTAATAACTAAATATTTATATATTTAGTTATTAATTAATTAATTTATATATATATATATAATTAAATATATCTAAAATATTTTAATTATATATATAAAGAAATTTAATTAATAATTTTTATTAATTAATATAATTATTTAAAATATATAAATTATATTAATTGTTAATATATAATTTAAAAATATTTAAATATATAAATAAATAATTTTAATAAATAAATAAAGAAAGAAATAAATTATATAAATATTTTATAAATTATATAAATAAAGTATTATAAATTTATTGAGTTATTTATATATTTAAATTATATAAATATTTATATATTTCAAATATTAAATTTAACTGTAAATATTAAATATTTGATTTATAAATTTTAGATGTTTAACCTCTTCCACGCAGGTTAATGTCAAACTTTAACAAAATAATCTCGGATGAGAGTTAAAGCTATTGACTTCTTCCACAAAAGTTAAATATCACCGAGTAATTTCAACAAACAACCTGATAAATAAAATTTTTTATGGATTCCTCTAAGGCACGCCCTGAGGAAGCTCGATGGGAAGGACAACATTCTCACTAGAAAGACTTCAAGAGAGCAAGTGGCTGAGAGGGTTTTCACTCATCAAAAATCTTAGAAGATAAAAGTCTTATAAGATACAGGTACATCAAATATCTCAAAAAGCAAATGCCTCAAGGTAAATGCCTCAAAAGATATAAGTACATCAAAAATCTCAGAAGGTAAAAGCCTTAGAAGGTACAAATACATTAAAAATCTCATAAGGCAAATGCCTAAGTAGGTACAGGTACATCAAAAATTTCAAAAGATAAAAATCTCAGAAGGTACAGGTTTATCAAAAATATTAGAAGGTTAAAACCTCATAAGGTATTGTTGACCTCACTTTTGGAGTGAGTTCTCAACTTTCTCATCATAGGTCTAGGACTCTTATAGACACTAAGAGTTCCTTAAGATGATTATGTGAACACTTAACCTAACCTTAGAGACTTATAAGAGTTAGCCATAAGGATAGGTTGTGCCTTAGGGATTTATGAGAGACTTGCCTACCCTATAACCCAAACCCAATCCTTGCTTCATTCTTTCAAACCAAACCTCAAATTCAAATTCAAATTCCAAAATCAAATCCAACTATCAAATGATTGAAAACCATCACTAAATTCAAACTCCAAATCCCTTCTTAGGCCCTTTGATTTTATCTTATGGACTTAGCCTTAACCAAATCCAAATCAACTCCAATCCAATTCATTTTCTCAATTATCAAATTCAATCTCAAATCAAAATCTAATTCCAAATCAAATGATTGAAACCTATGATTAAATTCAAATTCCAAATCCCTTATTAAGCCATATAAACTACCTCCATAAACTTAACCAAAACTCCTTCAAACCAACTCAAACTTTATTAATTTCTATATAAATTAATCATTTCTTCATTTATGTTCACAAATATAAATGAAATCCAAGTTCAAATCTTTCAAATCAAATCAAAACAAATCTATCCAAATCAAAAATCATGTTAGCCCTTTCAACCTACATCCCTGAGCTTAATCAAATTTGCTTCCAAATCACTCCAAACTCAAGTGATTTTCTCATGACCAATTTATATCATCATTTATATTCACAAATATAAATTAAATATAAATTCAAATCACCAAAACCAAACTCAAATCAAATCAAATTTTAATTTTAGTCCTTTTAGCCAAACTTTTGAACTTGGCTAAATGAAACCCAAATCAACTCAAAATTCATGGATTTCTTCATGATTCAATCATTCATTCAATCATGGACCCAAATATAAACATAAATCACCATTATCAAACCAAAACCAAGTCAACCCAAATCAAGCCAAAGTTAACCCTTATGACTTGAAATTATCATATGAACCAAAACCCATTTGGCTTTAAACCAATTGCAATTTGATTTATATTTCAATCCTAAGCTCATATGTGAGTTCAACCAAACTTGAATCAAGCCTTGATCAAGCCAATTGACCCATTTAGCTGCTCACCCAAAGTGACCAAAGGACCTTGAGCCAAGTTCTAATCCAACCCAAATTGGATTGAACTAAGTCCATCTAAACCTCAATCATGATCAAAAATCATCATGGGGTGATCAACCACCTTGAATTGGGTCAAATCAAGTCAAACTTAGCCTTTGACCAAGTCAACACTTACCCAAAATAAAATCCAAACTAGCCAAAATTCACCATATGCCAAATTGATTGAATCCATTGATCCAAACCCATTCATAATTAATGATTAAATATGATCAAGTCATCAATTGAGCCAAACCAAGCCTAATTGGCCACTTGACCTAAGTTGACCCAAATTGGCCTAAAAAGCTAAAATGAGTCAAACTATGATTTAATCCAAATTGATTGCAACCAATGGCTTAAGTTCATTCCAAATCACTTGTTGAACTTGACCAAAGCCATGATTGAGCCCAAGTTGACCAATTAGTCAACTTGACCCAACCTAGCCCAAATTGACCAATTAGTCAAAGGGTAACTTATGGCCAAATTCATTTTGAATTTGTTCAATTCCTTTTCATGGCAACATGACATCCTCTTAATGGTCCATTTGGACACCAAGGAAGGTGGTAACACATGACCCAATGGGTTTGGGTCAGCCAGGCCCAACCCAAGGCTAAAATTGACTCATCTAATAGAAATTCTCCACTTGGATCACCCTATACACATTTATCACATGTGCACTTCCCCTCCTCCACTCTTCTGCCAAAATTGAAGCACATGGGATCCCTAACAGCCTAAACAACCCATTTAATCCAAGCAATTGAAGGAAAATGATAAGGCAAGCCTTGACCGTCGATCCAAATAAGGGGATATATACTCCCCCTCATTCCAACTCAAAGCACATACACTCTCTGAATTAGATTGAGCCATAGAAGTAAGAGCAAGCTTCTCCAAGCTCTCCAAGCAATTCCAAGCTCTCCAAACTTCTCCTTCTTGATTTTTCTAAAGCCAAAATAGGGGAGGTTTAAGAATTCCACTTCACTCAATTCTCCACTAAACCTCAATTACTTTTGCAAGCACCATCAAGGCACCTAGTCGAGCTCACCCAAAGCTTTTCCCAAGTCTCCAAGCCATGGGAAGGAGGATTTCGATCAAAGTCGCAAGCCATTAGAGGGGAGCTTGGTCAATCCACACATCCACTTCAAATTGAGGCTTGAACTTTCAACATGGCTTCGTCTCCACTAGATGAAGCTACCTCATCCGTTGGAAGCGTTGGTGATAGCCTCCAGCGAGGTATGACTCAAAACTAATTCTCATTTGATAAATGCTTGGTCCTTTGTGAAGGAAATTGTAATCCCATTAAAATTCAATTGTTGGATGTTCTCTCCTACACCTCTTGATGGTGTGGGGTGAATCTTAGCCTAATTAGAGCTCAAGTGAGCTCGGATCAAGCCATGGAGGATGGACGACCTCTGTTTCCCACACCTTAGGCAGGGATGAATCATGGCCCATCCTTCCCGTATTTTTTGGATGGACGGTCCTGATTAAAATGTGTAGATCCATTGATTTAATCCCATTAAAACCACGATTAATCTCATCCGATCCTTGATCCCAAAGGAAAGTGCATGTGCCATGACATGATACGATGTGACAACTTAAATAATCAATCTCATCACGCCACTTGGAAAGCGCATGCTACGTCAGCAGCCCCATGGCGACGACGATAATTAATTAATTAGGCTATTTAATTACCCTTTAATCATAAAAACTTTATAAATTCATAACTAAATGTAAAAAAATCCAAAAAAATATAAACTCAAGTTCATTTTAAAGATAATTCAAAGGGGAATAATATAAAATTAAGTTTAATTGATTTTAAGCAGTAGATTTTACTCAATTTGGGTTTTATTGGGAATGTAATTATGTTAATTACCCCTTAATTACTTTAGCAATTAATTTTAAATTTCCTATTGTTGATTAGTAGGATGACCTTTACCTCTCATGATTTTCTTGGAATTTATTGTTGGATTAATTTGGAGAATTGCTTGATTTGCCCCTAATCACTCCCTTAATCAATTAAATGATTAGTTAACCTATGAAATAGTCATGAATCTATTAATTAAGCTTGCTAATCATTATGAAACAGTAAGTGGACTTAGGGAATGAGGTTAGGATTCCTTTTCCAATCTCTTCTCCCTAAGTTCACTCCATTTGGAAAACATTTAATCAAGTTGTAATTAATGGCTTAATCTATTCATTAATAAATTCGTTTAATCAAAATTCAAAATCAAATCATTCTAGAACTTAATGATCTCAATCTGGGTAGATCCTTAGATGTTCAAAAGCCTAAGATAAGTTTAAGAAAATTATAATCAAACTACATGTGAAGGTTGTGAAAGTACTTAATTAAACCCTTTAGCTTAATTAATCAATAATTATGAGCCAATTATATTAGGATCATTTCTTTCTTAGGTACATTACTGATTTAATTTCCATGTGATTGCATATCATATGTTAGCTCATAATTATTAGGTCAATTATGTTAAAGTGGTGTAGGTAAGGCGTAATTAATGGATTTAATTCATACCTTAACCAAAATAAAATATAAAATCAATCTAATTGTTCTAAAATTAAACTAAATTAACTCACACATGGGGGAAATGGGTTAGGACCAGCAAACTCTTTTCACATTTTCTAAGTCAAATCAAATTCAAAACTAAAACATAAATCTTTTAAGAAACTTTGATTCACTTTGAATAATCTTATCTTATAGGATTATCCTTAAGAATTAATTAGGGTGAATGAAGTCATATGATTACATCAATTTATTTCTTTTCAAGCATACTAAATGTTGTTTGCAATATGAGATCATGCATTCATCTCTTTGAAAAATCAAATTAAAGAAAATATTTTTTATGTCAAATTCAATGCTTTGATTAAAGATAAAAAAATATGAGTGGCTATTATCACTATTAAACCAAAAATTATTTTAAAAATCTATAAACCAAAGATTATAAATAAAGTGATGCTACTTATAAATACTTATAAGCTTGCATGTGATTATATTATAAGATGTGCTTTATGTGATTTTCTTCTCTTCTCTTAACATGAATTTGGATAGGATTTGCAAAGTGTATAGTTCATTTGAAAAGAACATAACACTTGCTTAAATCTATTCCTATACACTTCCATGTTATGACTTAAGAAGGATCTCCACATCACACTTGTAAATTAAACAAAAATCTTTTGCAAGATTCTTCATCTATTTATTTCTTCTTGTACATGCACATGTATTTAAGAAAAGTGGTATATTAATCTAGACATCTCGGGATTGCGAGGCTTTAAGTAGTCCCAAGTAAGTCTTGTACCCTACACCCATGGTGTGTAAAAATAATGGTGTTGTACTCACTTATGTCTTTTATACATGTAAATGCACATTTGATTAATGGATAAAAGAGTCCCTCTTTTCTACTTAATAAAAGCATGCATTCATGGAATATCCATTTTTCTTAAATAACATCTCTTAGCATTCATCATCAAAGTGTGCTAAAGTTTGGATTGCATGTATAGCTATGTTTAGGATCATTCATATGCATGATATACATGTTGAAAAGAAATAAATGGTTGTGTGTTATGTGATAGTAATTCATCTTAATTAATCTTAAGATGCCTTTCTTAATGAATATGTTTATTTAGAGAAAATCTAAACTTAGGGTTAACTAAAACACATAATAAAATATTCACTAAAGAAAAATCACTAATGAATCTACCTTAGAAATTACTTAAGGTAGGGATGAAAGAGAAGTTCTCTTCTCTTTTCTTCTCTTTCTAATACTTAGTCATTAAATGTAGGTTCATTCAAATCAAATCAAATCATCAAATAAAATGGACAAATCAACTAAACCACTTAAACTAAAGCCACCCTCTAAGTTGAATCTCTCACACTTAGCAAATTCCAATCTTAAAGCTTAGCTAAGACATGCCACACAAGTCTTAAAAGACACACACATTAGGCTAAGTCACAACTTCTAGCTCTATGTTAGGGCGATGCATGGTTTGATGCCAGATTTTATTTTTTGATGTAATATTTTAGACTGGATGTTAGGTGTATGTGCATAGACTGGATGATAGAATGATCTTAGCCTAATCATGTCTTCTATAAGAGATTATGTTTAAGAGACGCTGTAATAAAAATATAAATACTTTTACTGTGCATGTTGCTTATACCCCTAAGCATAATACAAACTAGGATAGGTGGACTTGGTTACCCATGTGTGGGGTGCTAAGTCCAAATTATTCATATACATGTTTGGGTTGTGTGATGTGTTTAGCTAATATCTATTTTGCAGGTTTAGTTAGATTTACTTTTTTCATTTTCATATAATTTTGCAATTAAGATTTGGAATGAATGTTATGGGGGATTAGGATGAACATTGGTCATAAGACTAAGTCTTATGCACTATGTGAAGCCTTGGAGCAAACTACATCCCAACCAACCAAAAGAAGGAAAGAAAAGAAAGAAGGAAAGAAAAGATAGAAAGAAAGAAATGAAGAAATGAAGAAAGAAGAATGAATAATGAAGACCCCCATAACATGAGTTCATTTTAATTATAATTATTTATTTGTAATTCGGGTTGTATAAGGGAAGAGCTCGGCTACCCACATTTTTTTTCGGGTTTGTGCGGTGGAGCCCGATCACATCAACCTCTTATTCTTTTGTGCTAGCTTTATAAAATTATTTGATATTTGTTTAGCTTGTGCAATTAAGATGACATGCTTTTTCCTGGTTTCTTCATTGTTTGATGAATGACCTGGATGCGATTAGGCTCTTAGGAAAAAATAAATTTTCTATCCAATTAATCAACAAAAAAATTAAAATTAAACAACTCATAAATCTCACCTAAAGTATAGGACATAAATCAAGATAATAAAAGATTTAGTAACCCCTTAGCTGGATCTTGTATGTATCACATCATGTATAAAATCATCTTACTTCACTCTTGTTTATGGAGGGCTTCCACTTTTGCCAAAAAACATGACTTAACCTTTGAGAGCCATGGTATAAACACACATTCTTATTGTTGATTTTGGCCCATAATCAATTTCTCATGCATTAGGCATATGAATCCCATAGCTTGTGTCAAATAAATTGTCCAAAAATCAAAATAAACTTTAACAAAATTTGCATTAGATTTAAGTCATTATTCATGCCTTACATGATATAGTATCTTAGAGAGTGTGTTTAAAGACTTAATCTCCTTTTCTAAATAAACAATAACTTAGCTATCTTGTAAAAGCATAAGACTTACCTACATGTATTTAAAATCGTAGAAGGAGTTAGTTGGCAGCCAGCCCCAGGCGATTGTAAGTCCAACAGTTGGGTGATTTATCCACTCTTATGGAGATAAACCATATACCCATTATCATCTTAGATTTAGGTTGTGCTTTGGCCCTCGCCAAAGCTCTAGATTTAGGATCCGAGGTTACTATTTCCCTTTGCAGGCTACAAGCATAAATCCTCACCTCTTAGGCATTTTTCAAAATTTTGTGTTGTGGAATTGTAAGCCCTAGATTTCTAATAAAAATTCAACTCAAATATATAAATCACCTCAATTTCAAAAATATAAAGCCTAGCTATAGGATAGTTTGGGATGCTCACTAGACTTCCTAGTATCATGAGCATCCCTTACTCATCTTTCTTTGGCTTCGATAATAACTCCTTTCTTTTGATCAATCCCATTTGATCTTCCAAAAATAATCAATTGATTGATAGTCCTATCTTTGAAATCTTTGGAGACAATGATCATTTACCTTAATTGAGAGTATTCTTAAGGAATCTCATTCCTTAAGATGTAATTAACTATGGGGCTTACCTCCATAGGAAACTTAATGAACCCGATTTAAAATAAACCCTACTTTACTTTTTCATGTAAAGTAGGGGAAGAATCTCTAGTACATTCGAAGACCCATTGTCCTTAGGAGTCTTGATTAGGTGATTAGGTCCATCGTAGGATGATAAATTCTATCTCTCGAGATAGTACATCATTCCTTGATATCGTACCCGATCACCTTAATAAGTACATCTATGGGGTCCCATATTTTTATTTTCATTTACCTCAAGATGAAAATAAAAATACACCACAGATTCTTCTGGTGACTCCGGGATGGTTCCTCTCTCCATATTTAGTAAATGATCATTGTCTCCAAGTATCGATAGTGGATTTGTATTTTATATAAATTTGGTTTATTTTATTCTTAAGCTAAGCTAGCTAACATCCTTTATGTTTTAGGACCTCACTCCATGTAGGTCTTAAAACCTCTATTGGGTCCCTTAATATGTGAAAATAAAATTTAATAAAAAGAGATAACTAAAGACTTTTTCCTTACCATCTCCATGGTAAGGTAAAGTTCATTCTAAAAATAAAAGAAAAATAAATCCCTCATAAAAATATAGCTTTTCAAAAGCACTTTTCCCAAATTCACACAATGAAACATTTGCATAAAGATTTTCACAAAATACATGTAACCTAAACTCATATAACAATCTTGAAAGAGCTTTTTCAAAATTAAAATCAAAATCATCTTTCAAAAATCACAAATGAACATCCTCATTAAATATATCCAAATTTATTGAATGAAGATTTCATTCTAAATAAAATGAAAACCATCTTTCAAAAAGCACATATGAACATCTTTTTTCAATATACTCAAATTTATTGAATTAAGATTTCATTTCCAAAATTAAAATCATCTTTCAAAAATCATAAATGAACATCCTCATTCAATACCCAAATTTATTGAATGAAGATTTCATTTTCAAAATAAAATCAGAATCATCTTTTCAAAAAGCACATATTTGAAAATGAATATCCTCATTCAATATATCCAAATTTATTGAATAAAGATTTCATTTCCAAATAAAATCATATCATAAAGTTGAAAATCCATAATATACTTACATATGTTGAAGTTGGAGTTTCTCTTTCAAAATTACAAATTTGAAGATAAGCCTCTTCATTCAATATATCCAAACTTGTTGAAGGGAGGCTTTATCTTCAAACATGGTCACACCACTTGAAACTCCACTCAACACATTCTATATGTGTTAAGTTTTTTCATCTTTTCAAAAAGCAATAAATCACACACAAAAGACTTCATCTTTGAAACATGAAACAAAATTAACTTTCATTTCACATACCCAAATTTGTTAAATGAAAATCTACTTTGCAAAAATCATGAAAATCAAAATACATTGGAATTCCATTTTACATACCCAAATTTGTCAAATGAGAGTTTCATTTTTCAAAAAGAAAAAAAATAATTGATTCCTTTTAACATACCATGCTTGTTAAATAGAAATCCCTCCTTTCAAAAATAACACAAAAAATAAAATCAAATGCCCATTGAGACTTTATTTCGCATACCCAAATTTGCTAAGTAAAGATCCTATTTTCAAAAAAATCAAAACAAAATCAAATGCACATTTGATCTTTATTTAACATACACAAATTTACTAAGTAAAGATTCTCTTTTAAAAAATCAAAGCATAAAAATCAAACACATTTGGATCCTTTATTTAGCATACCCAAACTTGCTAAGTAAAGATCCTCCTTTCAAAAAATACAAAAATCAAACACATTTGGATGCTTTATTTAGCATACATAAATTTGCTAAGTCAAGATCCTCCTTTTAAAATAATACAAAAGTCAAACACTTTGGATCCTTTATTTAGCATACCCAAATTTGCTAAGTAAAGATCCTCCTTTCAAAAATATAAAAATCAAACACATTTGGATTCTTTATTTAGCATACCCAAATTTGCTAAGTAAAGATCTTCCTTTCAAAATCACAAAAATCAAACACATTTGGATCTTTTATTTAGCATACCCAAATTTGCTAAGTCAAGATCCTCCTTTCAAAAAACACAAAAATCAAACACATTTGGATCATTTATTTAGCATACCCAAATTTATTAAGTAAAGATCCTCCTTTCAAAAACACAAAAAGCAAACACATTTGGATTCTTTATTTAGCATACCCAAATTTGCTAAGTAAAGATCCTCCTTTCAAAATCACAAAAATCAAACACATTTGGACCCTTTATTTAGCATACCCAAATTTGCTAAGTCAAGATCCTCCTTTCAAAATCACAAAAAACAAAACACATTTGGATTCTCTTATTTAGCACACCCAAATTGCTAAGTAAAGATCCTCTTTCAAAATCAAACACATTTAGATTTTTTATTTAGCATACACAAATTTGCTTCAAACATAATTGGATCCTTTATTCAGCATACTCAAATTTGCTAAGTCAAGACAAAATCATAAAAAACAAAACATATTTGGATTCTCTTATTTAGCATACCCAAATTTACTAAGTAAAGATCCTCTTTTCAAAAATCAAACACATTTGGATTCTCTTATTTTGCATACCCAAATTTGATAAGTAAAGATCATCTTTTCAACAATCAAACACATTTGAATTCTTTATTTAGTATACCCAAATTTCTTAAGTGATGATCCTCTTTTCAAAATCACAAAAATTAAACACATTCGGATCTTTTATTTAACATACACAAATTTGTTAAGTAAAGATCTTCTTTTCAAAAAATCAGAATAAATCAAAACACATTTGGACTTTACTTAGCATACCCAAATTTTCTAAGTAAAGATCATCTTTTCAAAAAATCAAAACAAAATCAAATACACATTTGGACTTTCACTTAGCATACCCAAATTTGCTAAGTAAAGATCTCATTTTCAAATCAAAACAAAAACAAAACACACATGAACTTTACTTAGCACACTCAAATTTGCTAAGCAAAGATCCTCTTTTCAAATCAAAAGTAAAACAAAACACATTTGAACTTTATTTAGCGTACTCAAATTTGCTAAGTAAAGGTCCTATTTTCAAAAATCAAAATAAAACCAAACACATTTGGGCTTTATTTAGCATACCTAAATTTGCTAAGTAAAGATCCCAATTTAAAAATCAAAATCAAATTAGATTTGGACTTTCATTTAGCAAACAAAAATTTGCTACGTAAAGATTCCTTTCCCAAATTTACACATGATTCACATCATGAGCAAACAAGAAAAAGAAGAAGATTATTGTCAAACATCTCATTTAGCATACCCAAATTTGCTAAGTGAGTAAATTCCAAAATTAAATCAAAAGCAAAATCAATTGACCATATTTAACATACTCAAATTTGTTAAATAAAGCGTCCCTAAACATAAAAAATCAAATTCAAATATGAACCAATGGAAGCATCAAAAATCTCTTCAAAATATTTGAACCTATTTTCAACATACTCAAATTTATTGAAAATAGATTCTAACTCAAAAATTCTCTTCTACAATTCATTCAAAATCTCTCTCCTAAGTTTAAAATGCCCCACTTAACATATTCAAATTGTTGAGTGTGGGTTCAAATTCTAAATCAAAATTCTAAAAGTTAGCAAAATACAAGAGCATAAATCTGATTCGAGTTTATTTTCAACAATTGTAGAATTTCAACTCAGTTTAAGTCAACTTCTATTCAGTTCAGTTAAGTACTAATGGACTCTCAGAAATACATGTTCACTTTTCCTTTTGGGATGGATTTGGCCTTGGATTGGGCCAACCTCCCACAGATAGACTTTGGCCATTTGATTCACTTTGGCTGAGGATTCGAGGGGCCAAGATCACTTGTGAGGGGAAACCCTCACCGCTGTCAATAGGGAGGTGGTGACTGAGTAGAAGCCAACCATCCGTATCAAGATGTTCTTAGATTCTGAGTTTCCCTCACTGAAGAGGAAGGCGATGGAGGTTCCCATAGCAGTTGCAGCTCTAGGCCAGTACATTTAGTTATTCCCATTACCGCTCTAGCACGGGCTAGTACCCACTCACTGGCTCCTTCAAGGGAAGGCTATCATGTCTTCAAGGGTAGTCTCCCCCACCTTTAAGATAAGGTCTAATTCACATGCTACTCCACCCAGCAGGACCCAGTGCCATAACAGATGCTGCAAGATCAAGCATCAGGAGCGGATAGCCAAGGAGTTGGAGGTAGTCTCTCAATTTGTAGTAGAGGAGTCACCCATGATAGTTTTCCTCGATTACATAGAACAAGTTCCATCCTCTCTTCGTATATGATGAAGAGGAAGATGTTAGGAGGATCACAGTGTCACCTCCACCAAGAATGCAGTATGAGGCTCCTACCAGAGATAGGAGGAGGTCGTATGCTTGCCTTATGATAGTTCTACACCGAGTTGGCGGGGCTTACGGATGGTCAGAGTCCGGGGCCCAATTTAATTTATGATCAATCATTCCTCACAGCGTGGGCAAGCATATTTGATAGGAGCCCATGTATCAGTGCATGTTACTAGTAGGGAGAGAATATACCGATGCCCACCTCATGGATTTCCATCGACGCTAGACCGGGTCATATTAATAATAATTTATTGACTCGTACTACCCACCATGAGAGGAGGGCTCCCACAGAGAAAGTGATGCCTCCACCACACCGCTCTACTCCACGTTCGTCATCACCAATGCAAGTTTCATCTTCCACAGTTCCATCAAAGGCCATGAAGGCAATCCAGGGAAAAGAAATCTCTCCTGGTGATCCGGCTATGACCATGAGATCCCATTTCATCTACACCATCGACTGAGGTGAGGTCGAGCTCTCCTGCTCGACCTCCCACTTTAGTTGCAGTGAAGAGGAAGTGGCGACCTCATAGCATCATAGTCGTGTAATCACCACCATCATTGTAGGAGATCACAGAGATAGAACCAACAGAGGAGAAGGAGATAGTACAGTTATCCCCATGACTATAGATCCTCCTGTGAGTACTCCACCCGAGTGATAGTAAGGAGCATGTATCCTCCAGTGAGCATAGTCCTCACAAGATTAGCTCTCTAGTAGTAGGGGAGGTTAGATGTATTTCTATTCATGAATATGATCCCGCCATCGGTCAGCCATAATCATTTGTGCTTGCCTAGTTGGACTGCTCCCTAGATGATATTGTAGCACAATATCTCATGGAGAAAGAGGAAATCCTAGGGTATGCCTGGTCTAACTTAGAGGAAGAAAATGTTAGCTTTAATCCAAAAGAAGATTATATGTTAGAAGATTCAATGAAGGGGCATATGGTTGATACCAGAGGTTCCATCCTTCAGGATCAACATAGCTTCAAAGGTGCCGTGGTTGAGCAGGATGATACAGCCTACTCGATCCAACACCTCCTTCAGCAACTTAAACAAAAAAAATGAGCTGATTGACAAAATGGGAAAGAGGCTTGAAGATTTGCTAGCAACATTTTTGGAACTTTAGAATCAAGCCCTAGCAGCACATCCTACTATTACAGAAGTCGGTTAGCCCAAGTTGTTGCATGTCTTGGATCAAGCAAAGACTTCACTTCCAATAGAGCAGGGCAGCACCGGCTTGTATAGAAAGGTAGTGGATAGTACCTCCATACAAGAAAAGGATATTAAACTCATGTTTGAAGCAAGTGAGAGAAGAGTTGGAGCAAGTCCGAGGAGGATCATTGGTTCCAAAGGGTAAACCCTACCTAAAGGAATTTGATGCCATCTATTATCCTAAGAGTTTTGCATCTCCTTCTTTCAAAAGCTTTGATGGAAGTGGGAACCCACGCCAACACATAGCACTTAGGGCTATTGTAATCGGTGGTAGCGATGCACTTATTTCATCTTTTGTCAGCTTAAGGCATAGCCTTTGATTTAATTTGAACTCCACAATAGTTCAGTGAAGACTTTTGTTGAGTTGGAGCAACTCTTCATTAAGAGGTTTATTAGAGCTCAGTAAAGGGTGACTGTGGCCGATCTCATTGTAGCACAACAACACCTTAGTGAATCTCTTGTCGACTATATTCTCAGATGGCACAATTTGAGTATAAATGCAAACCGCAGCTATCTGAACAACATGCCATTGAAATTCTACTAAAGAACATTGATGGCCCGGTCGCCTTCATGCTCAAAGGTTTTACCATCAAGATATTTGAGAAGCTAATCAACAAGGCATCTAGTTTACAAGGAGAGGCCAAACAATTGCCTTTTCAAGGCCAATCATCAAAGCCGAAGCCACAGAAGGCCTATGAGAAGAATCCGTGGTAAAGATTGATTAAAGAGCTAGAGCGATGAGAGACCTGCTCTACAACTATCACTTCTACCTCCTCTACACCTCCAGCCATTCTAGGCCTCCAGCCTCCACCACAGCCTCCTCCTCATACTCACCGATACATACCACCACCGTGTAGTTACCATCCACCTACTCTTTTGAATAAACTAAACAAACCTTATTCATTTAAGAGGGAGGTAGTCAGGAAAATCTTTAAGACCTCTTAAAGAAACCCACCACTGAGCCTAAGAAGAGGAAGTAAGTGGAGTAATGATCCTAACTTTTGCCCCTATCACCGCATGCTAGGTCATATTTTGGAGGATTGCTTTACATTCAGGGATTGGCTTGAGCATACTACAAGACAAGTGCTATAGTTATCCCAAAGAAATACCTAATGGAACAACCATCCAGTTTTGTTAAGATAACTTGGGAAAAGTGGGAGCTCACCTACAGCAGCAACAGCCCACACTTGCCCAGGATAGCCAAGCAGCGCAACCACCAACCAAGCCCACCATCCATTCCATCATTGCAGCTACTACTTTTACTGACACTTTTACTTTAGCTAGCTCTTCTTCTAGTAGACATCTTGTATCAACAGATGAGGGCATCAAATCCTCACCCCACTTACTTTACTAGATTTCTACTATGTACCTCCTCCAAAATCCAAGAAATCGAGGAGTAAAGCTAGTTTGAATTACATCTATGTCACTTCTGATGGGTTGTTTGATTCTACTCTTATAGAAAAATCTTCAAGTAAAATTATAAATAACTCGATCTTTCTCTTCTAATTTTGAGATGGACTTTCCTTCTTTGAATAATATGGTTCACCTCTTGAGATAGACTTAGAATCATCGATAGGGTCCTATAGAAAACGTAGGACCCGAGTAGGTATAATCTTTCACTAAACTGCCATAAGAGATCACCGAAGTCAACCTTCGTAGTGACAAGGTTCTACCTCCTAGGGCAGCACCTCATGATAAGGAAAAATAAGTCATTGGTACCAGCGAAGAAGAAGCCCCTCCACAGGATGCTCCACACTTGGATATGCTTATGGAGGATGCTCCACAGGATGCTCCACCCAACCTAAGGTGCTCATCAATTTATGATAATCAGCCTAGAAAGAAAGCATCAGGGACTCACCTCTTCCTATAGTAGAATTGATTGCCAGGATAGTCTATCTTCGGCTCAACAAGTGCCATCTAACCTAGGGACTATTGAGTGAATGCCACTGGTGAACTTATATCGATCCAAAAGTAGTCAAGATGAAAGGAGCCACTGGGGACTTATCCTATACCTTAAATACACTCGACCTAGTTAGTGCATGATGGATGGTTCAAGAGGAAAGCACATAGGCTTACATCCTATTATACAAAGTCAACATGATAGCTTATTATCTTCGCAGTGAGGCCTACCAAACTAACAAGGTGCTCGTCAGTTTGCAATGGTCAAGTTAGGAAGAAAGCACGATAACTCACATCCACCCGACAAATGATGACTGGGTTGACGTACTAACGAGGTAGCATGTTAGCCTGTTGTGTTTGTGTTGAAGGGAATAGGAT
Organism: Cymbidium sinense; assembly: GCA_021442155.1. Lineage (NCBI taxonomy): Eukaryota > Viridiplantae > Streptophyta > Magnoliopsida > Asparagales > Orchidaceae > Cymbidium > Cymbidium sinense. Next base: position 135,801,062 of record CM038217.1, read on the forward strand.
GCCGCTTAAGTTTTCTTACACCTACCCCAAATAAGCTAGAAAATTTGATGAAATGGTGCCATGAATAGCAGTTGTGATCCCACCAAGAAAAGATGCCGCTTGGGTTCTCTTACACCTAACTTAGTCATGATAGTCAAAATAGGATGGCTCTTGGGTTCTCTCACACCTATTCTAGTAGCGTTTGGGGATTTGTGTTTAATTTTGTGTTTATGTTGTGGAAGAAGGATATGATGCCTCTTGAGTTCTCTTACACCTATCATAAACACATCATGGCGGATTCGCAAATAAGCAAACAATGCTTCAAATAAGAGAATATTTTGATGGATTGGACTGAAATTTTGAAGAATTATTTTCAAACATGATTTTATGGTATTTCTTCAAATAGAGCCCATTAATTAGAAGCATCGACGTTCCCCTTTATAATCAATGAGTTGATAAGATCCTCCTTGGTATACATTCTCTATGACAAAAGGGCCTTCCCAAGTGGGTTCAAACTTGCCTCCCATATTTCGACGGGGAATAATTAGTCCCCTCAAACTAAAACAAGCTCTCCTACTTGAAAAGCTCTAGGGCAGACCAGCTTGTTGTGAGCTTGAATCATTTTGGCTTTGTACAACTTGAGGTTCTGGCATGCCTGTAGGCATCTCTCCTCCAAACCTTCGAGCTCTTCTAACCGCAACTTGGCATTCTGCTCTGTAGTGATTTTACTATCCACTGCTATCCTTAGTGATGGGAGCTGAACTTTTAATGGTAGGATGACTTCAGACCCATATACGAAGGAGGAAGGGGTAGATTGAGTTGGAGTTATGTATATGGTGGGGTATGCCCATAAGGCTTCAACTAACTGCTCATGCCACTATCGCTTGTTGTCATCAAGTTTCTTCTTTAGTATATTGATGATAGTTTTGTTGAATGCTTCTATTAGGCTATTTTCCCTGAGATAGTAGATGGTGGAGTATCTCCAATCTATACCGTGTATTCTGGCAAAGCTATTGATCTTGGTGCTCTTGAATGCAGTGTCATTATCAGATATAATTCATTGAGACACCCCGAACCTATATACGATATGGTTTTTAAAGAATTGGAGCATATGCTGAGCTGTGATCTTTCCAAGTAGGATTGCCCACCCACTTGGAAAAGTAATCAATGGAAGCTAGATGAACTGGTAACCCTTGGAAGAAGAAGGATCGATTAGACCTACAATGTATGTACCCTAACACTTAAATGGCCATGAGGCCAATGTAGGATGTAGAATGTTGGGTGATTAATGTAGGACCACATCGTATACCTGACATTGATGGAATCTCCTAGCTATATCCATGCAATTTATATTCATTGAAGGTCAATATTATTCTAGTCTTTTGATCTTTGCTTTCATCTCCAGATGGATTGATGCACTCTTCATAGACCCCAATGTACCTCGATCATGATCTTACGGGCTTCGTGTTTGTCTAAACAGCATAACCACATTTGATCGAAAGATCGTCGGTACAAAATGCCATCCACGAGAGCATAGGAGAGAGCTCTCTGCTTCATTTGATGGGCTTATGGCTTCTCTTGAGGTAATTTGACTCTAGTTAAATAATCCATGAATGGTTGCCTCCAATCCAACTCCTCATCCTTTTTGGCAATGAAACATCCCCTTCAAGAGAAAGTCTCTCAATGAGTTCAGTGTCAATAAGGGATATGACTTGTCTATTTTGGACCCTTATTGGAATGGACTCATCTTCAAAACATGCTAATTTCTTGGCGATCTTGACCAAAGCATCTACTACTGCATTCTCTCATCGAGGGACCTTATAGATGATGACCTCAGGGATTTAGGCCAACAGCTTCATGGTGTACTCGTGGTAGAGATGAAGCTTAGGTTTTAAAACCTTATAGGACCCATCAATCTAATTGATGACCAACTAAGAGAATCCCCATAGATGTTGATGCTCTTGACACACACTGTAATGGCTAACTCCAGACTGGCAATCAAAGCCTCATACTCAGCTTCGTTGTTGGTGCATGGATTGGAGAGATAGTATGATAATCTCTGTTGGTGTTTTCTTGGAATGGAGAAAAGAAATAACACCACATAGAGTTTAGGAATATTTTATTTAAATGACCAAATAAGATATTAAGAAATAAATATGTTATCTCAAAAAATAAACATGCTCTCCTGTAATGGATTTGATCATTTCAATAAAAGACTCCTAAGGCTAATAGGTCATTCATGTACCAGAGTATTTTCCCCTGAACTACATGGAAAAGTAGAACAGGGTTTATTTTATCATGGGATCATGGTTCCCTATAAAGGCAAACCTCTATAGTTAATTATATCTTAGGAAGGGACTCTTCCTAAGAATGCTCTCGATTAAAAAAATAATTGATTATTTCTAAAGACTGGTAAGGTAGATTTCAAAGGATTGATTTTTGGATATTCAATTGGGAGAGGTCCAAATTGGAGAGAGTAATTTTCAAGAGTCAAATAGGAAAGTGTAGAAAATTTCTATTGATATTAGGATACCCAATATGCATTTCAACTATCCTATGATTGAGATTCAAATTTGGGATTTAATTTTAGATTTCAAGTTATCATTTTCTTAGAAATCTAGGGCTTAGATTTTAGTAGTACATGACTATAGAAATGCATAGAGTTGAGACTTATTCCTAAAAGGATGCTTCAGAACCTAGTCAACAGGTGCTTCTGACACATGTTAGATGCTCAACCTAGTTCTATCCTTGGAATCATTGGCCATTCTCCTCACTTGAGGGAAAGCTTATCCCTAACTCTTCTGGACTTACAACATGCCTGGAGAAGTCTTCCAACTAACACCACCCAAGCGTATTTTAAATTCTTGAAGTCAAGTCACATGAATGCAAGATGGTTAGGCTATTATACTTTTGAAAAGAAATCTATGAATCTAGACTCACTCCCTAATCCCTAAGATCATAGGAAATGAAGATCCATCTAATTAATGCACATTTTTTAGATTTTAATAAATTTTGACTCATGATTCATTTTAGGCCATAAATATGCATTTTATGCCTAATGCCATGCAATTAGAAATAGTTATGAGCCAAATCAAAAGGGAAAGAGGTGTTCTTCCATCATAGGCTCTCAAAGGTTAAGCCCATTTTCTCTAGCAAAGATGGAAGTCCTCTCTTAACAAGAGTGAAATAAGATGATTATGCATGATGTTAAAACATCTAGCTAAGAGGTTGCTAAATATTTTATTATCTTGACTTAATGCCTAGGCTTTTAAATAAGGTTATGAGTTGTATTTATTTTTTATGTTTTGATTCATTTAGTTGGGTAGAAATTTTAGTTTAGGCTATGAGCATACGCCCAAACATTCATCACACCACAAGAAAGCACATAAAGAAACCTAGAAAAAATATGTTGTTTCTATTGCACACCAAAAATAAATCAAACAAAATTAAATTAATAAAAATAGGCCAATGCGGCTGGGTACCACTGTACACCCCAGAGAAAGGAAAATGGGCAGCCATGTTCTGCTCTAATACAACCCAGCCTAGAACTACAAGTTTAGATCTATGGGTCTTCTTTACACGAAAGTCTCATTCTTCAAGGACATCCATCGGGCTTCAAAGGGGAACACCATACCATCTCCTGGTTGGGTCAGCTCTTGCTAATCCTAGACCCCATAGATCCCAACCAAATTATAAGCTCAAATTTACATTTAAAATTCAAAAGAAATCCTAAGCCATGCAAAAGACGTTAGAAAATACACACATCACACAAAGCAGTTATATTTCTCAAACATACAGGCTTAACATTAGTTGCTTGCCAAGCCCACCTGTCCTATGAACTATGTTAAGGAATTTTTTAGCACCTGCATGCAAATAATAATTTTATGATTTTGATTTATGACAGCGATCCATTTAATACAGTCCCCTGCTGAAGATAAAGTTAATTTTAGAAGAATGCCCTACCATCGAGTCTAATGAGCAAACAAGCCTATACATCTAGGGGTGTAAACGAGCCGAGCTTAGGAGAAGCTGTTGTTAAGATTGCGTATTATTATTTTGTTCGAAATTGGCTCGTGTTCGAAATAGCTCGTTTATAGAGTGTTCGTGTTCGGCTCGAAAAAATATTCGTGTTCATTTTAGGCTCGTGTTCGGCTCGAAATTGGCTCAATTTTATATTTTAATAATATTTATTTTTCTTAATTTTGATTTAAAAAAATTAATAAAATCTTATATAGTAAAAAATGAAATACTATTGACAAGAATTAAAACTAAAAGATATACAATTATACAAAGTAATATACAATCAAAATTATGTTTTTTGCACTTAAAAAAACTTTATTACACAAAAAAACTAAATATTATCAATGAAAATAAGTAAAATTTATTTTATTAAAACTAAATGATTTTCAATCGATTCAAAAATAGTTTTTTTTACACAAATTGAATACAACTTCAAATACTAACTTATATAGGCTAACAAAATTTAGATGATCATATACAAATTTACAAATTTGCAACTTACTAAATTTATAAATTTACAACTTACTAAAATAAATTCATCCTAAAAATTTACATGATCATATACAAGTAACAATTTGATTTAATAAAAGCTAACAAAATAGTGATATTATAATTTCCAAATATCAATTTCTAATAAAATCAATTGCTTCAACCTTCAAGTTCAAGCCTTAAAGTCTTTAATCTTGAATCTTCAAAACTGTAATCTGCACTTCATGTAAATAAAACTAGCAACAAATTATAAAATAAATATTATGAATGGGCTCAAACAAAATAAAATAAATAATCATTGATGCCGTCAATAGCTTGGTGGCTGTGTGAATGCTAGACATTCAAAAAATTGATAAAATGAAAGATTAATATTAATAAGTGTAAGAAAAAAAATGAAATGAACATTGAATAAGTGTAGCAAAAAGAATAAAAGTAAAAAAGTGTAGCATCTGTCAAAAATTGACAAATGAAATCACAAAAATTAAATTAAATGTTTGAAAATACATACAACCAAATAAGTTGCATCTCATACATCTATTTAGTTTTTCATCATAGCCCATTAATGTGTAATATCACAAGTGATCTTACACATCAATAAGTGTAGCATTTGTTCCAAATTGACCAAGTGTAGCATCTATTGATCTTATCATAGCCCATTAAGGCTGCAAAATCCCTGTCCATTTATTTTTACGATAAATGGGAGCACCACTATCCACTAAGGATGCAAAATCCTCCAAAATCCGAACAATAAACATAACAGGCCAATCCTATACTAAATAGCCGAGCCAATTACCAAGCGCCAAGACCCATGCACCACCACAAAGAATTAACAATACTTAAACCGAGCAAATAGGCCGATAACCAACCAAGAATTAACAATACTTAAATTGAGCAAATAATTAACCATTCATTGCAGCTTAATAGAACCAAATGAACCAAACCAACCAAGACTCAGCAGAAATGCCATCAACACCAACAATTGCATTTTTGTTCCATCTTGTCTAAAAACAAAAAAAAAGTCGATTCCAAATTAGTCAAGAAATCTCAAAGGCAAATAGCAGCAAATTTAACCAAATCAGATCAAAATACCGATCCAAGATATATTTGATGCAGATTTTGTGAAATAGAACCAAGTCATCAACCAATGAACCAAAGCAGCCAAAATAGCCACCCGTCCAACCATTCATTACCTGCTAATAAACCAACCAAACCAAAAAATATTGTAAAATAGAAAAGAAAAATGCTATAAAATAGAAGCAACCAAACTAGCCAAATGTTGTAAATAGCAAAAAAAAAGAAAAAATGTCAGAAAAAAAACCAAATGTTGTAAAATAGCAAAGAAAAAAAGAAAGAAATGTCAGAAAATAGAACCAAACTAAAATGTTAATAACAAACAAAAAAGAATAGAAATGTCAGAAAATAGAACCAAACGCTAAATGTTGTAAAAATAGTAAAAAATAATGGAAATGTAAAATATAACCAACCAAACCATAAATGTAAAATAGCGAATAATAAAGAACAGAGATGCTGTAAAATAGAACCAACCAAACCAGCCAAATGTTGCTATAAAATAGCTGTCAAAAAATTCTAAAAAAGCACAACTGGTGTAACATAAACATAAGTATAAATGTATAATAAAGTGTCCTGCTGTAATAAGATTGTTGCTGCCAACTGAAAATTGGTTTGGAAATACTAAAGATTATTGCTGCTATAATAAAGTGTCCTGCTGTAATAAAAATGCTTGGTATCCTTCTCCGATGCTAAATATTTTTCGTAGTTTCACATAAAGATTCTCCTCCTCCATTAACTCTTGCTGAAATAAAAGTAGATAATGAGAGAATGAAGTTTATCAAATTTATTAAATAGATTAATTTTAGTTGGAAAAGTACCAAAGGATCTTTAATGTTGGGTCTCTAATCCAACTAGCTGTAAACAAGTGCATTGACTATTTTTGGTGATAAAGAGCTCCTATAATCATCAAGAACTCTACCACCAGCACTAAATGCAGATCCAGATGCAACGGTGGTAATGAGAATTGTTAAAACATCCCTAGCCATCTTGGATAAAATAGGATACTTGAGAGTATTCATCTTCCACCATTCAAGAATATCAAAAGAATCATTATTGCTCAAATGTAATCCCTCCTCCAAATAGGTTTGCAAATCAGATTTTGATGGCTGAATAGAACCGTATAACAATAAAATCGAAATCCTAACACACAGTCAAAGTTTGATGAAAAGGACACATCAATTATTGGTTGTGATGATCCACTAGCAACTGAAGAGCTTGAAGTACTAGTATCTACTGAATATTGATTGTAGATCTCCAAATAACATCCTCAACGCTCTTTATCTTGGACTCTACCTCAAAACTAGAGTATATTTTAGAAAATATAAAAGTAATGAATTTCATTTTGAGACGTGGATCAAGCACCGCAGCTACTGCCATGAGTAAATTGCATTCTCCCCAGTATTTGTCAAATTTAATTTTCATAGCAGTGGCCATTTGCTTGATGAATTGATTTAAGGAATTGCATTCTTCATTAAGTAGTTTCTTGACATGCAGGTAGAAACAAATTCATAGTTGGATAAGAAGAACCTGAAATCATTTTTGTCACATTATGAAAAATAGAAAGAAACCTTCTAATCTGCTCATAGCTATGCCATTCAATTTCAGAAGGTAACCACTTATAGTTGGAATCTAGATCAGCATAATGAATGAACATATTATGGTAAATAAAAGCAGACTCAAGCATTAGGTAAGTGGAGTTCCACCTTATAGGAACATCAATACATAATCCCTTTGAAGTGGGGACCCCTAATTGTTTCGCCACTTCAAAAAACTTATGTAAACATGAAGGAGACTTTTTGAGGTATTTTACTGTCTCCCTGATTTTAACTATTATTTGTTGCACCTCTTTCAAACCATCTTGAACCAGTATATTCAAGATGTGAGCATACATCTAACATGAAAGAAATGACCACGAAAATGTAACTTCTCTCTAAAAAATTAATTTTAAAGCATTTGCAAAGAACATCATTATTACTAGCATTATCCAGTGTGATAGTAGATTCCTGTCCTACAAATTCCAATCTATTAAACAATCACATATTGCATCATAAATAAATGTACCAGTTTGTGAAGGATCAAGCTCAATAAAGCTGATGATTCGCTTATGCAATTGCCAAGAATCATCAATATAGTGAATTGCTAAGCACATATAGCCCACTATTTGATTTGAAGTCCAACAATCAGATGTCAAAGAAACTCTATGAATGCTCTTAAGAAAAGTTTTCAATCTCTATTTTTCCTTTTCATAAACTTTCATGCAATCACTCTTAATTGTGTTTCTATACACCCTCTCATAATTGGGATTCAATACCTTCAACAGAATATTAAACCACATATGCTCAACAATCATAAATGGATACTCATGCATAATTATCATCTTTGCAATTATTTCTCTAATCTGAAGATGATCATAATTTTTGGGGTCATGGAACAATGGAATCTCAATTTCTGAATTGACATCAAAAGGCATAAAATTTAATTTTTTTTGCCTTTTGTCTGCCAATTCAACAACCTGCTTATTCTTGGCCTTGATTTTTTCACATTCTTTCACATGCCTCAAAAGTTATGAAGTTGTGCCAGTTTTGGATTTGTGAAATTTCCTGCGATAATATATGCATTGTAAAAAGGGTGTACTCTCCCCCTTAAATACAAAAGTGGTTTCTATAAAATACTCCCACACTGAAGATACTCTCTTTCTACCTCTCTTAGGGTTAACATCTGCACTAGTAGTCTCAAGCACATGCCCCTCTGATTGAACTTGTTGTGAAGAAGTAGTTGGTATTTCATTACCTACAACTAAATCGTTATCACATGATGCAGACTGAGAATGATCCACATTAGACATGACTGCACACTAAATATAAAAAAAAAATATGAGTTAGGAATTAGGATCCACATTAGCAAAGAAGGCCAACCTCAATCCATAACATCATTTTATTCTTTTGTTTGCATTTCATAAAAATAAAAAAAATCCATAATCATGGGCTTGTAACTACTTTAAAAATTAACATTGAAACACCAAATGCAACATGTTTGATGGCTAAGAATCATATCATGGCGCTAGATTCAAAAGTATAAGCTAAAATGACATTGAGATAAATTGATCAGAATAGAATCACTAAACATAGGCTTTTGGATAAATATTAACCTATCAAATAAATCCAACTTAGATAAAAATCCAACAAACTCCTGGACAGAACAAATTGCATAATTTTTTCCCTACAAAATAAATAATATCAGCATCGGCAAGATCAACTGAGCAAGAATATGAGGAAAAAGGGTCTTACACATTCCATATTTTCATTCTTTCACAATAGTGAATAACGCTTTCAAAAAATTAACTGAGGAAAAGAATGTAATAAGCAAAAGAAATAGTATGCATAATTACTTATCTTCATTTTCATAATTGGTATAAACATAGCCCTGCGATAGCAGTAATTAAAAAAATTTAAAACATCCATGCCAACTGCTGCCTTTTCAGGATAATAATAGAATGATTTCTCCTTTGAATCACAAATTCTAAGTTTGTAATAAATTCTACAGGAAACACATCCATTACCCCACATAAAAATAAATGACCACCATTATTTATCAGATTAATCTAAAATAAACCCTTGTTTTGTTTATATAAATGACTGATAGAATATGAATAAATACATTAAAACAGTTTCTAGCCTGCTTATGTAATTGTTAAGGGGTTTCCATAGTTGTAGAAAGCATACAACCAGTCCAAATATATGCTCAGGTAACATCTAAACTAATGAAAATGCATGATGAACATGAACTCCTAGATTATATTTCCATAAAGAAGCAACGCATGTGTGGTGAAATAAAGGTTGTCGTGAAATATTCTCGTTCTCTCAGAAGTGCATTTATTTTCATTCAATGAATAAATATTTGCTGCTAATTAAATGTTTTCCTTACCCCCCCAAAGAAAAAAGTATGCATATTCTCGGATTCTCCATTGCATCTCTAATAACAACAAGAACTACTTAAAATAAGAATAAAACCAGAGATCGACCAAAGAAAAAAAGAAAATAGTGTCATAATAAACCCTAGAAAACCGGATATACCATAAGGTAGCCCTTTTAACATGAAATCGATGTAGAAAAAAAGAAAATAATGTCGTACCAAACCCTAGAAGCCAAAGATCGCGACTGAGGTACAGTGCCTATTGCTTACGATATTACCATTGAACTGCAAAGACTCATAACTCGCAAGACTCTTGTTAGGAAGAGTAGAAATCCGGTGGCCAAAACATTGAGACGAGAGAGGGAGTCGAGGGACTTACAGGATTAGGGAAAAAAGTCGAGAGGCAGAGAGTCGAGAGACAGAGAGTCAAGAGGATGTAGTGCGGTTGAATTGCGGAATGAGTCGAGAGATATTATTCATATATCGTTCGATTATTTTAAATCCCAGCTGTTAACATAAATTCATATGGCTGGGATTAAATTGTATGGCTCGGACCGCTACTCCTACAACTACAGGGTAACATGCTACAAAGTTCTGTTCTGTTCAGCCGCTAAACATAATTAAAAAAATTCCTACAATTATAATTATTAATATATTTTAGCTTATTTGATTTAAAATTTTATTAACTAATTTAATTATTAAATTAAATATAATTTTTAAAAATATTTAATGACATAAATTATATTTTAAATAAAATTTAATATAAATTATTTATTTATTTCGAAGAATCGCGAACACGAGAACAAAGGATTGTGTTCTCATTTATAAATCGAACTTGAAATATTTGTTCGTGTTCAGCTCATTTAGTTAATGAACGAGCTAAATATCGAGCCGAACACGAGCTGTTCGCGAACAACGAGCTTTTTTGACAGCCTTATATACATCCAGTCTAAAGCAATATACCACACAGACATATGAAACACAACATAACATATCACAAAAAATCAAAGAACAATCTAACCTAGATGTAGAGTCTGTGACCTAAATGATCTAGTGTGTGCAAAAGAGAGGTTTGTGTGCAAGGCTTTGCTAGACTCCTTTAAGTTCAAGTTTCAATTTGAAGTTTGAATTTGTTTAATTTTTACCTTTGGATAGTTTCAATTCAAATGGTTTAATGAGTTAATTCCCATTTTTATTCCATTTTATTTGGTAAAAGTAATGTTTAGGTTTTCAAGAATGAGAAATAGAATGAATTTCATTTTTAGGTGAAACTTTCTTTATTCCACATCCTAAATCCTAATGAAATTTCCAAAAGTCTAATTAAGATTCTTAAGTATCTTAATTAATCCTTTTGATGTTATTTATATTGGATTGACTTTTTGATTTGGTTCAAGTTAATTTAAAGAGTTTAGATTAAAGTTTGATTTCATTCAATTTAACTTAAGTTATTTGATTATGTTTGAATTTCAATAAGTATTGATTTACTTAAAATTTGATATTTGATTAACTTAAGGTTTTAATTTTTCTAATCTTTAAGTTTGATTAAATTCTTTGACTTAGGAAGTTTTGATGACTTACCCTAAGTATTTTTGATGTTTATTTCAGATCAGTTCATTTTATTTGATGATTCAATGGATTAATGATTCTTCTTAATTATTATTTAATTCACATTGACTTAGAAATTTGGAAAATTAAGAATTCCAAATCTATAGACCAATTTGGTTTGAGATAGTTATGAAAAGTGGGGTTACATGCCAATTTTATGTTTCTAAAGTTTCATGTTGATTAGCTTTGTAATTAGAGTGTAATTAGGTTTTAATTAATTCATTAAAATCTAAATTAGTCCTAATTCAATGAGATTAAATTAAGGGTTTTATTTTTCATAAATGTCTCACTGCAATATCTTTCTAATGAGGGTTATTTATAATTTTTGGATTATTGGTTGATTTATTATGATTTAATTAAGTTCAAGTTATTTAATTGAATTACTTAATTCAAAGGTCAATTTAAGGATTATTGGGTTTAATTGAGTTTAAGTAATGTTTTAATGTTCATTGAAGTTTATTAAGGTGATTTAAGGTTGTTAGATTAAAATTCCCTAATTATTTCATTAATGATTAATTAATTTAATTAAGGTATTAATTAAGCATGTGAAATTGCAATTTTCATTAAATTTAGTGAATTAAATCCAAAAAAGATTACATAAGGTGTGTTTTAGAGTTACTTTTATTTCCCCAAAGTTTCATATTAATTTGATTATTAATTTGAGATTAATTAAGGTTTAATGTTTTTTAATTAAACTAAAATTAAGGCTAAAATACCTAATAAAAATTGGGCATTTTAATTTTCATGGATTTCTCTTATCAAGACTAATCCATAAAACTTTTATTTATTTTTTTATTTGTATTTATTTTCAATGATTTTTTGAATTTTTTATAATTTTTAAATTAATTTAAGCCATTAATTAATGGTTTTTAAGTGAGGGTCCATCGCATGTCACTTACATGGTGCGTCTATGTGGCGCACCTCCATTGTCCCATCCCACATGGCGCCGCAAGCGCACAGGATGATCCCGGTTATATTGCCATGGTCAGGGATTTAATCAATGATCATGATCCTAAGAAAGATTGGGCGGTCGAGATTAAATCCCAAAGCTTGGACGAAAGCAGAACATTAAGTGATTTCTTCTTAATCTCTGGTGATAGCCAGTGAATCAAGCCATGATTTCATTCCCAAAATGATCAGGGATTAATTTAGGACCCATCCATATGGATATATCTAATTTGGAATCCAATTTCCTTCATAAAGCTCCAAAATTGACGGGCAAGAGGAAGGGGGAAGATGCGTACTCAGATTCTGGCAATCGCTGGTGATGAGACCAATTCCATTAGCTGTGGCTTGACCTAACGAACATGTGCACAAAGTTTTGTGGCTTGGCTCCTCGTGGATCACTACCTAGACCAACACACACTCAGTTTGAGGTGGCATTGTTCATTTTGGCTTGCCGGTGGTGAGGAGGTCGGGTCGGATTTCATTTTGGATCGTCACGAGCTCTAGAGCATGTTGGTAGCTTCAATTTGGGGTGAAACTCCCTATCTTAGATTTCACCATTAGGGGGGCATTCGGCCTTCGTCCGTTCGCCGGCATGCCGGCAGCGAGGGGGTCGGGTCATGGTCGGGAACATCTTCCCTAGCCTTGGCAAAGATTTTAGAATAAAAATGGGGAGGGAATAGGCTTCCCCTTCCCAATTTCCTTATGAAGCCAATACCTCTATGTGGAGGGAATTTGATGGCCAAACTCCAGCCACCGGAGATGTCACGGCCGGCTAAGGGGTGGGATCAACTCCCCTTTGCCTTGTGAACATGTAGGGATATTCCCTTGGAAGTGAGGAAAGCTCCTTGCTTTCTTTCCCTCATGGCAGTGAGCCTTTTCTTCTTCTTCTCTTTTTCTTCTTTCTTCTCTTCCTTGTCTTCCCTTGGAGAAGCCAAAATTCCTCTTGGCCTTTTGCCTTAATTGCCACCCCTCTTGATTTGAAGGCAGCCACCCTTCTTAAGAGGTGGAGTTTGGCTTGATGTGAGAAGAGGGGAAATTCCATTTTCCTTCTTCCCTCTCTTATTCATTTCTCCTTTCTTTTTATTTAATTTTATTTGCTGATTTGTTTATTTATTTAATGATGAATTGAATTTCCCATTTCATTTTTTTAATTGAATGTGAATTGCATTTCATATTAACCCATTAACATAAATGGATTAAATTTGGTTCCAATTAAAGTCAAATGACCAATTTGACTTAATTAGAATAGGTTTGAACTCCAATCATGCTTGATCATGTGCATGGGATGAATTGGAGTGGCATTTGATTTCAATTATATTTTGATGTAAACCCATTTGACCCAAAGTGGGGTTAATGGGTTATGTTTGAATTCAATTGGGTCAAATGACCCATTTGGCCTAATCATATCTAATTGTAATTAAAATGTGTTTGATTATCATTCCCAAATGATTTTAAATGATTAATTTGAGTTTATTTCAATTTAATTGAGGTTTGAATCCAATAGGACTCATTTAGGCTATTTTAAACCAAGTGGTCTAATTCACCCATTTTAGAACTAAATGAATTCAAATATTTTTATATTTGTGAACAAACATATTTATTTAATCATTTGGAATGTTTGGAATAATTTAATTTGGCCACATTTTTGGTGGGTTGAATTTTGACCAAGTGGGTCCCACTTGAGTCAAACCTAAGTTGATTAGATTTGACTTGATATTTTATTTTGACTTTCCATATTACTTTATTGATTTATTTGAATTGATTCATATTGGATGATTGAGTTTATCTACCAAATATATGTTAGATCAGATGAATTCCTTCACCCTAGTACCTCATTGAATTAGGAAAATCCTTTGAGATTAGGACTCTAATTATAAAAAATATCCAAAAAATATAAATGGATTTAATATGTAGTATTGATTGGTACATATTTTGATCATTGATCAACATCACAAGCATAACTTGGGGTTCAAATTCAAAATTTTGATTTTGATTTTAGTTTTAGTTTAAAATTTGATTCGAAAGATAGGCATGTGTATGCATATACTTGTCACGTTGACTCATTCTTAGAAACTTAAACCCACTAAGTTCTAAGATGAGTATGAATGTCATTAAGTGGAGACATTAATTCAATATGCTCAAAGAAGATGCCTTAAAGGGATCTTAAAAATAGTGGTGATCCATGTGATTAGCTAATAAGATGGGGTCGTTAAGGGCATGATCCATCTTAATTAGCTAAAGAGAGGAGAGGGGTCTTTAAAGACATGATCCAATCCTCAAAAGCTATGCTGGGGAGAAGAGGCTTGAAATGCTTGATCCTAATCCGCAACACTTCGACTACTAAACATGGATCACATGGACTTAATCATATTTAAGTAGTCCAAAGAAATGGGGCCTTCAATGGCTTGATTATATTTCTTAGTTCTTTTGAAAAGGAAAGGTGTCCTTGAGGACTTGATCCTATCCTTGACTTCTGACTAATAGGACGAGGGTCTTCATGACTTGTTGTCTTTACATAAGTAGTCTAATTAGCAAGAAAGGGGTATTTGATGACTTGATCCTTATCTTTCTAAAGTATGATGCCTACTGAGGGACTTACTCCTGTTTGACAATGGTAGTTGGAAAGAATGCCAATTTGGACACTTACTCCTAATCCAAACTACTTGATTTTGCAATAAGGGAAGATACCACTGGGGGATTTATTCTTACATGGCTAGCTACTATGAAGGGGTCTATGGAGATTTGATCCAACCTAAATAACTTGTGTAACATGAAATGGGTCTTTGATGACTTGATCCTAACATGTACACAACAGTAATGGTGCCATAAAGGACTTGCTCTAAACCTTTGGGAATGGTGCATGAAGGCTTACTCCAAACCAAAAAAGACATGAGAAAGGTGCCATAGAGGGCTTGCTCCTATCTCAAGTCATGTATAGGAAAGGTGCCACAATGGGCTTGCTCCCAACCTATGAAAAGTAGGAATGGTGCCACAAAGGGCTTGCTCTAAACCTACAAAGATAGTTTTTCATGAGAATGGAGCAAAAGGCTTACTCCAACCTAGAAGGACATGAGAAAGGTGCCATATAAGGTTTGCTCCCATCTTATAGAAAGTTGGAATGGTGCCACAAAGGCCTTGCTCCAAACCTACAAAGATAGTTTTTCATGAGAATGGTGCACGGAGGCTTACTCCAAACCTAGAAGGATATGAGAAAGGTGCCATAGAGAGCTTTCTCCTAACTCAAGTCATGTATAGGAAAGGTTCCACAAAGGGCTTTCTCCCAACCTATACATGATATGAATGAGAAAAAGGGATCAAAGTGACTTATTCCTAATCCCCAATAATTTTGACTAATAAACAAGAGTCTCATGGACTTAATCCTTATTTGATTAGTATAACTTGATGAAAGGGTGATGGAAGGTTTGCTTCCATTTCTTTATTTCACTAATTCTCCTTACACATGAAGAAGTTTAATGAAGAAGGTTTCAAAGAGTTGGCATTTATTTTTGAAGGAAGACTTGGGTATCTTTTGGACCCAATGCTTTACTATGCCATGAGCATAGAAGTTCATCATTTTTATTTCTTTCTTCTTTTTTTTTTATCTCAAAGTTATAATGAACCATGTTAGATGTCTATTTCACTTAAGGCAAGACATCATAGGGTACTAACCTAAGAATTCTACCTCTTTGAGCTTGCATGTGACTGTGAAGTTCTTTAGGCAATAAGAACCAAAGTCAACCAGTGCTTCTCAAATGGAATTTTTTTTCTTTTGTTTGGACATGTATGTCATTTTTGCTTTGTTGACAAGAATCAACAGCTTATAAGGCCTTCTCTTAGATTTAATAAAGATCAAGAGATTCCTTTAAGGCTTTCTAAAGTTAATGAGAATCAAGATAATCTTTTGGATTCTCATGGAGACACATTTTTTTATTTATCCCTAATCAAAATGAGAATTATAAGGATAAACTTATTAGAGAAATTTAGATTCATCTGGTAAGTTTGAAATTGAATTTCTTTAGTTAATTTATTGTTCTTTTAAAGGATTTATGAAATAAAATTTCATAAATGTCTTTGATTAATTTCTTATTTTTGAATTTTGATCCTTCTACATTTTACTATAAGGCCTTTGAAATTACTTCAAAAGTAAATTTCAAGACTCTATATGCAGTAACAGGATTGTCCTTCAAAGTCATATTGAAGTTTCTTTTATTTTCTTTTATTTTGTTTTTTTTGGCAAGATTTTCAATATAACCCTC
Organism: Cymbidium sinense; assembly: GCA_021442155.1. NCBI lineage: Eukaryota > Viridiplantae > Streptophyta > Magnoliopsida > Asparagales > Orchidaceae > Cymbidium > Cymbidium sinense. The sequence goes on from CM038217.1 coordinate 135,817,342, forward strand.
TACCTAATTGAAAGTGGGATTATAAGAAATCTTGATCATGACCCTTTTTGCTAAATTTCCCAAATATTTTGAGATTTAATGATATGACTCTATAATAGAACATTCTTGTAAGGATTTTAAATGTCATATCATATTCTTTCAATTATTCTTTTCTAGAATTGTCTTATTTGATAATTTTCAGATAAGTTATCCTTAAGAAGGATAATCTTATGCATGAAAGTCTTTTTAATTTTGAAATAAAATATGGGTAATATGAACCCATTTTCAAGGTAAAGATTCTTCCCTAGTCCCAAGATGTGGTCATATAATGATTTTAGCTAACTAAGAAGAATATTTTCTTCTCATGTACAACCATCATTTTCTAGCTTTTAATTTAGCAAAAATTTTGCTTTTCTTTTGGAATTTGACCACAGTCGTCAAGGAACTTAGATTGTTGAAATGGAATCAAGCATAAGTTTATAGACTACATCTAGAGAACATTTGAATTTATTTGCAGATAAAGTAGTCATTAAACCCAAAAGATAGCTTGATCAAATTATCGATAGCTAACTCATTAAAGAGTTAGATCATTGATATCAACTTGTCAATTATGGAATTGAATTTTTCTTCAAATTCTAAGGGTGCATCCAAAACTTGAAGACTATATAAATCTCCAGCACATCTAAATAAAATTCATGCATTGTGCTAGAGTGCCTTTTGAAAAGAAAGTCAGGACCCAAACTACTTAAGCTTTTTAACTTGCAATGGCTCTATGACTCCATAAATTTTCTTGTTTATAGTTATAGGCCACTTGTAATGGAATCAAAGTATACTTAATAAAATCTTTGCCATACAAAGGATATGGACCCTTGGAAAAGAAGATCCACTATCTTTTCTTTTAACCTGTCAACCGAGCTCACCCAATCATGATAAAGGCTAAAATGACAAAGTATGAGATATCTGCTTATTTTTGTTTAGTTAGGGACAACTTTTTACTTCAAATCCTACCACTTTATTTTTCTATGGAGAAGTTTAAAGTTAAAATGTCCATTTAACACACGGAGGGGTATGAATGTGATATCAAATTGCAAGAGAATCATGGACAATGTGCCAATCGTCCGGATAACGTCGACTGTGTTATGAGATATTGTAGTGGATTGATTCTTAAAATCAAGTTCACCTTATGAGAAAGCATATAGTGACGTAGCTTTTAGGATGCAAAGATTAAAGCTAGGAAATGTTTCTCAATAGGTGGGTAGTTTGCTTCACCAGGGATCTGACGACGACTGAGGTTGTAGAGAGCGTTCTCCTTCCCTTCATCCCTGGCTTGGGCCAATAAAGCATCGAGGGAGTCGTCCAATGTGGTAATGTAGAGGATCAGTGGCTTGATCAGGATATGGGCTGCTAAAATTGGTGGCTTCACCAAATACTGCTTGATGCCTTCAAAAGTATGCTGACACTTATCATCCCACTTGAACTAGGCATCCTTTTTGACAAGTGCTGAAAATGGCTTGCATCTCCCTGATAGATTGGAGATAAAGTGCCTTAGATATGCCAACCGCCCTTGAATGATTTGAGTTGGGTTAAAATTTTAAGGTGTGACATTTATAAGATAGCTTTGACATTTTCTGGGTTTATCTCTATTCTCCTGTGTCAAACAACAAACCCAAGGAACTTCCTTGAAGCTACTTCGAATGCACACTTCAGGGGGTTCATTTTGATGTTGAATTATCTTAACTATTTGAAAACTACTCTCAAGTCAGAGAGATGGTCTTCCTTTTCTTGCTCTTGACTACTAGATCATCAACATAACATTCAACTTGATAATGAATGAGTTAGTTGAAGATCTGAGTCATGACCTGTTGGTATGTAGCACCATCATTTTAAGGTCAAAAGATATGACCTTATAATAATAGATTCTGTTCGGGGTTTGAAAAGTAGTATTTCTTTCATCCTCGGGGGCCATCTTGATTTGATTGTAGCCAGATGATCCATCCATAAAGGAGAATACTGCATGAGATGAGGCAATATCCACCATTAATTCTACTATAGGAAGTACAAATTTATCCTTAGGACATGCCTTATTTAAGTCCCAAAATCAGCGCTTATGCGAATTTGACCATTCTTTTCTTAACTAGCATGACACTAGCTAACCAGGTAGGATATTTTTTTTTTGATAAAACCAGCATTGATCAATTTCTTGACTTCAGAAATGGCCTGTTGTTCGATTTTAATCACATGCGTCTAGAGCTTGCTTGATAAGGTTACTATTGCTAGTTTGTGGACTACTACGTCAGGATATAATCTGGAATCTCTTCATAGCTCCATGCAAAGCAATCCTTAAACTCAATAATAGCCTAATAAAGTCATTAATTTCTTCTTCATTCAATAGAGAACTGATATATGTAGGGCATGGATCTTCTTCTATCTCGAGGTTGATTTCTTTGAGCTTGTCAATGGTTGAGTGGATTCTTCTTCAAATTTTGGCAGTGCATCTTTAATTTGAAGATCATTTGGATCATCTGAAGTTTCTAAAGCATGGTTTGAGAAAATTCTATCAGATTCTAGATGATTGGTGACAACTAAGCAGTAATCATCATCGTTAATGGACCCACTGTATCAAATCCTAGTCCTGATCTTGATTGTGCATCCCTGCCTTTATTGTTCCATAGCTTCTCAAAATACTCTGACTTGTGCTTGGACCATGTATAAGAATCAAACCATTTCTTTGCAAGATTATGAACACAAGGTGAGTGCCAATCAAAAGGTTATTCCATTAAATCTTTATATGAATTATCCACAAGCTATACATCATCTTGACTTAAGGATGATGATCCCAATAAGAATCTCTTCAGCTTAACATTCATTGAAAACTTAGGGCTTCCTTAACTACTAAACCTTTAACTTTTAAAATAAAAGTGAGGTTAGAGCTAAAGTTCCCAACTTTTGCTAAATAGTTTTACATAAACTTGACTTGAATACATTCGTGCTTTGCTTGGAGGCCTGGTCTTCATCACTGTCTTACTTGAGTGTCACATCTAATGAAACTCATTGAGAGGGTTTGGCTGGTATGTTAATCACATAGACTCATCCTCCGAGTTGGATTCCAAGTCTATGTGAATAGTAAGAGTACTCCTATGAACTAGAACATAGCCCCTATTGGCCCGGTCTTTGCTCTGGGTGCCTCTATTTGCCTCTGCCTGGTGGAGGTCAAGTCATCCACCCATATGTGATGGTGGCAACTATGGGTGGAATGTAACATGCAGCTCTACCTCTTCCTCGATGTTCTTTTCTCGCGTACTTGTATTTTCCTTTTTTTTCCTTTTTATTTTTCTTCTTTTCTTTTGTATTTGAATTTTAACCAAGTTCGTGAGAATATACATTTTGATTTTGAGGAAGATAGTAGGTCGCATCTTCATATATCTCGACCTCTCTAACTGAAAATGGCTTTTCATCTTCTTTAAGGAGTATTCCATCCTTCATCCTTCGAATGAAGGATGGAATCATCTTATTTAGGTGTATCCCAGGCCTACCGAACAAAGCAATGAACAAAGTATTCAAATCAATTATATAGAACTTAGCTTTAGTCTTCTAGTCACCTATTTCCAATGGTAACATTATGGAACCTAAAGCCCTCTCGCCTATTCATTGAATTCTCTCAACATCATCCGATGAGATGTTAATTTTCAAATAGGCAAGGGTCTTTAGACTTGTTCATGTTCAGCAAAACCTGGATCAACCATATCCCAGATGTAGGATCTGCTCCATATCCATGTGGGGGATGATTGTGCTCCATGTGCTGCCTCCTCTCTCCAACAGCGGTCAGCTGAGCTAAACATATCTCTAGATCAACGAGGGCCTTGATTAATGATTCCCTCATCTCTTTGGATAATACGAGGGCATCATAGATGCTTAGCTTAGCTGACAACTTTCTTAGGTGAGCGAGGACATTATAATCAACTTTGGACTGATCCTCCACAAGCATATCCATGGGTGGAGCATCCTGTGGAGGGGCTTCGTGCTCGCTAGTACCAATAACTTATTTTTCCTTATCTTGAGGTGCTGCTTAGGAGGTAGAACCTTTCCACTACGAAGGTGTTGACCTCATTTTTAGGATGAGTTCTCAACTCCTCCATCTTAGACATAGGACTTATCTTAGACAATAAGAGTTCCTTAGTCTTAAGGCACTTCTAGTGATTAGGTGAACACTCAACCTAACCCTAGAGACTTAGAATAGTTAGCTATAGGAATATGGCATTCCTTAGGGGTGTTAGGAAACTTGCCTACCCTATAACATGAACCAAATTCTCTTTGCTCCTTCAAGTCAAAATCCAAATCAAACATCAAATCAATTCCAACTTAATTGATTTTCTCAAATCTCAAATCAATTCCAACTAAATTGATTTTCTCAAACCTTAAATCAATTCTAATAGATTTTTTTTAAATCATGAATAAATTCCAAATTATTGAAGCCCATGATTGAATTCAAATCCTAAAATCTTTCCAAAGCCCTTTGATTTGATCTTATGGACTTAGCCCAGATTACAAATCCAAATCAAACCAAAATCCAACTTATACTCTTTCAAGTTAATATCTTGAACTCCTTCAAACAAATCCAATTCATTCCATACTCAAAAGATTTTCTCATAACCCATTTATATTCTCATTTATATTCACAAATATAAATGAAATATAAATTCAAATAACCAAAATTAATTCAAACTCAAATTCAAATCCAACCTTTTCAAGTCAAATTCTTGAACTTAGCCAAATCAAACTTAAATCAAATTCTTCATGATTCAATCAATCCTTCAATCAATCCTTAATCTGAATCAATAAACACAAATCAAAACCAATCAAACCAAGTCAAACCAATGTTCACCCTTTTGACTTCAAATTATCAAATAAATCATACCTCATTTGACTTTCAATCACTTGTAATTAGATTTATATCTCAATCATAAGTCCATATGTGAGTTCAACCTAACTTGAATCAAGCCTTGATCAAATCAATTGACCTACTTAGGATCACTTAACCCAAAGTGACCTAAAGCACCTTTTTGAGCCAAATTCTAATCCAACCCAAATTGGATTGAACTAAGCCCACCTAAGCCTCACATTGTGAGCATCAATCATCATGGGATGATTAATCACCTAAATTAGGTCAAACCAAGTCAAACTTATCCGTTGACCAAGTCAACACTTAATCAAAATGAAACCCAAACTAGCCAAAATCTACTATAGACCAAATTGATTGAAACCATTGATCTAAACTAATCCATCATTAATGATTGAACATGATCAAGCCATCGATTGAGCCAAACCTAGCCCAATTGGACACTTGACCCAAGTTGGCCCTAGTTGACCTAAAAAAGCCAAAATGGGTCAAATCTTGATCTAAGACAAATTGATTTGCAATGGGTCTAAATTTATTCTTGAGGTGTTAGCCTCAATTGTAAACCTAACTTGACTTAAGGTTAAATCAACTTGAAATCAACTTGAAATCCAAAATTGATTAAAACCAAAGCTTGCAATACATTTTCAAATAACCTAATTGGGTCAAATAGGTCAAATTGGTCAACTTGACCATTTCACATAAATGCACTCAAATGAACCAAAACTGAATATAAATTAAATTGAACCAAACTAATGATACCAAAATATTTAAAATAGTCATATGAACTTGACCTAGCCCTTGGTTTGACTCAATTTGACCAATTGGTCAACTTGACCCAACTTGACCCATTTTGACCTAAATGGGTCAATTTGAGCCAAATCATATCAAATAAACTCCAAATTCATTGGTTGGTTCCAAATCTGCTCAAATCAAAATTAAAGCCAAATGACCATTTTACCCCTAGGTCAAAGGGTAACCTATGATCAAATTCACTTGGAATTTGATCATATTTCAACTCAAGACCACTTGGTCCTAGTGGACCATTTGGTGATTTGGGTGATGGGATCAAATCAAACCAAGGCCCGACCACTCCACTCAAAATTCTCTACATGGAATCCCTCCTACACTCATTTAACACGTGCACCTCCACACATCCACTCCCTTGCCAAAACTGAAGAACATGGCACTCCTAACAACCAAAATAATCCAATCAATCTCCTCAATTTGATCAAAATGTCAAAGAGGATCTTGGCCATTTGATCCAAGTAGGGGGAGATATACTCCCCCTCATTTCCACTCAAACAAACTCTATTGCATTTGATTGAGCTCAGAGGATCAAAGACAAGCACCCACAAGCACCTAAATTTCCCCTCGATTTCTTTAAAATAATGAGGAGTTCCAATTGGGTGCTTGCAAGCATCATCAAGGGACTAAGTTGAGCTCACCCAAAGATCCCAAACTCAAAGCATAGTAGAGAAAGCAAGACATTAGAGGAGCTTTGTCAATTGGAAGATCCACTTCATCTCAAGTCTTGAAACATTCAACAGGGCTTCATCTCCGAGACAAATCTACCTCCACCGTTGGAAGCGCCGGTGATAGCCTCCAGCAAGGTATGCTTCAAAACTGAGCTTAAGTTGAAAATCCCAGGTCCTTTATGAAGGGAATTGTAATCCAATTGAAATTCCACCATTGGATCTTCTTCTCTATGTTTCTAGATGGTGTGGATTGAATCCCAACCTTATCTGAGCTCAAGTGAGCTTGGATCAAGCCATGGAGGATGGATGATCTTCATCTCCCATAGATAAAGGCAGTGATGAATTATGGACCATCCATCCCACATGTTTTGGATGGACAATCCTGATTAATTCATAGATTCGTTGATTTAATCCCTTTATAACTACAGGTTTAATCACATTTATTTGATCCTTGATGGACGGCTCAAAGCGATGTGGTATTTGATAACTTAAATAACCAATCACGTGTACCACATGGAAAGCTCACGTGCATCATGGGATGGGATTAGTTAATTAATTTGGGTATTAATGACCTATTAATTACAGAAACTTCATAAATTCATAATTAAATGTAAGAAAAATCTAAAAATGAAATGCAAACTCAACTTCATTTCAAAGATAATTCAAAGGGGAATAATATAATTATGGATTTTCCTTAAAGGTTTGAAAACTTAAACCTAATTACTCCTTAATTACTCTAATAATTAATTCCAAACTCCCCAGGGTTAATTAGTGGGATGACCTCTGTGTCCCATGATTTTTTTGGAATTTATTATTGGATTAATTTTGGTAATTGCTTATTTCATCTCTAATTGCTCCCTTAATCAATTAAATGATTAATTAACCTTAAAGGGTAATAAATTCATTAATTAAGCTTGTTAATCATCTTAAAATAGTGGATAGACTTAGGGAATGAGATTATGATTCCTTTTCCAAATCTTTTCCTGTAAGTCTATTTCATTTGGATAAAGACTTAATTAATTTGCAAATTGATCAATGATTTAATCACTTCACTAAATAGCTGAATTAACCCAACTCAAAAATAAAAAAATCAATCCAGAAACTTAGTCAATCTCTTGGGTAGATTCTTAGGTGTTCAAAAGCCTATGGTAAGTTCTAGGAAATCAAATCCAACTCACATGTGTGGGAAGGTTTAAGAAAGTACCCTTTAGCTTAAATAATCAATAATTGTGAGCCAATTATATTAGACCCCTTTCTTTCTTAGGAGCATTGCTGATTTCTATTCTATGTGGTTGCATATTATATGTTGGCTCATAATTGTTAGATTAATTATGTTAAAGTGGTGTAAGTAAGGGGTAATTAATGGATTTAATTTACACCTTAACCTAAACAAAATATAAAATCAATCTAATGGTTCTAAAATTAAACTAAACTAATTCACACATGTGGAAAATGGGTTAGGACCAGCAAACTCTTTCTCACAAATCATTCTTAAATCAAATTCAAAACTAAAACAAAAATCTCTTTAAAATAATTTTGGTTTACTTTGAATAATCTAATCTTATAGGATTGTCCCTTAAGAATTAATTAGGATGAATAAAATCATATTCTTACATCACTTTATTTCTTTCCAAGCATGTTAAATGATTATTTATCATCTAAAATCATGCATTCATATCTTTTGAAAAAAATAAAATTAAAAGGAATGCTTTCTTTATGTCAAATTACATGTTTTGTCTAAAATAAGAATATGAGTGGCAATTATTACTATTAAATCAAAAATTATTTTTAAAACCTACAAATCAAATATTATAAATGAATGTATGCTACTTAGAAGTTCTTATAAGTTTGCATGTGAATATAATATAAGATGTGCTTCATGTGATTTTCCTTCTCTTCTCTTAACATGGATTTGGATAGGATTTGCAAAGTGTATAGTTCATTTGAAAAGAGCGTAATACTTGGTTAAATCCATTCCTATACACTTCTATGTTATGACTTAAGAAGGATCTTCACATTTACATATATAAATTGCATAACCAAATCAAATACAAAAATCTTTTGTTGGATTCTTCTTTCATTTTTTCCTTATAGAAGCACATGTATTTAAGAAAAGTGGTATATTAGTCTAGACATCCTGGGGTTGCAAGGCTTTAAGTAGCCCCAAGTAGGTCTTGTACCTTACACCCCTGGTGTAGAAAATAATGGCATTGTACTCACTTATGTCTTTCATATATGTAAATGTGCATTTGATTAATGGATAAAGAGTCCCTCTTTCTACTTAAAAAAATCATGCATCCTTGAATCTTCAAAATTTCTTACCCAACACCTCTTAGCATTCATCAACTAAGTGTGCTAAAGTTTTGCATTACATGTATAGGTATGCTTAGGATCATTCATATGCATGATATACATGTTGGAAAAAAAATAAATGGTTGCGTGTTATGTGATAGTAATTCACCTTAATTAAACCTAAGATGCCTTTCTTATTGAATAAGTTTATTTAAAGTAAATCTAAATTTAGGAATAATTAAAACACATAATAAAATATTCACTAAAAATTAATTAATGAATCTACCTTAAAAATTACTTAAGGTAGAGAATGAAAGAGAAGTTCTCTTCTATTTCCTTCTCTTTACAACACTTAGTAACTTAGTGTAGGTTCATTCAAATTAAATAAAATCATCAAATAAAATGGACAAATTGACTAAAATACTTAAACTAAAATCACCATGCTAAGTTGAATCTCTCACACTTAGAAAACTCCAACCTTAAAGCCTAGCTAAGACATACCACATAAGCCTTAAATGACACACACATTAGGCCAAGTCACCATTTCTAGCTCTATATTAGGTCAATGCATGGTTTGATGCCTAATTTTATTTTGTGAAGTAATATTTTAGACCGGATGTTAGGGTGTATGTGCATATATTGGATGATAGGATGATATTAGCCTAATCATGTCTTCTGTAGGAGATTGTGCTTAAGGGGCATTATAATAAAAATAAAAATACTTTTACTATTTATACTCCCTAAGCATAATCCAAATAGTGGACTTGGTTACCCATGTGTGGGGTGCTAAGTCCAAATTATTCATATACATGCTTGGGTTGTGTGGTATGTTTAGCTAATTTCTATTTTAGGTTTTAGTTAGATTTACTTTTCCCATTTTCATGTAATTTTATAATTATGATTTGGAATGAATGTTATGAAGAATTATGATGAACATTGGTCATAAGACTAAGTCTTGTTCACCATGTGAAGCCTTGGAGCAAGCCACATCTCAACCAACCAAAAGAAATAAAAAAAGAGAGAAAGGGAGAAATGAAGAAATGAAGAAAGAAGAAAGAAGAATGAAGAATGAATGAAGACCCCCATAACATAAATTCCTTCTAAATTTTAATTATTCATTTGTAATCCGGGTTGTATAAGGGTAGGGCTCGACTACCCATTTTTCTTTTTGGGTTTGTGTGGTAGAGCCCACAAAGGCCTTTTATTTTTTTATTCTAGCTTTATAAAATTATTTGATGTTTGTTTAGCTTGTGCATTAAGATGATAAGATTTTTTCTAATTTTTTCATTATTTGATGAATGGTTTGGATGTGATTAGGCTCTTAGGAAAAAAATAAATTTTCTATCTAATTAATCAACTCAAAACTAAAATTAAACAAATCATAACCTCACCTAAAGCCTATGACATAAATCAAGATAATAAAAGATTTAGCAACTCTTTAGTTGGATGTTGTATGTTTCACATCATGCATAAAAGCATCTTGCTTCACTCTTATGGAGGGCTTCCACCTTTGCTAAAGTATATGGCTTGACCTATGAGAGCCATGGTGGAAACACACCTTCTTCTTACTGATTTTGGCCCCTAACTAATTTCTCATGCATTAGGCATATGAATCCTATAGCCCGTGTCAAATAAATTATCCAAAAATCAAAATAATACTTAACAAAAATTTACATTAGATTAAGTCATTAATCATACCCTTCATGATCTAGTCTCTTAGAGAGTGAGTTTAAGGACTTAGTCTTCTTTCTAAATAAACAACAACCTAGCTATCTTGCAAAAACATAAGACTTGCCTACATGCATTTAAAATCATAGGAGGAGTTAGTTGGCGGCCACCTACAGGTGGTTGTAAGTCAAACAATCGGGTGGTTTATCATCTCTTGTGGAGGTAAACCATATGCCCATTTTTGCCTTAGATTTACGTTGTGCTTTTTCCCTCACTAAAGCTCTTTGATTTAGGATCTAAGGTTGCTTCTTCCCATTGTGGGCTACAAGCATAAATCCTCACCTCTTAGGCATTTCCATGACCTTGTATTGTGGAATTATAAGCCCTAGATTTTTAATAAGAAATTCAACTCAAACAAATAAATCTCCTCAACTTCAAAAATATAAAGCCCAACTATAAAGTAGTTTCAGAAGTTCACTAGGCTTCCTAGTATCATGAACATTCCCTACTTATCTATTTTGGCTTCGATAATAACTCTTTCCTTTTGATCAATCCCACTTGATCTTCTAAAAATAACCAATAAATGGATAGTCCTATCTTTGAAATCTTTGGAAAATAATCATTTATCCTAATCGAGAGTATTCCTAAGGAATCTTATTCCTTAGGATGTAATTATCTATGAGGGCTTGCCTCCATAGGGAACTTAATGAACCTGATTTAAAATAAACCCTATTTTACTTTTCCATGTAAAGTAGGGAAGAATCTCTGGTACATTCAAAGACCCATTGTTCTTAGGAGTCTTTATTAGGTGATTAGGTCCATTATAGGGTGGTGACTTCTGTCTTTCGAGACCGTACACCATTCCTCAATGTCGTACCCGATCACCCTAATAAGAACATCTGTGGATCTATGTGGTGTCCACCAAAAGTATATTTTTGTCTTCATTTTATCCACATAGATTGAAGAGGAAAATATAAAAATTCACTACAGATTTTTCTAGTGACTTGGGGAGGGTTCCTCTCTTCATCTTTGGTAAATGATCATTATCTCTAAGTATAGATTGTGGGTTTGTTTTCATATGAACCCAAAACTATCTTTTTTTTCCTTTGGCACTTAGTTTATTTGATTCTTAAGCTAAGCTAGCCTAACATCCTTTAGGTATTAGGACCTCACTCCATGTAGATCTTAAAACCCCTGTCGGGTCTCCCAATAGGTGAAAGTAAAATTTAATAAAAATAGACAACTAAAGACCTTTCCCTTACCATCTCCATGGTAAAGTAAAGTTCATTCTAAAAATAAAAGAAAAATAAATACCTTATAAAAACATAGCTTTTCAAAAATACTTTTCCAAAATTCACATAATAAAAATATTTACACAAAATAAAGTTTCACAAAACACATATAACTTAACCTCATCTAACAATATTCAAGATTGTTACATAAAATCAAAATCATCTTCTCAAAATAAAAAATTTATTGAAAAATTTCATTTCAATAAAAATCAAAATCAACCTGAACATCCTCATTCAATATACTAAATTTATTTGAATTTCATTTTCAAATAAAGCTAAAATTATCTTTCAAAATTTCATTCCAAATAAAACTAAAATCATCTTTCAAAACTCACAAATGAATATCCTCATTTAATATATCCAAATTTATTGAATGAAGATTTCATTCCTAAATAAAATCACATCATAAAATTAAAACTCTATTTCAATATATCTCACATATGTTGAAGTTAGAGTTTCTCACAAACTTTCTTCATTCAATATATTATTAAATGAACAAATCATTTGAAGCTCCACTCAACACATCTTTTCAAAAAGCAATAGATCGCACACAAAAGACTTCATCTTTAAAACATGAAACAAAATTGACTTTCATTTTACATACCCAAACTTGTTAAATAGAAATCTACTTTGCAAAAATCATAAAAATCAAAATACATTGGAATTCTATTTGACATACTCAAAATTTTCAACTAAGAGTTTCGCTTTTCAAAAAGAAAAATAATTTGGATTCTATTTAACATACCACATTTGTTAAATGGAAACTCCTCTTTTCAAAAATCAAACACATTGGATCTTTTATTTAGCATACACAAATTGTTAGGTAAAGATCCACTTTTAAAAAATTAAAACACAAAAATTAAACACATTGGGATTCTTTATTTAGCATAACCAAATTTGCTAAGTAAAGATCCTCTTTTCAAAATCACAAAAGTCAAACACATTTGGATTCTTTATTCAGCATACCCAAATTTGCTAAGTAAAGATCCTCTTTTCAAAATCACAAAAATCAAACATGTTTGGATTCTTTATTTAGCATACATAAATTTGCTAAGTGAAGATCCTCTTTCAAAAAATTAAAACAAAACAAAATACATTTGGACCTTACTTAGACTCTCAAATTTGCTAAGTAAAGATCCTCTTTTGAAAAAACTAAAACAAAATCAAATGCACATTTGGATTATTTATTTAGCATACCCAAATTTGCTAAGTAAAGATCCTCTTTTCAAAAATTAAAATAAATCAAACATTTGGATTTTATTTAGCATACCCAAATTTGTTAGGTAAAGATCATCTTTTCAAATTAAAAATAAAAATGAAACACATCGATTTTATTTAGCATACCCAAATTTGCTAAGTAAAGATGCTTTTTTCAAATCAAAAACAAAATAAAGCACATTTAGATTCTCTTATTTAGCATACATTTGCTAAGTAAATGTCCTCTTTTCAAAAATCAAAATAAAACCAAACACATTTGGGATTTATTTAGGATACCCAAATTTGCTAAGCAAAGATCCTATTTTTAAAATCAAAATCAAATTGGATTTGGACTTCATTTAGCATATGCAAAGTTGATAAGTAAAGATTCTATTTTCTAATTCACACATGGTTCACATTATAAGTAAATAAACAAAAGAAGAAGATTGTTTTCAAACACCTCACTTAGCATACCCAAATTTGCTGAGTAAATTCCAATATCATAAATCAAAACAAAATCAATCGACCCTCCATTTAAAATGAAGGACATCCAAACATAAAAAAAATCCAAATTCAAATATGAACCAATGGAAGCATAAAAAATTCCTTCAAAATAGTTTTGAACCCATGTTCAACATACACAAATTTGTTGAAAATGGGTTCTAAACTCAAAAATCTCCTTTCTAATCCATTCAAAGATCTCTCTCCAAATCATTGAGCCCCACTTAACATATTCAAATTGTTGAGTGCGGGTGGGTTCAAAATCTAAATCAAAACTAAAAAAGATTAGCAAAATCATAAATTTGATTCGAGTTTATTTTCCAAAATTGTAGAATTCCAACTCGATTTCAGTTAATTTCTCTCAAGTTTAGTTCGCCTAATGGCATCTAAGTATGTCTTCCCTTTTGGGATGGATTTGTCCTTGATCGCCTCACAACGACTTTGCCCATCTCATTCACTTGATTGAAGATTTGAAGGGATCACTTGTGAGGCGCCTCACAACTGTGGTGAGTGGTGACCGCTGGCAGTCATCCATGTTGAGATGCCATCGATTTAAAAGTTTTCCTCACCAAGAGGAAGGCGGCGCCATAGTAGTTGTAGCTTCAGACCAATGCCAAGTATTCCCATTACTACCCCAACATGCTACTCACTAGTTCCTTCCAAGGGAAGAAGGCTATCCGCCTTCGTGATATCCCCACCTGAGATAGGTCTAGTTCCCGCTCTCCCTCCCTCCATTGGCTGTTCCAAGCAAGATGCATAACCAAAGAGTCACCTGTAGATAGTTTCTGATCATAGAGAACAAGTTTCACCCTCTCTCCATATCACATGGAGAGGAAGATGTTAGGAGGATCGCCACCTCCACCTAGTACAGATGAGGCTCATCGAGATAGGAGAGGAGGTATGCCGCCTTAGATCGCTGCTGAAGTTGGCAATGCTTATGATGGTCGAGTCAGCCCAATTTGATTTTGTCATCTCAGCGGGTTGAGTACATCATATAGGAGAGGGCTAGGGAAGCCCATGTGTATGGTTACTATTCAAGAGGTGAGGTACAAGGTAGTCGTCCTTAACCCTCATAGATTTTTTTGATCGGCGTGGTACCCGCACCGGTCTTGTATTGATAGGTACTACCCACCATAGGAGAAGAGTTTCTACACATGGAGAGTCGGTGGTGCCTCCACCACACCACTCTACTCCACGACCACCGTCTCTTGTACAAGTTCCATCATACACAATTTCACCAAAGGCCATGAAGGCAACATCTGGGGAAAAGAAAGCCCCACTGGTGATCCAGCTATGGCCAAGAGATCCAATTTTATCTACACCACCGATTGAGGTGAGGCCAAGATCTCGCCGACCTCCGCCTCCTAGTTGTGAAGAGGGAATAGTGACCTGAGCAAGTAGTCATGCCATCATCACCACCACCATCGTAGATAGTGGAAATATAGCACAAAGAGGGGGAAGAGAGTATCATTGTTCCCCATGGCTATAGGTCCTCCTGTGAGTACCACTCCACCCATCTAGATGTGGAGCATGTATCCTCCAGTGAGTGTAGTCCTCATAAGATTAGTTCTCCAACAGTAGGGGAGGTTATATGTCTCTCTATTCATCATAGTGATCCCACCACCAGTCAGCCATGAACATTTATGCTCGCACAATTGGACTGTTCCCTCGATGATATTGTAACATAGTATCTTATGGAAAAGGAGGAGATTCAAGGGTACACTTGATTTGACTTAGACGAAGAAAAAGTCAGCTTTGATCCCAATAAAGATGATGTGTTAGAGAACTCAACAGAGGTGCATATGGTCAACATCAGGGGTTCCCTCCTTAGGGATCAACAAAGCTTGGAAGGTGCTGCAGCCGAGCAGGATGATACAAACAACTCGACCCAACACCTCATTCAACAACTTAAATAGAAGGATGAACAAATTGACAAAATGGGAAAGAGTCTTCAAGATTTGGTAGCAGCAGTCTTGGCACTTCAAAACCAAGCCCTAGAAGTACATGATACTATTGTAGAGAACGGTCAGCCTGAGTTGTTGCATGTCTTGGATCAAGCCAAGAATTCACCTCTAGTGGAGCAAGGGAGCACTAGCTTGTATAGGAAGGTAGTGGATAGTATCCCCATATAAGAAAAAGATATCAAACTCATGATTAATTAGCAAGTGAGAGAAGCGTTGGCGCAAGCCCAAAGAGGATCATCGATTCCAAAGGGTAGACCCTACCCAGAAGAATTCGATGTGATCCAATATCTTAAGGGTTTTGTGCCACCTTCTTTCAAGAGCTTTAATGGCAGTGGGAATCCATGCCAAAACATAGCATATTTCGTGGCCGCTTGCCAATGTATGAATGCTACTATTTGTCTTTATGAGTAGGCATAGTCTTTGATTGGTTTGAACTTCTCAACAGTGATGATGACTTTTACCGAGTTGAGCAACTTCATCAAGAGATTTGGGAGCTCAAAGGTGATCTAGCAACAACACTGGTGAGTCCCTTGTTGACTATATTCTTAGATGACATAATTTGAGTATAAAATATGAACCGTAGCTGTCCGAACAACATGTCATTAAAATTCTACTAAAGAATATTCATGGCCCGGTCGCCTTCATGCTCAAAGGTTTTACCATCAAGTCATTTGAGAAACTAATCAACAAGGTGGCTAGTCTACAAGGAGAGGCCAAGTAGTTACCTTTTCAGGACCAACCATCAAAGCTAATGTCGTAGAAGGCCTATAAGAAGAAGCCAGGGGCAGTAGTAGCATTGGATAAGGGGAAGCAACTAACCAGGGAACAATATGAGAGACCGCGTGCTCCACAGCTATCACTTCCACCTCCTATACCACCACCTAGGCCATCCCACGGCCGACAACCTCCTCCTCACCACAAGAGTGGTATCATCCCCCTGTAGTATTATCCACCTACTCTTTTGGATAAATTAAATAAAACTTATTCATTTAAGAGGGAGGTAGTCAAGAAAATCTTTAAGAACCTCTTAAAGAAACCTATTAACCTGAAGCTAGAAAGTGAGGCAGGTAATGATCCTAACTTTTCCCCTACCATGTTAGGCCATGTTTTGAGGATTTACATTCAAGGACCCACTTGAGCATAACTACAAGATAAGAATAGTTATCCCAAAGGAATACCACATGGAACAACCATCCATCGGGTAATCCTTGGGATACATGTGATCCTCTCAAAACCAAAGAAGGTTGGGATATCTTCTTATCCCGAACCTCTAAAAAGATTATGTCAAAAATCAAGAAAATTTTCTTGGGCTTGAGGTAATTCAACCTCCAACATCAAGGAAGGTTCAAGTTGCCAAAGACAACTTAGGGAAAGTGGAGCTAAGCAATCCCACATTGCCCTGATAGCCAAGTAGTGAAAACACCGATCGAGCCCAGCCTCCATTCCACCATTGCAACTACTACTTCAGCTAGCTCTTCTTATAGTAGACATCTTATATCGATGAATGAGGGCATTAAATCCCTCACCCCACTTATTTTACCAGATTTCTACTATGTACCTCCTTCAAAATAAAAATAATTGAGTAATAAAGCTAGTTTGAATTACATCTGTCTCACTTCTAATGGGTTATCTAATTCTACTCTCATAGAAAACTCTTCAAGTCTAAACAATAATTATAATAACTCTAATCTTTCCTTTTCTGATTCAGAGATGGACTTTCCTTCTCACAAAGTTCACCTCAAGATAGACTTGAATCATTCGATTGAGGGTCCCATAGGAGAAGCTATGCCAGTAGAATCGCCACTTAACACAAGAGATCCGTTAACCTCCATAGTGGGAAGGTTCTACCTCCTAGGGCAACACCTTAAGATAAGGAAAAATAATTCATTGGTATTAGTGAGCAAGAAGCCCCTCACAAGATGCTCCACCCATGGATATGCTGGTGGAGGATCAGCCCAAAGTTGATTACAATGTCCTCGCTCACCTAAGAAAGTTGCCAGCTAAGCTAAGCATTTATGATACACTTGTCTTATCCAAAGAGATGAGGAATCATAATCAAGGCTCTTCTTGATCTAGAGATATTAGCTTAATTATTGTTGGAGAGCAGACACATTAGAAGCCCAAAGAGTCACATTCAGATGAAGACCTTCTGGGGACATGGAGCACAACTCTCTACATCACAAAGGGATATGGGAAAGATTCGACTTTCTAGGGTTTTGGTTGATCCAAAATTATGAGTAAAGACCCTTGCCTATTTGAGATTGACATTTCTACACGAGGAGATTGGATGATATGAGATGATTCAATGTGGTGAGGGCTTTAGGCTCCATAGTGTTACCTTTGGAAAGAGGAGACTAGAAGTTCAAGTTCTAGATAATTGATTCAATACTTCATTCACTATTTTCTTGGTAGGCCTTGGATACACGTAAGATGATTCCATCCTTCATCGCATCAAATTTCGAAAGGATGGAATCAAATACTGTGTCAAAGGAGATGAAAAGCCATTCTCCGTTAGAGAGGTCGAGATATATGAAGATGCGACCTACTATCTTCCTCAAAATCAAAGTGTTTATTCTCACAAACTTGGTCAAAATTCAAATACAAAAGAAAAAGAAAAAGAAAAAAAAAGAAAAATAAAAAGAAAGAGAAAATAAAAAGAAAAATACAAGTACACAAGAAAAGAACATCGAGGAAGAGGTAGAGCTGCATGTTACATTCCACCCATAGTTCGTTCCAGCATACGGACATATGGGTAGGATGACTCGACCTCCAACAGGTAGAGGAAGAGGTAGATACAAAGGTAATTCCAAAGGTGGAAGACCACCTAGCCAGCATCTAGCCAACAGGGGCTATGTTCCAGTTCACAAGGGTACTCCTGTTATTCACATAGACTTGGAATCCATTAGAGGATGATTCTGATATGATTAGCATACCAGCTAACCCCTCACAGTAGATTTCATTAGGTGACACTCGAGCCAGATAGTGATGAAGACCAGGCCTCCAAGCAAAGCATGAATGTATTCGAATCATAATTATGTAAAATTGTCAGGTAACAGTTGGAAACTTTAGCTCTAACCTCACTTTCTTCTCAAAAAGTTAAAGGTTTAGTAGTTAAAGACCCCCCAGGTCTTCCATGGATGTTAAGTCGAAAGGATTCCTATTGGGATCATCATCCTTAAGTCTAGAAATTGATGTAGAACTTGAGGATAATTCATATAAAGATTTAATGGAATTACCTTTTGATTGGTACTCGCCTTGTGTTCATAATCTTATAAAGAAAGGGTTGATTCCTTACACATGGTCCAAGCATGAGTATTTGAGAAGCTATGGAATAACAAAAAAAGGTGGATGCACAATCAAGACTAGATTCTAAAATAATGGGTCTAGTCGATGATAATGATTATTGCTTAGTTGTCACCAATCATCTAGAATCTGATAGAATTTTCTCAAACCATGCTAACTCTTATGTGGAAGTGTGTTTAGAAACTTCTGATGATCCTAATGATCTTTAAATCAAAGATGCACCTCCATAATTTGAAGAGGAAATCCATTCAACCATTGACAAGCTCAATGAAATCAACCTCAGGATAGAAGAAGATCCACGCCCGACATACATCAGTTCCTTGTTGAATGAAGAAGAAAGCAATGACATAGTTAAGCTATTGGCTGAGTTTAAAGACTACTTTGCATAGAGTTATGAAGAGGTGTCTGGATTATCTCCTAACATAGCAATCTACAAACTAGCAATAGACCTTAACATTAAACTTATCAAGCAAGCTCCTAGACGCATGCGATTAGAAATCGAACAATAAGTCATTTTTGAAGTTAAGAAATTGATCTATGCTGGTTTATGAGGAAAGAAAAATACCTACCGGTCATGCCGCAGTTAAAAAAAAGAATGGCCAAATTCACTTATATCGATTTTAGGGACTTAAATAAGGCATGTCCTAAGGATGAATTTCCACTTCCTATACTAGAATTAATGGTGGACATCACCTCATCTCATGCAGTATTCTCCTTTATGGATGGGTCATCTGGCTACAACCAAATCAAGATGGCCCCTGAGGATGAAAGAAACACTATTTTTTGAACCCTGATCAAAATCTATTGTTATAAGGTCATGCCTTTCAGCCTTAAAAATACTGATGTACATACCAATGGGCCATGACTCAGATCTTCAATGAACTCATTCAACATCAATTTGAATGCTATGTTGATGATCTAGTTGTCAAGAGAAAAGAAAAGGAAGACCATCTCTTTGACTTGAGAGTAGTTTTTGAATGGCTAAGATAATTCAACCTCAAAATGAACCCCCTGAAGTGTGCATTCGGAGTAGCTTCAGGAAAGTTCCTTGGGTTTATTATCCGACACTGGGGAATAGAGATAGACCCAAAAAAGATCAAAGCTATCTTAGAAATGCCAACCCCTAAAAGTCTAACCCAACTTAGATCATTCCAAGGGCAGTTGGCGTATCTAAGATGTTTTACCTCCAATCTATTGGGGAGATGCAAGCCATATTCAGCACTTGACAAAAAGGATGCCAAGTTTAAGTGGGATGACTAGTGCCAGCATGCTTTTAAAGACATCAACCAGTATTTGATGAAGCGCCGCCTCATCCTGCAAAGCCATCCTCTATATTGCCGCATTGAATGACTCACTTGGTGTTTTTTTGGCCCAAGCCAATGATGAAGAGAAGGATAATGCTCTCTACTACCTTAGCTACCGTCTGATCCCCACTGAAGCAAACTATCCACCTATTGAGAAATATTGCCTAGCATTAATCTTTCAAAAGCTATTACATGCTTTCATAAAGTAGACTTGATTTCAAGAATCAATAAGTATCTCATGATATGTCGATTATCGATGGTTGGCATGTTTGGTCCATGATTCTTTCGTAGTTATATCACATTCGCATTCCTCCGCATGAAAGGATAAGCACTAGCAATTTCTTAACAACACACCCGCCGATTTCCGCTTGATGATCTCTCCGATGAATAAGTCATGAACTTAGGGGAGGTTGACAATCGCCATTGGGAGATGTATTTTGATGGTGCAGCTTCCTTTCAAAAAGGAGAAGAACCACAGTTTACTCTTCCAGGAAAGGCAGGGGTAGGAATAGTTCTTTTAATTCCAAAATGTGATGTGATGAGATTCTCATAGTATCTCTCTAATCCATGCACCAACAACGAAGTCGAGTATGAGACTTTGATTGCCAGTCTAGAGTTAGCTATTACAGCGTGTGCCAAGAGCATCAACATCTACAGGGATTCTCAACAAGTCATCAACTAGATTGTTGGGTCCTATAAAGTTTTAAAACCTAAGCTTCGCCACTACCACGAGTATACCATGAAGCTATTAGCCCAAATCCCTGAGATCACCATCTACAAGGTCCCTTGAGGGGAGAACGCAATAGCAGATGCTTTGGCCAAACTCGCCAAAATAGACAAGTCCTATCCTTTATTGATGCTGAATTCATTGAGAGACTTTCTCTTGAAGGGGAGATTGCCGTTTCGGAAAAGGACGATGAGCTAGATTGGAGGCAACCATTCATGAATTATTTAACTAGAGGCAAACTACCTAAAGAGAAATAACAAGCCCATCAGATGAAGTAGAGAGCCCTCTCATATGGTCTCATGGATGGCACTTATAAATGATGGTTACTTGGACAAACATGAAGCACGTAAGATCATAACTGAGGTACATTCAGGTATATGCGGAGCGGATCAATCCAGTTTAAAGATGAAAGCAAAGATCAAAAGACTAGGATACTGCCTTCAATGATTATAGACTACATGGATGTGGCTAGAGATGCCATTAGATACGTAGCATCATCATCACCCAATATTCTACATCCTACATTGGCCTCATGGCCATTTGAGTGTTGGGGTACCGACATTGTGGGTCCGATCGATCCTCCTTTTTTTAAGGGTCATCGGTTCATCCTAGTTGCCACCGACTACTTTTCTAAGTGGGTGAAGGCAATCCTACTCAGAGAGGTCATAGCTCAGCATGTGCTCCAATTTTTCATGAACCATATCATATATAGGTTCGAGGTGTCTCAATAAATTATATCAGATAATGGTACTGCATTCAAGAGCACCAAGATCAATAGCTTTTCAAGACATGGTATAGATTAGAGGTACTCCACCATCTACTATCCTAGGGCAAATGGCCTAGCATAAGCATTCACTAAAACTCTCATCCAGATACTAAAGAAGATACTTGATGACAATAAGCGATAGTGGCATGAGCAATTAGTTGAAGCCTTGTGGGCATACTGCACCACATACAGAACTGCAACTCAGTCTACCTCTTCCTCCTTAGTGTATGGGTTTGAAGCCATCTTACCATTAGAAGTTCAACTCCCATCACTAAGGATAGCAATGGGTAATAAAATCACTACAGAGCAGAATGTCAAGTTGCGGTTGGAAGAACTCAAAGGTTTGAAGGAGAAATGCCTACGGGGACAAAAGCTCAAATTTTACAAAGCCAAAATGATTCAAGCTTACAACAAGTTGGTCCACCCTAAAGCTTTTCAAGTAGGAGAGCTTGTTTTAGTTATAAGGAGACCAATTATTGCCCGTCAAAAGATGGGAGGAAAGTTTGAACCCATGTGGGAATGCTCTTTTGGGATAGAGAAGGCCTACCAGGGAGGATCTTATCAGCTTATTGATTGTAAAGGGGAACACCCGATCCTTCCAATTAATGGTCTCTATTTAAAGAAATAATACCCATAAAATCATGTTTGAAAATAATTATCTTCAAAATTCCATTCCAATTCATCAAAATATTATCTTCTTTAGAACCTTTGTCTGCATGTTTGAGAATCCACCATGACGTGTTTAGGTTAGGTGTAAGACAACCCAAGAGGCATCCTATCCTTCCTCCACAAATACAAACACAAATTAAACATAATTTCAATGATACTAGAATAGGTGTGAGAGAACCCAAGAGGCATCCTATTTTGACTAGCACATAAGTTAGGTGAAAGAGAACCCAAGCGACATCCTTTCTTGGTGGGATCATAACTTCCATTCATGGCATCATTTCATCAATTCCCTAGGTTATTTTAGGGTAGGTGTAAGAGAACCCAAGCGACATCCAATTCCCTTCAACACAAACATAACAACAAACACATATCCTTTGTCTCGAGCTTTTTTTGATGTGGGAGCAAGCCCCTTGTGGCACTCACTCATTAGCTGCTCTAGGTTGGGCTCACATGCTACCTTTCTAGTGTGTCACCCTAGTGGTCACTTGTCCAGTGGATGTGAGTCTCCACGCTTTCTTCCTTACTTGGTCATTGCAAATCAATGAGCACATTTTTAGTTTGGTGGGCTTTAATGCACAGCCGGTAAGCTACCTCATGTTGACTTTGTCTAAGAGGATGTAGGCCTATATGCTTTCCTTTTGATCCAGCCATCATGCACTAACTAGGTCGAGTATATTTGAGGTTTATGATAAGTCTCCTGGTGGCTCCTTTCCTCTTGACCACTTTTGGGTCAATATAAGTCCCCTAGAAGCATTCACTTAGTAGTCTTCCTAGGTCGGATGGCACCTGAGCCGAAGATAGACTATCCCGATAATGAATTCCACTGTAGGAAGATGTGAGTCCTCAATGCTTTCTTCCTAGGTTGATTGTCTCAAACCAATGGGCACCTTAGGTTGGTTGATGTTCGCTATGCTGACAGTGAGATGCAAATCTTCTTTATTTCCCCAGTGGAATCAGTTCAATCCAACATGAACTTGCTTTTCTAGTGGAGGGTTCACATTTTCTATCCCTAGTGGATTCCAAATTCTTTTCCAGTGGGGCACCAACTCATAAACCAACAAATAAAATCAAATTTCTCTCTAGTGAGACACAAATTAAATCAAACCTCTTATCCCCAGTGAATAACTTGAACCTTTTCTCCTAGTGGAAGGCTCATAGACTCAATCCCTAGTGGATTCCTCCTTCACTCTATTATGTCTTTGGCATAACTGGAGTTGCATTGCACTAAGCTCGATTCCTTCACGCACTAGAGATTATTTCTATTAGATCATTCAAATATTATTGATCATC
This sequence comes from Cymbidium sinense, assembly GCA_021442155.1. Lineage (NCBI taxonomy): Eukaryota > Viridiplantae > Streptophyta > Magnoliopsida > Asparagales > Orchidaceae > Cymbidium > Cymbidium sinense. The sequence goes on from CM038217.1 coordinate 135,840,666, forward strand.
TCGATCAACACTAATACATGTAGTATGCCTTGTCAGTCACACCATACCTATTGGACACCTTTTGTTGATCTCACTTTTGGAGTGAGCTCTCAACTTCTCCATCTTAGACATAGGACTCCCGTAGCACTAAGAGTTCCTTAGGCTTACTACACTTCTAGTGATTAAGTGAACACTTGACCTAACCCTAGAGACTTAGAAGTATTAGCCATAGGAATATGTTATGCCTTATGGGTATTAGTTGAACTTGCCTACCCTATAACTTGAACCAAATCCTTGTTTCCTTCTTTCAAATCAATTCCAAATTCAAATCAATTTCAAATTCAAATTCAATTCCAAATTCAAACCAATTCCAAATTCAAATCAAATCCAAATCTTGAACCAATTCCAACTCAATTGATTTTCTCAAATCATAAATCAAATGCAAAATTCAAATCACCAATCAATTTCAAATCAAATGATTGAAATCTATGATTGAATTCAAATCCCAAAAATCTTTCTAAGCCCTTTGATTTGACCTTATGAACTTAGCCCAAATTTCAAATCCAAATCAATTCCAACTCAAAAGATTTTCTCACAACCCATTTATATTCTTAGTTATATTCACAAATATAAATGAAATATAAATTCAAATGACCAAAATTGATTAAAAACTAAACCCAAATTCCAACCAATAATCCAACATATGCTCTTTCAAGATAAAATCTTGAATTCTTTCAAACAAATCCAAATAAATTCCAACTCAAAAGATTTTATCATAACCCATTTATATAGACAAATATAAATATGAATAAATTCAAATAACCAAAACCAATTCAAAACTCAAATCCAAATCAAACCAAAATTCAACTTATGCCTTTTTAAGTCAAATTCCTGAACTTAGCCAAATCAAACTCAAATCAATCTAAACCCTTGGCTTTTCTTCATGATTCAATCAGTCCTTCAATCATGAATCCAAATATAAATACAAACTACAATCACCAGACCAAAATCAAACCAACCCAAGTCAAACACATGTTCTCCCTTTTGACTTGAAATTATCAAATGAATAAAGGCCCATTTGACTCCAAATCACTTGCAATTGGATTTATATTTCCATCATAAGTCCATATATGAGTTCAACTAAACTTGAATCAAGTCTTGATCAAGTCAATTGACCCATTTAAGCTCACTTATCCCAAAGTGAGCTAAAGCACATTTTTGAGTAAAATTCTAATCCAACCCAAATTGGATTGAACTAAGCCCATCTAAGCCTCCCATTATGAGTAACAATCATCCTAGGATGATCAATCACTCAAATTAGGTCAAACCAAGTCAAACCTAGCTATTGACCAAGTCAACACTTAATCTAAATAAACTCAAACCAGCTAAAATCCAGTATAGGCAAAATTGATTGAAACCATTGATCTAACCCAATCCAAAATCAATGATTGAACATGATCAAGTCATAAATTAAGCCCAACCTAGCCCAATTGACCACTTGACCTAAGTTGACCCAACTTGAGCTAAAAATCCAAAATGGGTCAAAACTGATCTAAGCCAAATTGATTACAACCAATGGGTCAAATTCATTATAAAGTGATTGTTGAACTTGACCAAAGCCTTATTTGGCCAACTAGACCCAACCTAGCCCAATTGATCAAGAACCTAACTTGACCTAAAAGGTTAAATCAACTTGAAATCAAACTAAATCAAAATTGATTGAAACCAAAGTTGCAATACATTTTAAATGATCAACCAAGCCTAAACCAACCCATGACCTAACCCAATTAGTTCAATATCAGTCAAACATTTGACCTAAATGAATTCAAATGAATCAAAACCAAATATAAATTAAATTGAACCAAACCAATGAGCACATAGACTCCAAATGATCATTTGAACTTGACCAAACCCATGGTTTCACCCAATTTGACCAATTGGTCAATCTAACCCAAGTTTACCCATTTTGACCTAAATAGGTCAAATTGAACCAATCCAAACCAAATGAACTCCAAATCACTTAAAATTTTGCCCAACCCACTTTTCAATCATTTCAAATTGGCTTAAGTCAAAATCAAAGCCGAATGACCATTTTACCCTTAGGTCAAAGGGTAATTTATTCAAATTTCTTGGAATTTGGTCATTCTTCTCAACACTTGACATCCTCCTAGTCATTTGGACAAAGGTGGTGAAATTCAATGGGTTTGGGTCACCAAACCTCAACCCATGGCCAAACAAATCCCTCAATGAAAATTCTCACTTGGATCCCCATACACTCATTTAACACATGCACTTCCTCTCCTCCACTCTCTGCCAAAAACAAAGCACATGGAATCTAAACCTATGACATTCAATCCAAGCAATTGATCAAAATGGAAGAGCAAGCCTACCATCGATCCAAGGAGGAGATATACTCTCATTCCAAAAACCACTCACATTAATTTGCTTTGAGTGATAAAGGAAAGTGTCCATAAGCTTTTAATTTCCCTTTCTCTCAATTTCTTCAAAGTAAAATAAAGGGATTTTCAACTCATCAATTCACCAAACCTAATTTGCAAGCACCATCAAAGAAATGAGCTCACCAAAGCATTTCTCAATTCTCAAAACCCATGACAGGATTTCATCAAAGTCAAAGCCATTGAAAGAGGAGCTTTTGGACAATCCACTTCAAATCAAGTCTTGGAACTTTCAAGACTTCATCTCACTCAAGCTACCTCCTTTCGATGAAAGATGAGGTATGATCAAAATTGACCTTTAGTTGAAAAATGCTTGGTCCTTTGTGAAGAGAATTGTAATCCCTTTGAAATTTGGACATTGGATGTTCTTCCTCTTCTTTGAATCCCACTAATTTGAGCCATGAGCTCATTAAACCATGGAGATGGATGGCCTCCATCTCCCATTTAGGAGGGATGAATCATCTTCGCATGTTTTGGATGGACAACCACGATTAATATTGCTAGATCCATCCACTTTTTGGATTAATCAGGATCATCTCAATCTGACCTAGGAGAAAATGCATCATCGTGATATGTGATAAACTTTCACCAATCATTACGTGGAAGCCTTCCTCTAATATGATTATTATTTTAATTATCCTTTAATCACTAAAACTTCATAAATTCATAACTAAATATAGAAAAATTCAAAAAATATAAATGAAGGCTCATTTTAAAGATATTTCAGTGAGCAATAATATAAAATTAAAATAAATGGATTTTAAACAATGATTTTTCTTAATTAGAGTTTAATTAAAAACTAAATTACCTTAGTTACTCCTAATCACTTCATTAATTAATTCCAAATTTCTCTAACATGTTTAGTGGGATGACTTCTACCTTCCTTATTTTTCTTGGGATTTATTTATAAGTTAATTAAGGAAATTAATTAATGAACCACTAATCACCCTTTAATTAAGGGTATTAAAATGTGAATATGGATCCTTTAATTAAAATAATTAAGCATTTTTTTAAGAAAGGGGAGTTTATGGAATGGGTTTGGGATATTTTCCCTAAGTTATTCTATACCCCTTTAATCAAACATAATTAAGGATTAATTCACTAATCTACATCTAATCAAACTTTCAAAATCAATTTGGAGTTAATTTGTTGCTTCTTATTCTTGGTTCAATAACCTTAGGAGAAAATCATATCAATCCACTTGTGTGGGAGGGTTATGAAAGTACTTAATAAAAACCCTTTAGCTTAATTAATCAATAATTGTGAGCCGATTGCATTAGGCCCCTTCATTTTATAGGTGCATTATTGATTTACATTCTATGTGGTTGCATATCATATGTTTGCTCGTAATTATTTGTTTAATTACGTTAAAGTGGTGTAGGTAAGGGGTAATTAATGGACTTAATTTACATTTTAACCTAAATAAAACATAAAATCAATATAATTGTTCTGAAAATTAAACTAAACTAATTCACACATGTGGGAAATGGGTTAGGACCAACAATCTCTTTTCACATTTCCTAAATTAAATCAAATTCAAAACTAAAACAAAAATATCTTTTAAGGAACTTTGATTCACTTTGAATAATCTTATATTATAGGATTGTCCTTAAGAATTAATTAGGGTGAATGAAGTCATATGCTTACATCATTTTATTTCTTTCCAAACATGCTAAATGTTGCCGGCCATATGAAGTCATGCATTCATATCTTTTTTTTAAAATTAATAAAATAAAGAAAATTTTTCCTTTATGTCAAAATTCCATATTTTTGCTAAAGTTAAGAATATGAGTAGCTATTATCACTATTAAACCAAAAAGAATTTTCAGAACCTATAAACCAAAGATTATAATTGAAGTGATGCTACTTATAAATACTTCTAAGCTTGCATGTGATTATAGTATAAGATGTGCTTTATGTGATTTTCTTCTCTTCTGTTAACATGGATTTGGATAGGATTTGCAAAGTGTATAGTTCATTTGAAAAGAACATAACATGTGGTTAAACCCATTCCTATACACTTCTATGTTATGGTTTAAGAAGGATCTTCGCATTACACTTGTAAATTAAACAACCAAATTAAACAAAAATCTTTTGCATGATTCTTTATCTATTTATTTCTTTTGTACATGCACATATATTTAAGAAAAGTGATATATTAGTCAGACATCCACATTGAGGCTTATCCCAAGTAGGTCTTGTACACCTTGTAGAAAATAATTGGCATACTCATTTATGCTTTTTATACATGTGAATGTGTATTTTGTTAATGGATAAAAGAATCCATCTTTTCTACTTAATAAAAATATGCATTCATGGAATACCCAAATTTTCTTAATCAACATATCTTTGCATTCATCATTAAGGTGTGCTAAGATTCACATTGCATGTATAGCTATGCTTAGGACCATTCACGTGCATGGTATACATGGTGGAAAGAAATAAATGGTTGTGTGGTAGTAATTCACCTTAACTAATCCTAAGATGGCTTTCTTATTGGATGTGTTTATTTAGAGCAAATCTAAACTTAGGGTTAATTAAAAAACTTAACAAAGCATTCACTAAAGAAAAATCATTAATGAATCTACCTTAGAAATTACTTAAGGTAGGGATGAAAGAGAAATTCTCTTCTCTTTTCTTTCTTTACAATATTTAGTAACTAAATGTAGGTTCATTCAAACATGTTGACCTCCTTTTTAGAATGATCTCTCAATCTCCATCTTAGACATAGGACTCCTCTTAAACATTAAGAGTTCCTTAGTCTTAAGACACTTCTAGTGATTAGGTGAACACTTAACCTAACCCTGGAGACTTAGAAGAGTTAGCCATTGGATAGGTTATGCCTTAGGGGTGTTAGAAAAATTTTTCTACCCCATAGCTTGAACTAAATCCTCTCTTCCTTCTTTGAAGTCAAACTCCAAATCCAAATCAAACTCCAAACTCAAATCAACTTCAATTCCAAAATATACCTTAAATCAATCCCAACGATTTTTTTTTTCAAATCATGAATCAATTCCAAATGATTGAAACCCATGATTGAATTCCAAATTTGAAATCTTTCTTAAGTCACTTTGAATCCATCTTATGGACTTAGCTCAAGTCAAACCATAATCAATTCAAATTCAAAAGATTTTATCATAACTTATTTATATTCTCATTTATATTCACAAATATAAATGAAATATAAATTCAAATAACTAAAATTAAATCCAAAATTCAAGTCCAAATCCAAAATTTTTCCAAGTCACTTGGATTTCATCTTAGGGAATTAGCTCAAATCAAATTCAAATCACTTCAAACTCAAGAAATTTTCTCATAACCCATTTATATTCTCATTTATATTCTCAAATATAAATAAAATATAAATTCAAATAACTAAAACTAAGTTCAAAACTAAAATCCAAATCCAACCTAAAATCTAACCTAAACTCTTTCTTGTCAAATTCTTGAACTCAGCTAAATCAACTTCAAATCAATTCAAACCTTTGGATTTTCTTCATGATTCAATCAATCTTTCAATCATGAATCCAAATATAAACATAAACTTCAATCATCAAACGATAACTAAATTCAAAAAATCAAACCCAAATCAAACCCATGTTCATCCTTTTAACTTGAAATTGTCAAATGAATCAAAGCTCATTTGACTCCAAATCACTTGCAAATGGACTTATATTTCAATCATAAGTCCATATGTGAGTTCAACCAAACTTGAATCAAGCCTTGATCAAGTCAATGTCACTTAGGCTCACTTGACCCAAAGTGACCTAAAGTACCTTTTGAGCAATTCTAATCCTAACCAAATTGGATTGAACTAAGCTCACCTAAGGCTCATATTATGAGCAACAATCATCATAAGATGATCAATCCCCCAAATTGGTCAAACCAAGTCAAACCTAAGGGTTGACCAAGTCAACACTTAGCCAAAATGAAACCTAAACTAGCCAAAATCCACCATAGGCCAAATTGATTGAAACATTGATCAAAACCAATTCATGATCAATGTTTGAACTTGACCAAGTCATCATTTGAGCCTAACTTTAATTGGCCACTTGACCCAAACTTGACCTAAAAGTCAAAATATGTCAAATCTTGATCTAAGCCAAATTGATTTGCCAATGGGTCAAATTCATTCTAAACACTTATTGAACTTGACGCTTTGGTTACTAAAGACTAGCTCAATTGATCATGAACCCAACTTGACCTAAAAGGTCAAATCAAGACAAAATCAAACAAAAACAAAATTGATTAAAACCAAAGCTTTCAAAACATTTCAAATGACCAACCAAGCCTAAACCAACTCATGACCTAACCCAATTGGGTCAAATGGGTCAAATTTGTCAACTTGACCCATTTGACCTAAATGAAATCAAATGAACCAAAATCAAATATAAACCAAATTGAACCAAACCAATGATGCCAACATATTTCAAATGGTCATATGAACTTGACCTAACCCTTGGTTTGACCCAATTTGACCAATTGGTCAACTTGACTCAAGTTGACCCATTTTGACCTAAATGGGTCAACATGAGGTAAATGATATCAAATCAACTCTAAATTCCTTAATATATGGCACAACCAAATTTCAAACTATTCTAAATATGCCAAAAGTGAAATCAAAGCTAAATGATCATTTTACCCATAGGTCAAAGGGTAACCTATGGTCAATTCCACTTAGAATTTGGCCATATCCTTTTCATGGCCACTTGGCACCCTCTTAATGGACTAAGTGGACACTAATGAGTGTGATGCATATGACCCAATGTGTTTGGGTTAGCCAAACCCAACCCAAGGCCGAAATCAACCACCCAATAGGGAATTCTCCACATGGAATCACTCCACTCAAATGAGCACATGGAAACTTCTCCACTCCCTACCTCTGCCAAAATCAAATCACATGGCATCCAAAACAGCCTAACCAACCCAATCAATCAAGTCAATTTGACCAAAATGACAAAGCCAAGCTCGACCATCCGATCCTTATGGAGGGAGATATACTCCTCCTAATTTCACTTGAATTCAGATCATTGACACTCGATTGAGCTTAAAGAACCTAGAGCAAGCATTCCCAAGCTTTTCCAAGCATCCCCTAGCTCTTTGCATTTCTCCATTTCTCGATTTTCTAAGATTGAAAACATGGGAGGTAGTAAGAATTCCCAACTTACTCAATACCCAACTTCAATCCAATTCCTCTTGCAAGCACCCTGAGAGGACCCAATTGAGCTTACCTAAGGTGTTTCTCAAGTGTTTAAGCCACGAGAAGAGGGGTCTAGATCAAAGCCGCAAGCCTAGGAGGAGAAGTTTGGCCAAATGGAAGATTTACTCAACCTCAAGCAAACCTTCAGGCCATCTCCACTACGAAGCTACCTCGATGGTTGGGAGTGCGGTGATAGCCTCGGTGGTACTATTCAAAATTGAGCTTGCATTAAATTTTCTTTGGTCCTTTTGAAGGAATAATCCCAAGTGATTTCCATCATTAAATCTTCATCTCCTTGCTTGTTGATGGTGTGTGATCAATCCTAGCTCAATCCGAGCTTGATCAAGCTCGGATCAAGCCTTAAGGTATGGATGGTAGCTGTCTCCCACAGGCGAGCGCAAGGATGAATCATGGACCATCCATCCCGTGTGTTTTAGATAGACGGTCCTGATTAAAACATGTGAGATCCTTTGATTTATCTTATTAGAACTACAGGTTTAATCCTGACCGTCCGATCTTTGATCAAACAGTTAAGGGAGAAATCGCATAGCACTATCGATAGACGTGCCATAGGATGTGACAACTTAAGTGAAGAATCTCATTACGCCATGTGGAAAAGCCGCGCAATCACATGTGTGGGGATTAGTTATATAATTTGGGATTTAATTATCTAATAATCAGAGAAACTTGCAAATTACATAACTAAATGTTGAAAAATCAAAAAATACAAACACAAATGCATTTTGAAGTTATTTCAAAGGGGAATAATATAAAATTAAGTTTAATTATTTTTGAATAGTAAATTTCATGCAATTTGGGTTTTATTGGGAATGTAATTATGTTAATTATTCCCAAATTATTCCATTGATTAATTCCAAACTTTTCAAGTATGTTTAGTGGGATGACTTTTGCCTCTCCTAATTTTCTTGAAATTTATTAATGGTTCGATTAGGGGAATTGCTTGATTTATCTCTAATCACTTCTTTAATCAATTAAATTATTAATTAACCTATTAAATGATGATAAATTCATTAATTAAATTTGTTAATCTTGAGTTATTAGACTTGGGGAATAAGATTGGATGCCTTTTCTAAATCTTTTCCCCAAGTCTTCACTTGAAACAATTAATTTACAAATGGATTAATGATGTAATCATTTCATAAAATGGCTTAATTAATCAAAATTCAAAATAAAAGTAATCCAAAAACTTAACTATTTAATCAATTCCTTCTTGGGTAGATACTTAGGTGTTCAATAACCTAAGTTGCTTAAGGAAATCATATCAACCCACATGTGGGAAGGGTTATGAAAGTACTTAAATTAAACTTTTAATTAATCATTAATTATGAGCCAATGCATTAGGCCCCTTTCTTTCTTAAGTGCATTGTTGATTTAAATTCACTTGTGATTTTATGTCATAATTATTGGGTTAAATATGTTAAAGTGGTGTAGGTAAGGGGTAATTAATGGACTTAATATACACTTTAACCTAAACAAAAATATAAAATCAATCTAATGGTTCTAAAAATTAAACTAAAATAACACACAGATGTGGGAGATGGGTTAGGACCAGCAAACCTTCTCACATTTTCTAAATTCAAATCAAACTCAAAACAAAAAAAAATTTCATTTAAATAATTTGATTCACATTAAATGATCTTATTCCATAGGATTGTCTTTAGGAATTAATTAGGGTGAGTGAAGTTATATGCTTACATAACTTTATTTCTTTCCTATGCTAAATGTGTATGTCATATGAAATCATGCATTCATGTCTTTTAAAATAAATTAAAATGAAATGTTTTCATTATCAAAGTAAGAATATGAATGGCTATTATCACTATTAAATCAAAATTATTTTCAAACTTATAAATCAAATATGCAAAATGAAGGTATGCTACTTATAATTACTTAAAGCTTTATTATGTGAGTATAATATAAGATGTGCATTATGTGACTTTTCCTTCTCTTCTCTTTTAACATAGTCTTGAATAGGATTTGTAAAGTGTATAGTTCATTTGAAAAGAACACAACACTTTCTTAAATCCATTCCTATTCATTCCTATGTTATTATTTAAGAGGAACCTTCACATTTGCACATATAATTTAAACAACCAAAATCAAACAAACAAACATGAACCTTTTGCATGATTCTCTTTCCATGCATTTCTTTTTATACTTGCACATGTATTTAAGAAAAGTGGTATATTAATCTGGATCCCCCGGGTTATGAGGCTTTAAGTATCCCCATGTAGATATTGTACCTTACACCCCAAGTGTAGAAAATAATGGCATCATACTCACTTATGTCTTTCATACATGCAAATGTACATATGAATAATGGATAGAAGAATTCATCTTTTCTGCTTAACAAAAACATGCATACATGAAACAATCCAAATTTCCTTATGCAAAATCTCTTAGCATTTCATCATGAAGGTGTGCTAAATATTTACATTTGTATGTATATATATATATATATATATATATATATATATATATATATATATATATATATATATATATATATATATATATATATATATATATATATATATATATATATATATATATATATATATATATATATCTTAAATTTATCCATGCATGTTCATGTTGAAATAGTATTGTGTATTTTATGATAGCAATTCACTTTACTTAATCTTAAATTGCCTTTCTTTGAATAGGTTTGTTTAGAAAATCTAAACTTAGGATTAATTAAAACACATGATAAAATATTCACTAAACAAAAAGTCATTAATGAATCTATCTTAGAAATTACTTAAAGTAGGGAGGAAAGAGAAGTTCTCTTCTCTTTTCCTCTCTTTACAACACTTAGTAATTAAGAGTATGTTCATTCAAACCAAATCAAATAACAAAATAAAGTTAACAAATCAACTAAATAACTTAAATGAAACCAACCTCTAAGTTGAACCTTTTCACACTTAGAAAAAATTCTAACCTTAAAGCCTAGCTAAGACATACCACACAAGCCTTAAAAGGCACACACATTAGGTCAAGTCACTATTTCTGGTCCTATGTTAGGGCGGTGCATGGTTTCATGTTTATTTTTATTTTATGATATGATGTTTTAGTCTGGATGTTAGGGTGTATGTGCGTAGACTGAATGGTAGGATGATTTTAGTCTAATCATCATCTTCTGTAGGAGATTGTACTTAAGGGGTGTTGTAATAAAAATATAAATGCTTTTTTATTGTGCGTTGCTTCCCTAAGCATAATCCAAAATAAAGGAGTGGACTTAGTTACCCATGTAAGATGAACATTGGTCATAAGACATGTCTTATGCACCATGTGAATCCTTTAGAGCAACCACCTTCCAACCAACCAAAAGAAGAAAGGAGAAAAAGGAAAGAAGAAAGAAGAAAGAAGAAAAGAAGAATGAAGAATGAAGACCCCTATAACATGAATTCCTTCTTGATTGTAATTAATTCATTTGTAATCTAGGTTGTATATGGGTAGAGCTCAGCTACCCAATTTGTTTTCGAGTTTGTGCGATGGAACCCGACCACAAAAGGCCTCTTATTCTTTTGCTATAGCTTTATAAATTATTTGATCTTTGTTTAGCTTGTGCATTAAGATGTCATATTTTCTTAGTTTTTTTCTTGCTTTGAAGAATGGCCTGAATGTGATTAAGTTCTTAGGGAAAAATAAATTTTCTATCCAATTAATCAATTCAAAATTATAAATTAATAACTTATAACCTCACCTAAAGCCTAGGTTATAAAACAAGATAAAAGATTTAGCAACCTCTTAGTTGGATGTTGTATATTTTCACATCATGCATAAAAAGCATCTTATTTTGCTCTTATTATGGAGGGCTTTGACCCGTGCTAGGGAATTTGGCTTGAAATTTGAGAGCCATGGTAGAAACACATCTCCTTTCTTACTGATTTTGGCCTATAATCCAATTTCTCATGCATTAGGCATATGAATCCCATATCTTGTGTCAAATGAATTGTCCAAAATGAAAATAAAATATAATAAAAATTTGCATTATATTTAAGTCATTAAATCATACCCTACATCATCTAATCTCTTAGAGAGTGTGTTTAAGGACTTAGTCTCTTTCTAAATAACAACAACTTAGCTACCTTGCAATAACATAAGACTTGCCTACATGTATTTAAAATCGTAAGAGGAGTTAGTTGGCGGCCACCTCCAGGTGGTTGTAAGTCCAACAGTCGAGTGATTTGTCCTCTCATGTGGAGGTAAACCATATGCCCATATTCGCCTTAGATTTAGGTTGTGCCTTGGCCCTCGCCAAGGCTCCCTAGATTTGAGTTATTATTATCTTGAGGCTACAAGCATAAATCCTCACTTCTTATGCTTTTTCATGACCTTGTATTATTATATTGTAAGCTCTAGATTTCTAAATAAAAATTAAACTCAAACACATAATTCACCTCAATTTCAAAAATGTAAAGCCTAACTATAGGATAGTTTGGGATGCTTACTAGGCTTCATAGTATCATGAGCATCCCCTGCTCATCTCCCATTAGTTTTGATAATAACTCTTTCATTTTGCTCAAATCCCACTTGATTTTCTAAAAATAATCAATTGATTGATAGTCCTATCTTTGAAATATTTGGAGACAACAATCATTTACTTTAATTGAGAGTATTTCTAAGGAATCTCATTCCTTAGGATGTAATTAACTATGAGGGTTTGCCTACATAGGAAACTTAATGAACCCGGAATAAAATAAACCCAACTTTACTTTTTTATGTAAAATTGTGATAGGATCTCTGGTACATACAAAGACCCATAGTCCTCAGGAGTCCTTGTTCAGGTGATTAGGTCCATTGTAGGGTGGTGACTTCTATCTTTTGGGATAGTACATTTTTCCTCAATATCATACCCAATCACCCTAATAAGAACATCTGTGGATCTACATGGTGTCCTAATAAGGCATATATTTTTATCTTCATCTAACTTTTCAAAAGGATAAGATGAAGATGAGAATATTTTCACCACAAAACCAAATCAAATCACTAAATGAAATTGATAAATTAACTAAACCACTTCAACTAAAACCACCCTCTAAGTTGAATTTTCACACTTAGAAGATTCTAACCTTAAAGCCTAGCTAAGACATGACACACAAGCCTTAAGTGGCACACACATTAGGCTAAGTCATTTCTAGCTCTATGTTAGGAAAATGCATGATTTGATGCTTAATTTTATTTTATGATGCAATATTTTAAACTAGATGTTAGGGTGTATATCATTAGATGGTAGGCGTCTTAGTAAATCATGTCTTCTTTGTGCCTAAGGGGCACTGTAATAAAAATATAAATGATTTTTCTATGCATGTTGCTTATACCCCTAAGTATGATTCAAATTAGGATAGGAGAACTTGGTTACCCATGTGTGGGGTGCTTACATGCTTGGGTTGTGTGATATGTTTAGCTAATCTCTATTTTGCAGGTTTAGTTAGATTTATCTTTTCTCATTTGAATGTAATTTTTGTAATTAAGATTTGGATCGAATATTATGGGGGATTAAGATGAACATTGGTCATAAGACCAAGTCTTTTGTACCATGTGAAGCCTTGGAGCAACCATATCCCAACCAACCAAAAGAATGAAAGAAATAAAGAAGGAAAGAAAAGAAGAAAAGAAGAAATGAAGATATAAATAATGAAGACTCCCATAATATAAATTCCTTCTAAATTGTAATTATTCATTTATAATCTGGGTTGTATAAGGGTAGATATCTACTACCATATATCTTTTCAGGTTTGTACGGTGGATCTTGACCACATCGACCTCTTATTCTTTTTTGCTAACTTTCTAAAATTGTTTGATGTTTGTTTAGCTTGTGCAATTAGGATGGCATGATTTTCTCTTGTTTCTTCATTGTTTGATGAATGGGCTAGATGTGATTATGCTCTTAAAAATAAACCTACATCCTAGAATATAAATTAAAAGATTTAAAATTGTATGTACATCATGCATAAAAATATATTACTTCACTCTTGCTAATGGAGGACTTCCACCTTTGCCAGAGAAAATAGCTTGACCTTTGAGAGCCATGGTGGAAACACAACTCCTTCTTTATGATTTTGGCCCATAACCAATTTCTCATGCATTAGGCATATGAATCTCATAGCTTGTGTTAAATGAAAATGTCTAAAAATCAAAATAAAACCTAACAAAATTTACATTAAATGAAGTCATTACTCATACCCTTCATAATCTAGTCTCTTAAAGAGTGTGTTTAAGGACTTAGTATCTTTTCTAAATAATCAATAGCTTAACTATCTTGCAAAGCATAAGACTTGCCTAAATATATTTAAAATTGTAAGAGGAGTTACTTGGCGACCACCTCCAAGCGGTTGTAAGTCCAACAGTCAGGTGGTTTGTCCTCTCTTATGGAAGTAACCATATGCCCATGTTTGCCTTAGATTTAGGTCATATCTTGGCCCTTGCCAAAGCTCCCTAGATTTAGGATCTGAGGTTGTTGTTTTCTCTTGTAGGCTGCAAGCATAAATCCTTACTTCTTAGGCATTTTCATGACATTGTATTATGAAATTGTAAGCCCTAGATTTCTAAATAAAAATTCAACTCAAACATATAATTCACCTCAATTCAAAAATGTAAAGCCTAACCATATGATAGTTTAGGATGCTTACTAGGCTTCCTAGTATCATGAGCACCCCTACTCATCTTCCTTTAGTTTCAATAATGACTCTTTTATTTTTCTCAAATCTCACTTGATTTTTAAAAAATAACCAATTAATTGATAGTTCTATCTTTAAAATCTTTGAAGACAACGATCATTTATCTTAATCGAGAGTATTCCTAAAGAATCTCATTCCTTAGAATGTAATTAACTATGGGGGCTTGCCACCATAGGAAACTTAATGAACACGATTTAAAATCAAACCCTACTTTACTTTTCCATGTAAAGTAGGGGAGGAACATTTGGTACATTCGAAGACCCATTGTCCTTATGAGTTCTTATTAGGTGATTAAGTCCATTATAGGATGGTAACTTTTGTCTCTCAAGATAGTACATTATTCCTCAATGTCACACATGATCACCCTAATAAGTACATCTGTGAATTTATGTGGTGTCCCAATATACACAATATCATTTTTATTTTTCAAATCCCCAAAGGTTTGAGAAATAAATACCATAAGAACCCAAGCGGCATCCTTCCTTAGTGGAGTCACATTCTTATGTGCTTAGGATAGGTGTAAGAGAACCCCAATGGCATCCTATTCCTTCTTTCAGAACACAAACGAACACATATCTTTTATCTCGAGCTACTTTGATGTGGACCTATGACACTCACTCATTAGCTATCGGTGATATACTACCTGCTAGTATGTCATGGTCACTTGTCTCCGGATGTGAGTCCCCTTTTCTTCATGACTTGACCAAAATGATCTCCTTATTAGTTTAGTAGGTCTTCGCGTGGATAAGTTGACTTCGTTTGAGAGGATATAAGCATACATGCTTTCTTCTTGAACTAGCCATCATGCATTAACCAAGTTGAGTATATTTGAGGTTTAAGGTAAGTCCCATAGAGGCTCCTTTCCTCTTGACTACTTCAAGCCTGAGTTTAGTCCTTACACAAGACTCCTCGCTTAGTAGTCACCCTAGGTCAAATAGCCTGTCATAGAAGACAATATCTCGATCGGCTTTGGAGAGATGTAAGTCCACACTCCTTTCTAGACTGATTGTCGCAAACCTATAGGCACCTTAAGTTGGTTGGTTGTTGTCATGCTGATGGTAACCCACCTGGTGGATAACACTCTTGATAAATGTGAGTCCCCGTGCTTTCTCCTTGAGTTGGCCACTGATACCTATATGCTTTCTTTTACAGGGTTTTGGATAATGCCCCAAGAGGCACCTCCCCTGTGGGCACTCTATATGGATCACATCCTTAGTAACCCCATTTAGACACTATCCCGATTACTCTTGGATTGGATAGCCCCCCTTGGTAGCCACCCCTTGTAGTTGGAGAATTTGTTCAGCAAATGCACACATTCTCTCTTGGTTCAGTAAGTTTGAGATAGGACTAAGCTGATATAAGCTCCTTCTTAGTGTGGTCCCTCACAAACCAATAGGGTCCATGCAAATAGAAAACAAACAAAATATATCTTCACTTACGGATTAGGAATCCAAGCATCCAGTGCCCCTTTCCCTAGCAAGCATCCTATTTTTAGGGCAATGACAGCAAAAATCCCTACAATAATTGCTTGACAACTTTGAGTTGAGATAAGTCTTCGGGTCGGCACTCTCTCAGTAGTCGCCCTTAAGTTAGGTTCAACTTATTGTGCCATCGATAAGTTACCCCGACGATCATCTTTGCTTTGAAAAATATAAGTCTATTATGCATTCTTTCCAGCATGACCATTGCAAATTGACGGGCAGCCTTAGGTCGAGTCCAATTTGTTACACAAACGATCGATCACCCCAATGGTTGTTTAGGAGGATGTGAGCCCCTTCGCTTTCTTCCTAACTTGATCATTGCAAACTGAAAGATACCCCTTTGGTTGATTAGTTCTACTCTATGGCATTTGGATTGGTAAATCTAAGATAGGTCTAGGCTGATATTAGTCCCTTCTTAGTGAATCCATTGCAAACTGAGGGGATCCATGAAAAGTAAAATAAATGAACTTAAAACAAATACAATTCAATCAAATGACATTATCTTGACTACTTTTGAGTTGATGTAAGTCCCTCAAAAGCATTCATTCAGTAGTCGCCCAAGGTTGGGTTCAATTTGTTACGACCAACAGATCACCCCAGCAGTTGTCCCTTACTTTTAGTGATATAAGTGTACTACACTTTCTTCCTAGCACAATCATTGTATACTAAAAGACAACCTCTTAGGTCGGATAGTTCTACCATGTGGTCGATGGATTACCCCTTTGGATTGGTAAATCTGAGATAGACCTAGGCCGACGTAGTCCCTTCTTAGGCAATCCATCACAAACTGACAGGGTTCATCCTAAAATTCAAAACTTAAGAAAATGATCAATAAAATTCTCCCTCTGAGACATCAATCATCTCAACTTCCCTAGTGGAGTCAATTAAAATCAATTCTAACTTGCATTCCCCAGTGAGTGCACCCTTAAAAGAAATTCAAACCCTCCTTATCCCTAGTGGATAACTTCAACCTGCTTCCCTAGTGGAAGGTTCCCATGTTTGATCCCTTGGTGGATCCCTTCTTCCTCCCTTATGCCCTTGGCATGAGTGGAGTTGCATTGCACTAAGATTGTGATTTTTTCTACACCTCGGGTTTAGGAGTTGATAATTTCTATTAGTGTTCACAATCTTTTGTACATTGTTGATCGTCTCGGTCAACACTAATACGTGCGGTGTGCCTTGTCAGTCACACCACACTTATTGGGCGCCCTTTGTTGACCTCGCTTTTGGAGTGAGTTCTCAACTTCCTCATCATAGGTTCTAGGACTCTTATAGACAATAATAGTTTCTTAGTCTTAAGACACTTTTAGTGATTAGGTGAACACTTAATCTAATCCTAGAGACTTAGAAGAGTTAGCCATAGGGATAGGTTGTGTCTTAGGGATTTAGGAGAGACTTGCCTACCCTATAACCCAAACCCAATCCTTGCTTCCTTCTTTCAAACCAAACCTCAAATTCAAATTCAAATTCCAAAATCAAATCCAACTATCAAATGATTGGAACCCATCACCAAATTCAAACTCCAAATCCCATCCTAGGCCCTTTGATTTTATCTTATGGACTTAGCCATAACCAAATCCAAATCAACCCCAATCCAATTGATTTTCTCAATAATCAAATTCAATCTCAAATCAAAATCCAATTCCAAATTAAATGATTGAAACCCATGATTAAATTTAAATTCCAAATCCTTTCTTAAGCCAAATGGACCTACCTCCATAAACCTAACCAAAACTCCTTCAAACTAACTCAAACTTTGTTAATTTCTTTATAAATCATCATTCCTTCATTTATATTCACAAATATAAATGAAATTCAAATTTAAACCTTTAAAATCAAATCAAAACAAATCAAACTAAATTAAAATCCAAGTTAGCCCTTTCAACCTAGATCCCTAAGCTTAATCAAATTTGCTTCCAAATCACTCCAAACTCAAGTGATTTTCCTGAAACCCATTTATATCTTCATTTATATTCACAAATATAAATGAAATATAAATTCAAATGACCAAAACCAAACTCAAATCAAATTAAATTCCCAATTTTATCCCTTTTAGCCAAACTTTTGAACTTGGCTAAATGAAACCCAAATCAACTCAAAATTCATGGATTTCTTCATGATTCAATCATTCCTTCAATCATAGATCCAAATATAAACATAAACCACCATTATCAAACCAAAACTAAATCAACCCAAATCAAGCCCAAGTTAACCCTTATGACTTGAAATTGTCATATGAACCAAAACTCATTTGGCTCCTAACCAATTGCAATTGGATTTATATTTTAATTCTAAGCTTATATGTGAGTTCAACCAAACATGAATCAAGTCTTGATCAAGCCAATTGATTCATTTAGGCTCACTTGACCCAAAGTGACCTAAAAGAGCTTTTTGAGCCAAGTTCTAATCCAACCCAAATTAGATTGAACTAAGCCTATCTAAACCTCAATCGTGATAAACATCATCATGGGGTGATCAACCATCTTGAATTGGGTCAAACCAAGTCAAACCTATCCTTTGACCAAGTCAACACTTACCCCAAAAGAAACCCAAACTAGCCAAAATTTATCATATGCCAAATTGATTGAATCCATTGACCCAATCCCATTCATAATTAATGATTAAACATGACCAAATCATCAATTGAGCCAAACTAAGCCTAATTGGTCACTTGACCTAAGTTGACCCAAATTGGCCAAAAAAGCTAAAATGAGTCAAATCATGATTTAATCCAAATTGATTGCAACCAATGGATCAAGTTCATTCCAAGTCACTTGTTGAACTTGACCAAAGCCAAGATTGAGTCCAAGTAGACCAATTAGTCAACTTGACTCAACCTAGCCCAAATTGACATAAAATGTCAAATTGACCAAAATTCAAATTAATTTGAAATTTAACCAAACTAAAGTCTACAATAATTTTTAATTAACCAATTGAACTTGACTCAACACCCAACTCAACCTAATTTGATCAAATTGATCAACTTGATCAATTTGACCCTTTTGAATCCAAATGAGTCAAATTCAAACCTAGGCCAAACCAATCCAAATTAATTGAACCAAAATATCTCAAATCATTATATGAACCTAACCCAAGCCTTAGTTTGACCTAATTTCACCAATTGGTCAACCCAACTCAACCTAACCCAAATGAATCCATTTTGACCAAATGAAGCCAAATCCCTCGAAACCAACTTATGGGACCCTAGGGCTTAGTCAAACCTGACCCAAGCATGCCCTACTTCATTCCCAAATCAACCCAAAAGCCAAGTGGACCCCACAAAGAGAATTAGCCATCAAACCATACAATTCAAACCTTAAACCGAATGGATCAAAGCTAAAGTCAACTTGCCCATCCCCATGGCAACCCCTTTTCAGTCAAAAGAACCTTCCCATGATCCACCTTGTGCACCTAACCCACTCTAGGCCAGCTAAGAATTGGGAGATGAGTTTACTCATCTCCAAGCCGAACCGAGCACCCCATGGACAAAGGAAGAAGAAGCTTTACACTCTCTTCCCATGACTCCCCATCCCACAGCATGCGGC
This sequence comes from Cymbidium sinense, assembly GCA_021442155.1. Taxonomy (NCBI): domain Eukaryota; kingdom Viridiplantae; phylum Streptophyta; class Magnoliopsida; order Asparagales; family Orchidaceae; genus Cymbidium; species Cymbidium sinense. The sequence goes on from CM038217.1 coordinate 135,860,031, forward strand.
TTGATGGAGACAACTCGGTGGTGGGCAGGCAGGAGCAAAATGTGTGTCCATCAGTGATGACAAATTGAGGGGTATACCCTCTCAATTCAAACATTATTTCATACACAATCAACACGTGTGAGTCCTTAAGCACATTCCAAACTCTTTTAGAGAAATTCTAAGGATCCCCAAGCCCTCTCCGTTCGACCATTGCCATTCCTGTGCACAAGTTGAAACATGACACTCTTCCCTCAAGCAATACTCCCTTTCCACTAAACCAAATCCAAATTACTTGCACCCACACCATCCTCATACCCAATCGATGCCAACCAAACCATTTCCAAGCCTACCAAAGCATCAGAGGTGTGAGTTCGATCAAAGCCAAGGCGTGCACGTACGTGGATCGCTCAACCGAGCACCCTAGGCCAAATTGAGCTTGGACTTCTTCAATAGGCCTCGCCTCAACTAGGCCAAGCTATCTCTGGCATTGCATGCCTGACATTAGCTCCGGTGAGATAATTCCTCAAAATCGTAGCTTTGGTCTTTTGTGAAAGGAATGTCCATGTCGAGGGATTTTAGCTGTTGGATGTGATTGTGTGCTCCTTTAGATGGTGTAGGATTTATTTGATCTCAGTCTGAGCTTGAGTGAGCTCGAATCGAATGGAGAAAGATGGACGGTGCTCGCCTTTCACTGCTCATGAATGGGATAGATCACAAGCCGTCCTTCTCGCGTGATCGAGATGAACGACTCTAATCAAATCCTACAGTAGATCCTTTGATCTCTTTCTTAACCCACAGATTAAATTATGGTTGTCCGATCTAATATTGAATGACCCCTAGAGAAAGTGCATCCGTCGCTGCTGAGTTAGTGTACGAATGTGATTACTTAAATAGCTAATCCTGTCACGCTCATCAGGGTGTGATGAGATGGAAATTGGCCAAGGTATTTCAAAATACTGACCATCACGCTCATCAGGGTGTGACAGGAAGGCCTCTAAAATTGTTAGATGTGAACCCCCTATGCGAGATGCTACCAAAATTTTATTAAATTTTGGACTAAAAAAAGGGAAGGGATCAAGATTTAAACAAAAAAAATTATATGTATCATTCTGCCACATCAAAATAATAATAATAATAATAATAATGCTAATAACAATAACAACAATAATAAAGAAATGAGATTTAAATATATTAAGTTGTAAAACAAAGATAAACTTGAATTTCAAAATTGAAATAAATGAAAGGGAACAGAGCTTACAATCTTCGAAGAGGCTTGGTTGCACACTTGACCTGTGAGCTATAATCCTTTCCCCTCTCTTTCAAGGCACTCTAACCTCTCAAACAAGTGGAATGAAATGCAAGGCCCCCTCTTAGCCTCATTTATAGGGATTGGAGGAAACAATGAGGGACCCATTCTTATTAAAAAATTAACTCTTAATAAAGTGAGTGTGTGTTCTCGCAAATTCCTCAAACAAAAAAAGAACTAAATAAGTCTTAACTGAAATGAGGGGAGCCAAATATTAAACTCATAAAGGGGTTATAATAAACTTAAAGTCTGATTATTTAATAAATATGAAACCTGATGTGGAGTTAGGGATATTGGAGTTGATGTTTATTTATGTGAATAGAGCCTCTTATTGAATACTCAAAGTATTAAATTCAAAAACAAATAATTATAAAACTAATTGAACAATTGAAGAATCATATTAGATGTTAAATGAAGTAAGAATCCATTGAACGTCAAATTGAAGCATAAGAGAACCCCTTGGAATTAAGATATATTCTACAAATACATCCAAATAATTTGAAGAAAATTAAATAATCGATAGGAGATCCTTAATGAAATTGAAAGATTACAAATATACATGTTCAAGGAATTCTTGGAAGAAGCATATTATTTGTCTTATTAAATACTTGAATTGAATCAAGGAGAAATTGAATAGAGCTCTTAATGAGTTCGAGGATTACTAACATATATAAATGAGAATCTATTGAAGGTTCAAAAATCAAACAACTTTAGATTAAAAAAAGAGAAACAATCAAATATTATTTCTAAAGGATATAGTAAACTACTAGAACAATTTAAAATGCCTTTTATGCCACCAGATTCACAACACATCATACATGCAAATATAAAGCGTTAATTAAGGCTTCGGTTGAAGTCTTGCACATACTATAAAGTATGATTAAAATTCAAATTCAATGTCTTAAAATTATGCAAGCATTCTAAAATACACCTGCATGGGTCCCGACACTATGCTGAATTTTTAGATTCAAGTATTTGAGGATGTTGCGTGGGTTACTTTTCATTTTGGTCTTAGGACCGGGTCCGGGTTAACAAAACCTAGAAAGTCAATTATTATGAGAATTTCAACTTTTTGAAATATATGAGAAGCTAATTCTATCATATGACAGGAGATCTGATCATCTATTCTTAAACTAATAGAGTCGACAAGATCTAAAATAATAAACTAAAAGATCAAGCAAACTTATACATCCTGATGACAGCTGTGTTGAATGAAGATTTCAACAGGAGGGGATACTTCCAGTAAAATATGATTCTAATCTAAAATTAAATTAACTCAAATTAAGCATCAATCTAAAAACTACTCAAATAAAATTTAATCTTTAAAATCTTAAAGCAAACTCCATTCAATCCACCTTCCGCAACAATTTGTTAAAGGTGATAAATTAAGAAAACTCTAGCTCACAAAGGAGTCAATATCAAATCAAGTGTTCTACTATGTTCACTCTCAATCAATCTCATGCCCAAAAGGATGTGATCCGTGTCCTCTGAATGCGTGGCTTGGCCAGTAGGCTCCACATATGATGCAATTACTATGAGAGTCCTTTGATTGGGTGGTTGTTGCCAAATTGCACCATTATATTACAAGCACAACTGAATCATAGGGTACACCTGATAGGGTAAAAAGCTCTCTGTCAGCTAAGGTAGACTTAAGCTTGTCTCCTTAGATAAAAACTACCCCAGGTCTACAAAGATTTCTTTAAGCTTATTTAAGTCCCCCAGCGACATTCACTTAGTAGTCAGCCCTAGGTCGGGCTAACATGTTACTTTGTTAATGTGTCACCCCAGCGGTCCTTTATTTAGGAAGATGTGAGTCCCTGTGCTTTCTTCCTTGAATTAACCGTTGCAAACTGAAAGACAACCCCTTTGATTGGATAGTCCTACTATGTGGTTGGTAGATTACCCCTTTAGATTGATAAATCTGAGAGAGCTCTAGGATATAAGCTCCTTCTTAGTATGATACATCACAAAATGATAGGGTCCATCTCAAAAATCCAAAACTTAAAATCTGAAACAAAATCAACCTTCCTCCCTCAGTAGAGTCAACTAAACAAGCAAAACAAATTCAATCAATCTTCCTCAGTGGAGTCAATCAAACAAACAAATCAATCCACTTCTCCTCTGTGAGATGCAAATCTTTTCAGTTCCCCTAGTGGAATCAAGTCAATCCAACTTGAACTTGCTCCCCTAGTGAAGAGTTCACATTTTCAGCCCTAGCGGATCCTGAATTCTAATCCCTCAATAAATTTCACAACCTATTACCCCTCAGTGGATGACTTGAACTTTCTCCCCTAGTGGAGAGTTCACATTTTCATTCTGGTAGACGCAAATCTAAAGCAATAAATCAAATCAATTTCTCCCGGTTGGATGACTTGAACCTTTTTCCAAGTGGGAGGTTCTCATACTCAATCCCTGGATTCCTCTTTCACTCTCTTATGTCTGATAGTAGAGTTGCATTGCACTAATTTGATTCTTTCTACACCGGTTAGAGTATCATTTTATTAGTGCTGATCGCTCAAACATTATTGATCTTCTTGCCAACACCAATACATAGATGCCTTATCACCACACACCTATTGGGCCCATTATGGCCTCACTTTTGAGTGAGCTCTCAACTTCTTCATCAACATGAATTCTCTATGCTAAGAGTTCCTTAGTCTTAAGACACTTCTAACCATTAGGTGAACACTTGACCTAACCCTAGAGACTTAAGAGTTAGCCATAGGAATGGGTTATGCCTTTATGACTTGTGACTTACCCTATAGCTTGAACCAAATCCTTACTTCCTTCTTATGTCAACTTCAAAATCAAATCCAAATCATGAATCAATTCTAAATCAAAATTCAAATCAAATTCCAACTTAAATGATTTTCCTCAAATCGTTCAAATTAATTTCCAACTTAATTGATTTTCTCAAATTCAAATCAATACCAAAAATTTAAATCATGAATCAATTCCAAATGATTGAAATCCATGATCAATTCCAAATCAAATCTTAAATTAATTTCAACTTAATTAATTTTCACCCAAATCACCCAAGAATAAATGAATCAATTTCAAATGATTGAAATCCATGATCAATTCCAAATCTAAAGCCTTTCCTAAGTCATTTTGATTTCATCTTATGGATTAGCTCAAACCAAATTCAAATCACTCCAAATTCAAAAGATTTTCTCATAACCCATTTATATTCACAAATATAGATGAAAAATAAACTCAAATAATCAAAACCATATTCAAAACTCAAACCTAAATCCAACCAAAATCCAACCTATGCTTTTTCAAGTCAAATTCTTGAACTTAGCCAAATCAAACTCAAATCAATCTAAACCCTTGGATTTTATTCATGATTAAATCAATCCTACAATCATGAATCCAAATATAAACACAAACTTCAATAACCAAACCAAAATCAAACTAACCCAAGTCAAACCCATGTTCACCCATTTTGACTTGAAATTATCAAGTGAACCAAAAACCATTTGACTCCAAATCACTTGCAATTGGATTTATATCTCAATCATAAGTCCATATGTGAGTTCAACCAAACTTGAATCAAGCCTTGATCAAGTCAATTGACCTATTTAGGCTCACTTAACCCAAAGTGACCTAAAGCACCTTTTTGAGCCAAATTCTAATCCAACCTAAATTGGATTGAACTAATACCACATAAGCTTCATATTGTTAGCAACAATCATCATGAGATGATCAATCACCCAAATTGGGTCAAACCAAGTCAAACTAGCCATTGACCAAGTCAACACATAACTAAAATGAAGCCCAAACTAGCCAAAATCTACTATAGGCCAAATTGATTGAAGCCATTGATCCAAACTAATCCATCATCAATGATTGAACATGATCAAGCCATCAATTGAGCCAAACCTAGCCCAATTGGCCACTTGATCTAAAAAGCCAAAATTAGTTAAATCTTGATCTAAGCCAAATTGATTGCAACCAATGGGTCAGATTCATTCTAAAGTGATTGTTGAACTTGACCAAAGCCTCAATTGGCCAAGTAGACCCAACCTAGCCCAATTGATCATAAACCCAACTTGATCTAAAAGGTCAAATCAACTTGAAATTAAACCAAACTAAAATTGATTGAATCCAAAGCTTGCAATACATTTCAAATAACCAACCAAACCTAAACCAACCCATGACCTAACCTAATTGGGTCAAATAGGTCAAATTGGTGAACTTGACCTATTTGACCTAAGTGAACTCAAATGAACCAAATCCAAATATAAATCAAATTGAACCAAACCAATGATACCAAAAAAATTTCAAATGGTCACATGAACTTGACCTAATCCTTGGTTTGACCCAATTTGACCAAGTGGTCAACTTGACCCACCTAAATGGGTCAACTTGAGCCAAATCATATCAAATAAACTCCAAATTCATTAAAAAATTAGCAGAACCCATTTTTCAATCATTCCAAATCTACCTAAACCATATTCAAAGCCAAATGATCATTTTACCCCTAGGTCAAACGGTAACCTATGCTCAAATTCACTTAGAATTTGATCATATTCTAACTCAAGACTACTTGGCATCCTCCTAGTGGTCCATTTGGACACCAAGGGAGGTGGTGCACAAGACCTAATGGGTTGCCAAACCCAACCCAAGGCCAAAAAACTCCACTCAAAATTCTCCACATCGAATCCCTCCTACACTCATTTAACACAATCCACACTTCCATTCTCTCCAAAAAAGCACATGGCACTCTTAACAACCAAAATAACCCAATCAATCTCCTCAATTTGATCAAAATGGAAAAGAGGCTCTTGGCCATCCGATCCAAGTAGGGGGAGATGTACCCCACTCATTTTCACTCAAACCAAGGCTATTGCATTCGATTGAGCTCAGAGGATCAAAGGCAAGCACCCACAAGCTTCCTTAGGCATTGCTAAGCTCATTCTAATTTTCTCTTCTTGGATTTCTTCAAAGCTATAATAGGGGAGGTGAGGGAGAGTTCCACTTTGCTCAATTCTCAATCAAACTCCAATTGCTCTTGCAAGCACCATCAAGGGACTAAGTCGAGTTCACCCAAAGCAAATCCCAATCATCCAAGCAACAGAAAGGGGGAGTTTGATTGAAGCCTCAAGCCATTAGAGGAGAGCCTGGTCAATTGGAAGATCCACTTAATCTCAAGGCTTGAAACCTTCAATAGGGCTTTGTCTCCAAGATGAAGTTACCTTCACCGTTGGAAGCTCTGGTGATAACCGCCTGTGAGGTATGCTTCAAAATCAAGCTTAAGTTGAAAATTCATTAGTCCTTTGTGAAGGAAATTATAATCCCATTGAAATTCCACCATTGGATCTTCTTGTCTATGCTTCTAGATGGTGTGGGTTGAATCCCAACCTTATCCGAGCATAAGTGAGCTCTGATCAAGTCATGGAGGATGATGGTCTCGCTCTCTGCAAAAATGGACCCATCCCATTCATTTTTGGATGGATGACATGTAGATCCATTGATTTAATCCTTTATAACCATGGGTTTAATCTACCGTCGATCTGATCGATGATCCGGAAAGCGAGGTCATCTACAAGCATTTGATAACTTGATAACTAATCCTCCAGTGGAAAGTTCGTGATCAACCACGTGGGCATGGATTAGTTTAATTAGGTATTTAATGACCTACTAATCATAGAAGCTTCATAAATTCATAACTAAATATAAAAAAATCCAAAAAAATACAAACTCAACTTCATTTCAAAGATAATTCAAAGGGGAATAATATAAAATTAAGTTTAAATAATTTTGAATAATAAATTTTTCTTAATTAGGGTTTAATTAAAAACTTAATAACCCTAATTACTCCTTAATTACTCCAATAATTAATTCCAAACTCCCTAGTGTTAATTAGTGGGATGACCTCCATCTCCCATGATTTTTTTGGAATTTATTATTGGATTAATTTAGGTAATTGCTTATTTCATCTCTAATCACTCTCTTAATCAATTAAATGATTAATTAACCTATTAAAGGGTGATAAATTCATTAATTAAGCTTGTTAATCATCTTGAAATAGTGGATAGACTAGGGAATTAGATTAGATTTCTTTTCCAAATCTTTTCCCTAAGTCTATTTCATTTGGATACTTAATTAATTTACAAATTGATTAATGATTTAATCACTTAAATAGCTTATTAACCCAACTCAAAATAATGAAAATTAATCCAAAACTTAATCAATCTGGGTAGATCCTAGTGTTCAAAAGCCTGTAAGTTTGAAATCAAATCCAACTCACATGTGTGGGAAGAGTTATGAAACAACTTAATTAAACCCTTTAGCATAATTAATTAATAATTGTGAGCCAATTGCATTAGACCCCTTTCTTTCAAAATCGAGAAATGAAGAAATAAAAAGACCCCCAAAATATAAATTCCTTCTAAGTTGTAATTATTCATTTGTAATCTGGGTTGTATAACGATAGAGCTTGGCTACCTACTTTTCTTTTAGTTGTGAGACCATAAAGGCCTTTATTATTTTATGTTAGCTTTATAAAATTATTTAATGTTTGTTTAGCTTGTGCATTAATATGACATCTAGTTTATTGATTGATGAATGACATGCGATTAGGCTCTTAGGAAAAAATAAACTTTCTATCCAATTAATCAACTCAAAACTAAAGTTAAATAACTCATAACCTCACCTAAAGCCTAGGACAAAAATCAAGATAATAAAAGATTTAGCAACCCCTTAGCTGGATGTTGTATGTTTCACATAATGCATAAAATCATCTTGCTTCACTCTTGCTTATGTAGGTCTTCCACCTTTGTCAGAGAATATGGCTTGACCTTTGAGAGCCATGATGAAAACACACCTCCTTCTTATTGATTTTGACCCATAACCAATTTTTCATGCATTAAGCATATGAATCCTATAGCCCGTGTCAAATGAATTATCCAAAAATCAAAATAAAACTTAAAAAAGATTTGCATTAGATTAAGTCATGAGTTCATACCCTACATGATCTAGTATCTTAGGGAGTGAGTTTAAGGACTTAGTCTTCTTTATAAATAAGAAACAACCTAGCTATCTTACAAAAGTATAAGACTTGCCTACATGTACTTAAAATTGAAGGAGGAGTTATTTGGCGGCCACCTCCAGGTGGTTGTAAGTCTAACAGTAGGGTGATTTATCCTCTATTGTGAAGGTAAACCATATGCCCATGTTCGCCTTAGATTTATGTCATGCTTTGGCCCTCTCCAAAGCTCTCTTGATTTAGGATCCGAGATTATTGTTTCTCTTTGTAGGCTACAAGCACAAATCCTCACCTCTCAGGCATTTCCGTGACCTTGTATTGTGAAATTATAAGCCCTAGATTTCTAATAAAAATTTAACTCAAATAAATAATCTTCTCAACTTCAAAAATATAAAGCCCAATCATTGGGTAGTTTGGGATGTTCACTAGGATTTCTAGTATCATGAACATTCCTTACTTATCTCTTTTGGCTTCGATAATAACTCTCCCCTTTTGATCAACCCCAGTTGATCCTCTAAAATTAACCAATTGATTGATAGTCCTATCTTTGAAATCTTTGGAGATAATGATCATTTATCTTAATCGAGAGTATTCTGGGAATCTCATTCCTTAGATGTAATTAACTATGGGGCTTGCCTCCATAGGAACTTAACTAACCCATTTAAAAGAAACCCTACTTTACTTTTCCATATAAAGTGGGAAGAATCTCTGTACATTCAAGACTCATTATCCTGAGTCATTATTAGTGATTAGTCCACATGTGGTGGTGACTTGCTGAGATAATACACCATTCTGCATAGACAACCCTAATAAGAACATCAATAGATCTATGTGGTGTCCAACAAAAGTATATTTTTGTCTTCATTTTATCCTCATAGATTGAAGATGGAAATATAAAAATTCACCACAACTGCTACACAGTCATGCCCTTCGGATTGAAAAATGTTAGAGCTACATAAGGTTTGAGATATAAAATAAATCACCATAGATTTTTCTGAGACTCCACTAGGGAGAGTTCCTCTCTCCATCTTTAAAATGATCAAGTATCCAAGTATCATTTATTTATATCTCATATGAGTCAGACTATCTTCTTTTCCATTGGCACTTAGTTTATTTCACTCTTAAGCTAGCCAACATCCTTATGTTAGGACCTCACCCATGTAGGTCTTAAAATCCTTGTTGGGTCCCCTCAATAGGTGAAAATAAAATTTAATAAAAAGAGATAACTAAAGAACTTTTTCTTACCATCTCTACAGTAAGGTAAAGTTCATTCCAAAAATAATGAAAAAGAAATCCTTTATAAAAATATCACTTTTCAAAAGCACTTCTCCAAAATTCACACAATAAAAGTATTGACACAAAAAGTTTCACAAAATATATGTGTAACTTGACCTCATCTAACAATCCTCAAGATTGTTACATGAAGGAGCTATCTAACTAAAATCTAAATCATCTTTTCAAAAAGTATATTTGAAAATGAACATTCTCATTCAATATATCCAAATTTATTTAATAAATATTGTATTTCCAAATAAAATCACAACATAAAATTGAAACTCCATTTCAATTTATCTTACATATGTTGAAATTGGAGTTTCTTCCCATTTCAAAAATACAAATCTAAATATAAACCTCTTTATTCAATATATCCAAACTTGTTGAATGGAGGCTTTGTCTTCAAACAAAATCACACCATTTGGAACTCCACTCAACACATTCCACATGTGTTAAGTTGGAATTTCCATCTTTTTCAAAAAGCAATAAATCACACTCAAAAAATTCATATTTAAAAAATAAAACAAAATTAACTTCCATTTTACATACCCAAATTTCTCAAATGGAAATCTACTTTGCAAAAATCATAAAAAATTAAAATACATTGGAATTCCATTTGACATAGCCAAATCAGTCAAATGAGAGTTTCAATTTTCAAAAATAAAAATAATTTGGATTCTATTTAACATACCACCTTTGTTAAATGGAAACCCTCTTTTCAAAAGTAACACAAATCAAAATAAAAATCAAACACATTTGGATTTTCATTTAGCATACACAAATTTGTTAAGTAAAAATCCCACTTTCAAAATCACAAAAATCAAACACATTTGGATCTTTTATTTAGCATACACAAATTTGCTAAGTAAAGATCCTCTTTTCAAAATCACAAAAATTAAACACATTTTAATCTTTTATTTAGCATACACAAATTTTCTAAGTAAAGATCATCTTTTCAAATCAAAACAAAAATTAAACACATTTTAATCTTTATTTAGCATACACAAATTTGCTAAGTAAAGATCCTCCTTTCAAAAATCAAAACAAAAACATACTTGGACTTTATTTAGCATACACAAATTTACTAAGTAAAGATTCCATTTCTAAATTCATTCATGATTCACATCATGGGCAAACAAGCAAACGAAAAAAATTGTTTTCAAATAACTCATTTAGCATACCCAAATTTGCTAAATGAGTAATTCTCAAACAAAATCAATTGACCCTCTATTTAACATACTCAAATTTGTTAAATAAAGGGTCCCCAAACATAAAAATCAAACTCAAATATGAACCAATGGAAGCATCAAAAATCTCTTCAAAATATTTGAACCTATTTTCAATATACACAAATTTGTTGAAAATGGATTCTAAACTCAAAAATCTCTTCTCCAATTCATTCAAAAATCTCTCCTAAATTCAATGAGCCCCACTTAACATATTCAAATTGTTGAGTGTGGGTTCAAATTCTAAATCAAAATTCAAAAAGTTAGCAAAATACAAAAGAAAAAAAATCTAATTTGAGTTTGTTTTCAAAATTTGTAGAATTTCAATCACCAACTTTACTCAGTTCAACACAAATGGATGCAAGTATGTCTTCACTTTTCCTTTTGGGATGGATTTGATTGAGCCACCTCCCACTGATGACTTTACCCATCCTGATTCACTTTGGCCAGAGGATTGAGGGGCTAGATCACTTGTGAGGGGCAACCCTCACCACTTAGGAGCATGGTGACCGGGCGGCCAATCATCCATGTTGAGATGCCTTCGATTCTAATTTCCCACAAGAGGAAGGTGGAAGTTCCACAATAGTAGTTGCATTCATTATTCCCATTACTACCCCTAAAGGCTAGCACCCACTTGGCTTCTTCCAAGGGGAAGGCTACCCCGCTTCTGGGATATTATCCCCACCTTGAGGTGGGTCTAGTTCTGCATACTCCTCCCAAGAACTGATCACAATATGCCAAGATCAAGATCAAGTGCACACATAGCCAAGGAGATGAGAGCCTCTGTAGTAGAGAGTCACCCAAGATAGTTTCTCATCCGACATAAGTTCCATCCTCTCTAGAGATGGAGAGAAGATGTAAGGAGGATCACGTGTCACCTCCATCCACAGCTCGATGGCCTACCGTAGAGAGGAGGAGGCTGACCTTAGCACATTTCTGTTGGGGGCTTACTATCGTGAGTCTGGGGCCAATTTGATTTATGATCGTTATTCCTCACGCAAGGGCAAGCATATCCAATAGGAGAGGACCAGGGAGGCACAGTGCTAGCAGGAGAGAGTGGAGGTACGAGCCAACAACCTCACTAATTTCTCGATCACGGCCATATCGATAATATTCTATTGACCTACACCATCATGGGAAGAGAGCTCGAGAGAGAGAGTTGGTGGTGCCTCCACCACACCGCTACTCACATCCACCATCTTCGCAAGTTCCATCTTCCACAGTTCCATCAAAAGCCATGAAGGCAGCATCGAGGAAAAAGAAAGCCCACTTGTGATCCGACTACGGCTAAGGGATCCCATTTCATCTACACCACCCAACCGAGGTGATGACAAACTCTACTCAACCTCCTACTCCATGGTGAAGAGGGAGTAATGTAGCATAGTCATGCTATCACCACCACCACCGTAGATCATGGAGATAGCAAGATAGGGAGAAGGAGAGCCCATTGTTCCCCATAGATCCTCCTGAGCAAAGACTCCACCCACATCCGATGAGTCATGGGCATGTATCCTCCAGTGAGCATAGTCCTCACAAGATTAGCTCTTCATAGTAGAGGAGGTAAGATGTATCTCTATTCATGAACTTGATCCCACCACCACCACAATCATTTATGCCCATAGTTGGACCACTCCTAGATGATATCAGAAGATATTCTTGAGAAGAAGAAATAGGGTGGGTCTGACCTAGAGGAAGAGAGAAGGTTAATTTTGATCCCAATGAAGATGATTTGTTAGATCAAAGAGGTGCATATGGTTGATGAGGTTCCTCCTTCTGATTAGATAGTTGAAAGGTGTCAAACAATGCCTATTCAACCCAACACCTCCTTCAACAACTCAAAGAAGGATAAGCTTTGACAAATGGGAAAGAGGCTTGAAGATTTGCTAGTAGTTTAGCACTTGAATCAAGCCCCAAAGCACATCCTACTATCAGACCGGTTACTGAAGCAGATGTCGATCAAGAAAGACTTCACCTCAAGAGAGGTGGCGACTAGCTTGCATAGGAAGGTAGTGGATAGTACCTCCATATAAGAAAAGGATATTAAACTCATGGTTGAGTAGCATGTGAAAGAAGCGCTAGCACAAGCCAGAGAAGGATCATCAGTTCTAAATGGTAGACCCTACCTAGAGGAATTTGATGTTATCCAGTATTAGGGTTTTGTGCCTCCTTCTTTCAAGAGTTTTGATGGTAGAACCCACATATAGCACTTCGTGGCTAGTTGTAATGTGGCGATGCATTACTATTCTATCTTTTGTCAGAGTTTAGTGCATAGCCTTTGATTGGTACTAAACTCCCAACAGTGAAGACTTTTGTAAGTTGGAGCAACTCTTCATTAAGAGGTTTGCTGGAGCAAAGGGTGTGGGTGATCTTTGTAGCACAACAACACCGGTGAGTCCCTTTGATTGACTATATTCGGATGCAATTTGAGTATGAAATGTGAACTACCGTTCAAAACATGCCATTGAAATTCACTAAAGAATATTCATGGCCCAGTCACCTTCATGCTCAAAGGTTTTACCATCAAGACATTTGAGAAGCTAATCAATAAGGTGGCTAGTCTACAAGGAAAGGCTAAATAGTTGCCTTTTCAAGATCAATCATCAAAGCCAAAGCTGCAGAAGGCCTATGAGAAGAAGCCAGGGGCAGTAGTGGCATTGGATAAGGGAAAGACGCAGAGAGTGAGAGACCTCGAGTTCCACAACCATCACTTCCACCCCCTCTACCACCGCCTAGGCCATCCTACCGATCACCATAGCAGCCTCCATGGCCTTCACTACCTCCTCCTCAGCCATACTCACAAGTACACACATACCGCCACCGTGTAGCCATCCACCTACTCTTTGGATAAACTAAATAAACCTTATTCATTTAAGAGGGAGGAAAAGAAAATCTTTAAGAACCTCTTAAAGAAACCTAATTTTAGCTACCCGAGCCTGAGGAAAAGGGAAGTGTGAGTAATGATCCTAACCGCCATGTTTTGGAGGATACTTTACATTCAAGGGATAGCTACAAGACAAGCACTATAGTTATCCCTAAGGAATATCTAGTGGAACAACCATCCTATTTTGTTAGGGTAATCTTTGAGGATACATGTGAACCTCTCAAAACAAAAGAAGGTTATGATATCTCTGTATCCTGAATCTCTAAAAAGATTGTTTTAAAAATCAAGACACTTTCCTTGTAGGTGCTTGAGGTATCTCGAACCTCCAACATCAAGGAAGGTTTGCAAGTTGCCAAAGATAACTTGGGGAAAGTGGGAGCTCAGAATAGAAAGCCCACACTTTCCCGGATAGCCAAGCTAATAAACCAATGACCAGCCCATTCCATTCTATCATTGTTTACCACTTCAGAGCACTTCTACTTCAGCTTCTTCTAGTAGACATCTTGTATCGGGATGAGGGCATCAAATCCCTCACCCCACTTACTTTACTAGATTTCTACTATGTACCTTCTAAATCCAAGAAATTGAGGAATAAAGCTAGTTTGAATTATATGTGTCACTCGATGGGTTATCCATTCTATTATAGAAAACTCTTCAAGTCTAAAATTATAATAACTCGACTCCTTTCTAATTGAGATGGACTTTCCTTTTGAATAATACGTTCACCTCTTGAGATAGACTTGGAATCATCGATTCGGGTCCTATAGGAGAAGCTATGTAAGCTGACAAAGGTGTAGAATCTTCCACTAAATGCCACAAGAGATCACAAGTTAATCTCCATAGTGGCAAAGTTCTACCTCTTAGGGCAGCACCTCAAGATAAGGGAAAATAAGTCATTAGTACCAGCGAGCAAGAAACCCCTCCACAGGATGCTCCACCCATGGATATGTATATGGAGTATAAGCCCAAAGTTGATTATAATGTCCTCGCTCACCTAAGAAAGTTGTCAGCTAAACTAAGCATCTATAATGCTCTTGTCTTATCCAAATAGATGAGGGAGTCATTAATCAAGGCTCTCCTTGATCCAGAGATATGTTTAGCTCAGCTGACCGCTATTGGAGAGGAGGCACATTATTCATGAGAAGCCTAGGGAGTTACATTCATCGATGAAGACCTTCTTTTAGGGGACATGGAGCACAACCGTCCCCTCTACATCACAAAGGGATATGGAACATATTCAAACTTTCTGGTTTTGCTGATCCGTGTGCATAGTGAACATTATGAGTCTAAAGACCCTTTCCTATTTAAATTGACATCTCTACACTCCAAGGAGATCGATGATTAAGAGAATTCAATGAATAGAAAGAGGGTTTTAGTTCCATAGTGTTACCTTTGGAAATGTGAAGACCTAAGCCAAGTTCTATATAATTGATTCGAATACTTCATTCACTGCTTTGCTCGATAGGCCTTAGATACACTAGAACAAGATGATTCCATCCTCCTTCCATCAGCACATCAAGTTCTGAAAAGATGGAATCGAATACAATGTCAAAGGAGATGATAAGCCATTTTTAGTTAGAGAGATTGAGATATTTGAAGATGTGACCTACTATCTTCCTCAAAATCAAAACATCTATTCTCATGAACTTGGCAAAAATTCAAATACAAAAGAAAAAGAAAAAGAAGGAAAAAAAAAGAAAAAAGAAAAGAAAAAAGAAAGTTCAAGTGTGCAAGAAAGGGACTCCGAGGAAGAAGTAGAGCAGCATGTTCATTCCCCCGAAAATTCATTCCAACATACGAACATATGGGTGGGTGGGATGAATCAACCTCCATCAGGCAGAGGCAGTGGTAGGTATAGAGGCAATTCTAGAGGTGGAAGAAGGCTTAATAGCCAGCTATGTTCTGAGGAGTACTCACTGCTATTCACATAGACTTAGAATCCAGTTCGGAGGATGAGTCTCATGTGATTAGCATACCTTCTCGGTTTTAGGGTTTTATTGGAGGTGACACTGGCGGGATGATTTGAATCAAATGTATTTTTTTTGTAAAACTATTGGTTAGAAACTTTAACTCTAACCTCACTTTCTTCTCAAAAAGCTAAAGATTTAGTAGTTGAGGAAGCCCGTAGGTCTTCCATAGATGTTAAGCCGAAGAGATTCCTATTGGGATCATCATCCTCAAGTCCAAAGTTGATGTAAAACTTGATGATAATTCATATAAAGATTTAATGGAATTATATTTTGATTGATACTCGCCTTGTGTTCTTAATCTTGCAAAGAAAGGATTGATTCCTTATACATGGTCCAAGCACAAGTCAGAGTACTTGAGAAGCTATGGAACAACAAAGGTAGGGATGCACGATCAAGATTAGGACTAGGATTGGTATAGTGGATCCGGTCAATGATGATGATTACTATTTAGTTGTCACCAATCATCTGGAGTCTGATAGGTTCTTCTCAAACCACACTAACTGTTGTAAGGAAGTGTGTTTAAAAACTTTAGATGATCAGATGACCTTAAAATCAAAGATTCACCTCTAGAATTTGAAGATAAAATCCATTCAACAATCGATAAGCTCAAAGAAATCAACCTCATGATGAAAGAAGATCCACGCCTTACATACATTAGTTCTCTGCTGAATGAAGAAGAAATCGATGACTTAGTTAGGCTATTGATTAGGTGAACACTTAACCTAACCCTAGAGACTTAGAAAAGTTAGCCATAGGAATAGGTTATGCCTTAGGGGTATTAACAAAACTTGCCTACCCTTTTGCTTGAACCAAACCCTTACTTCCTTCTTTCAAGTTAAACTTCAAATTCAAACCAACTTCAATCCCAATCAAATCTTAAATCAATTTCAACTCAATTCATTTTCTCAAATCTTCAATAAAATCCAAAGCCTTTCCTAAGCCCTTTGATTTCATCTTATGGACTTAGCTCAAATCAAACCTTAAATCAATTCCAACCCAAGTGAATTTCTCAAATCATCAAATCAATTCCAAATCCAAATCATGAATCAATTCCAAATCAAATGATTGAAACTCATGATTGAATTCAAATCACAAAATCTTTCATAAGCCCTTTGATTTCAACTTATGGATTTAGCTCAAATCAAATCCAAATCACTCTAAATTCAAAAGATTTTTTTTCATAACCCATTTATATTCTCATTTATATTCATAAATATAAATGAAATATAAATTCAAATAACCAAAACTCAATTCAAAACTCAAATCCAAATCACTCCAAATTCAAAATATTTTCTCATAACCATTTATATTCTCATTTATATTCACAAATATAAATAAAGTATAAATTCAAATAACCAAAACTCAATTCAAAACTCAAATCCAAATCCAACCAAAATCTAACTTATACTCTTTCAAGTCAAATCCTTGAACTTAAACAAAACAAATCCAAATCACTCCAAATTTAAAAGATTTTCTCATAACCCATTTATACTATCATTTATATTCACAAATATAAATGAAATATAAATTCAAATAACCAAAACCAAATTCAAAACTCAAGTCCAAATCCAACTTAAATCTAACCTATGCTCTTTCAAGTTAAATTCTTGAACTTAGCCAAATCATTCTTAAATCAATCCAAACCTTTGGATTTTCTCTTCAAACAATCAATCCTTCAATCACAAACCCAAATATAAATATAAACTTCAATCATCAAACCAAAATCAAAAAAAGCCCAAGTCAAACCCATACTCACCCTTTTGACTTGAAATTGTTAAATGAATCAAAACCCTTTGACTTCAAATCACTTGCAATTGGATTTGTATTTCAATCATAAGTCCATAAGCTAAATTGATTAAAACCATTGATCTAAACCAATCCAAAATCAATGATTGAATATGATCAAGCCATCATTTGAGCCAAACCAAGCCAAATTGGCCACTTGAACCAAGTTGACCCAAGATGACCTAAAAAGTCAAAATGGGTCAAATCTTGATCTAAGCAAAATTGATTGCAAACAATGAGTCAAATTTATTATAAATCACTTGTTGAACTTGACCAAGGATTCAATTGGCCAACTAGACCCAACCTAGCCCAATTGACCATGAACCCAAGTTGACATAAAAGGTCAAATCAACTTGAAATCAAACCAAACCAAATGAATCTAACTTAAAACCAAAGCTTGCAATACATTTCAAATGATCAAGCCAAATCTCCCAACCCAACCCATGACTTGACCCATAACCTAAATGAACCTAAATGAATAATCATGACCTTGAAATACAAATGTTGAATTGAACCAATTCACCAAATGAACTCCAAATCTAAATTTCATTTGAATCAAATCCAAATCAAAATCCAAATGAACCAGAATTTTGGCATCCTCCACCTGGTGGCATCCAATGGAACATGATGGACCAATGGGTTTGGTGTCATGCTTTGGTGAACCCAAGGACAAAATGACCCCTCCAATGAAAATTCATCACTTGGATCACTCTATACACCCACCTAGCACATGTGCACTCCCTCTCCTCCACTCCTTTGCCTAAAATGAACCACATGGAGTGCCTAACGAAACAAATCCAAGTAATTGAAGAAAGAAAAAACAAGATGGCTCTCGGTCATCCGATCCAGAGAACTCCCCTTCATTCCCACTCAAACCACATTTACAATGATTGAGCTCTAGGAAGCAAGCTCCTCAAACTTTCCAAGCATCTTGAATTTCTCCTTCTTGATTTTCTTCAAAGCCAAAACAGGGGAGTTAATTCTAAACTCCAATTCTCCACCAAACCCAAATTCACTTTGCAAGCACCATCAAGGGAGCTAGTCGACCTCACCCAAAGTGTTTCCCAAGCCTCCAAGCCACATGAAGCCTCGCCTAGACCAAAGCTGATAGTCATTGGGAGGGAGCTTGGTTAATTGAGCAATCCAATTCAAATCAAGACTCAAAAATTTTAACACCCCGTCTCCACTAACCACCATCCATTAAGCATCGGTGCCTCAGGGAGGTATTGTTCAAAATTGATCATAGTTTAAAAAAAATGATTGGTCCTTTATGAAGGGAATTATAATCCCATTAGATTCTAGCCATTGGATGTTCTTTCCTACAACTCTTGATGGTGTGGGGTAAATCCTAGCCTAATCTGAGCTTAGGTGAGCTTGGATCAAGCCATGGAGGATGGATGGCCTCCGTCTCCCACAGCTTAGGCAGGATGAATCATGAGCCATCCATCCCGCATGTTTTGGATGGACGACCTAGATTTAATCACATTAGATCTCTGATTTAAACCCTTTATAACCATGGGATTAATCGTGGCTGTCCGATCCTTGATCGGCCCAGGGGAAAGCATGTCCTGCCGCCAGCTGGTGCGGCGCACAATGTGACAACTTAAATAATCAATCCCATCATGCCACGTGAAAAGCACACCGTGTCAACAGTCCACATGGCTCCAATGAGATTAGTTAATTAGTTAGGTTATTTTAATTATCCATTAATCACAAAAACTTCATAAATTCATAACTAATTGTAGAAAAATTCAAAAAAATACAAACTCAAGTTCATTTTAAAGATAATTCAAAGGGGAATAATATAAAATTAAGCTTAATTGATTTTGAACAATAACCTTCACTCAATTTGGGTTTTATTGGGAATGTAATTAGGCTAATTACTCTTTAATTATCATAACAATTAATTCCAAATTTTTTATGGTTGATTGGTGGGATGACCTCTGCCTCCCATTATTTTCTTGAAATTTATTGTTGGGTTAATTAAGAGAATTGATTCACCCCTAATCACTCTCTTAATCAATTAAATGATTAACTAACCTATTAAATAGTGATAAATTCATTAATTAAGTTTGTTAATCACCATGAAATAGTGAATGGACTTAGGGAATGAGATTAGGATTTCCTTTCCATTATTTTCTCCTAAGTTTATTTCATTTGGATAAACACTTAATTAATTTACAAATTGATTAATGATTTAATCGTTACATTTAATGGCTTAATTAATCAAATTCAAAGTCAAATCAACTCCAAAAATTAATCAATCTCTTGTTGGGTAGATCTTTAGGTGTTCAAGAGCCTAAGTTAAGTATGAGGAAATCATATCCAACCCACATGTGTGGGAAGGCTATGAAAATTCTTAATGAAAACCCTTTAGCTTAATTAATCAATAAATGTGAGCCAATTGCATTAGGCACCTTTATTTCCTAAGTGCATTGTTGATTTAAATTCCATGTTGTTACATATCATATGTTGGCTCATAATTACTTGAATAATTATGTTAAAGTTGTATAGGTAAGGGTAATTAATGGATTTAATTCACACCTTAACCTAACCAAAACATAAAATCAATCTAATTATTCTAAAATTAAATAAACTAATACACACATGGGGGAAATGGGTTAGGACCAGCAAACTCTTTTCACATTTCCTAAATCAAATCAAATTCATAACTAAAAATTTCTTTAAATAATTTTGATTCACTTTGAATAATCTTATCTTATAGGATTCTCCTTAAGAATTAATTAGGGTGAATGAATTTATATGCTTATATCACTTTATTTCTTTCCAAGCATGCTAAATATTGTATGCCATAGGAAATCATGCATTCATATCTTTTAAAAAATTAAATTAAATAAAATGTTTCCTTTTATGTCAAATTTATGTTTTGGCTAAAGTTAAGAATATGAGTGGATATTATCACTATTAAATCAAAAAATTATTATTCAAACCTATAAATCAAATATTGTAAATGAAGTGATGCTACTTATAAGTACTTACAAGCTTGCATGTAATTATAACATAAGATGTGTTATGTGATTTTCTTCTCTTCTCTTAACATGGATTTGAATAGGATTTACAAAGTGTATAGTTCATTTGAAAAGAACATAACACTTTCTTAAATCTATTCCTATGCACTTCTATGTTATGTCTTAAGAAAGATCTTCACATTACACATGTAAATTATACAACCAAATCAAACAAAAATCTTTTGCATGATTCTTCATCCATTTATTTCTTTTTGTACATGCACGTGTATTTAAAAAAAGTGATATATTAGTCTGGACATCCCAGGGTTGCAAGGATTTAAGTAGCACCAAGTGGTCTTGTACCTTACACCCCCCTGGTGTAGAAAATAATGACACCGTACTCACTTATGTATTTTATACATGTAAATGTGCAATCAACCAATGGATAAAAGAGTCCCTCTTTTCTACTTAATAAAAATGTACATTCATGGAATATCCAAATTTTCTTAAACAACATCTCTTACCATTCATCATCAAAGTGTGCTAAAGTTTTGCATTGCATGTATAGCTATGCTTAGGATTATTCATATGCATGGTATACATGATGAAAAGAAATTAATGGTTATGTGTTATGTGATAGTAATTCACCTTAATTAATCCTAAGATGCCTTTTTTATTTGAATAGGACTATTTAGAGTAAATCTAACACAGGGTTGATAAAAATACATAACAAAACATTCACTAAAGGAAAAATCATTAATGAATCTACCTTAGAAATTACTTAAGGAAGGGATGAAAGAGAAGTTCTCTTCTCTTTTCTTCTCTTTACATTTACTAACTAAATATAGGTTCATTCAAACTAAATCAAATCATCAAATAAAAATTAACAAATCAACTAAATCACTTAAAATGAAACTACCCTTCTAATTGAATCTCTCACACTTAAGAAATTCCAACCTCAAAGCCTAGCTAAGGCATGCAACACAAACCTTAAATGGCACACACATTAGGCTAAGCCACCATTTCTAGCTCTATGTTAAGGCAATGCATGGTTTGATGCCTAATTTTATTTTGTGATGTAATGCTTTTAGGATAGATGTTAGGGTCTATATGTGTAGACTGAATGGTAGGGCGATCTTAGCCTAATCATATCTTTTGCAGGAGATTGTGCTTAAGGGTCACCGTAATAAAAATATAAATGCTTTTTTGGTTGTTTATACCCTAAGCATAATCGAGGTGGACTTGGTTACCCATGTGTGGGAGCTAAGTCCAATTATTCATATCTTGGGTTGTGTGGTATGTTTAGCTAATCTCTATTTTGCAAGTTTAATTAGGTTTATCTTTCCCCTTTTCATGTAATTTTGTAATTAAGATTTGGAATGAATGTTATGGTGGATTTGGATGAATATTAGTTATAAGACCAAGTCTTATGCACCATGTGAAGCCTTGAGCAACCATATCCCAACCAACCAAAAGAAGAAAAGAAATGAAGAAGAGAGGAAAAGAAGAAAAGAAGGAATGAAGAATGAAGACCCCCATAACATAAATTTCCTCTTAATTATAATTATTCATTTGTAATCCGGGTTGTATAAGTAGAGCTATTTACCCACATTTCTTTTGGTTTGTGTGGAGAACCATGGCCTTATATTCTTTTACGCTAGCTTTATCAATTTTTTTTATGTTTGTTTAGCTTGTGCAATTAGGATGGCATGACTTTCCCTAGTTTCTTCATTGTTTGATGAATGACCAAGATGCGATTAGGCTCTTAGAAAAAATTAAATTTTCTATCCAACTAATCAACTCAAAATTAAAATTAAATAATTCATAACCTCACTTAAAGCCTAAAACATAAAATGAAGAAAATAAAAGATTTAGCAAATCCTTAGCTAGATATTGTATGTCTCACATCATGCATAAAAATATATTGCTTCACTCTTATTAATGGAGGGCTTCCACCTTTGCTAGAGAAAATGGCTTGACCTTTAAGAGTCATGATGGAAATGCACCTCCTTCTTTTGATTTTTGCCCATAACCAATTTCTCATGCATTAGGCATATGAATCCCATAGCCTGTGCCAAATAAAAATGTCCAAAATTAAAATAAAACTTAACAAAATTTGCATTAAATTATGTCATTACTCATGCCCTTCATGATCTAGTCTCTTAGGGAGTGTGTTTAAGGATTTAGTCTCCTTTCTAAATAAACAACCTAGCTATCTTGCAAAGCATAAGACTTGCATGTATTTAAAATCATAGGAGGAGTTAGTTGGCACCGGTTGTAAGTCCAACAGTGGTGGTTTATCCTCTCTTGTGGACATAAACCCATTTTCATCTTAGATTTAGGTTATGGTCTTGCCAAAGCTCCCTAGATTTAAGATCGAGGTTGTTTCCCTTGTGGGATAGCATAAATCTCATCTTAGGCATTTCCACAATCTTGTGTTGTGGAATTGTAAGCCAGATTTCTAATAAAATTCAACTCAAAAATAATTCACCTTTCAAAATGTAAACTAATCCATAGATAGTTTGGGATGCTCATTAGGCTTCCTAGTATCATGGGCATCTCCTACTCATCTCCCTTTGGTTTCGATAATAATTCTTTCATTTTGCTCAAATCCCACTTGATTTTTTAAAAATAACCAATTAATTGATAGTCCTATCTTCAAAATATTTGGAGACAATGATCATTTACCTTAATCGAGAGTATTCATAAAGAATCTCATTCCTTAGGATGTAATTAACTATGGGGGCTTGCCTCCATAGGGAACTTAATGAACCCGATTTAAAATAAACCCTACTTTACTTTTTCATATAAAGTAGGGGAAGAATCTCTGGTATATTTGTAGACCCATTATCCTTAGGAGACCTTATTAGGTGATTAGGTCCATTATAGGATGGTGACTTCTATCTCTTGAGATAGTACATTATTCCTCAATGTCATACCTGATCATTCTAATAAGTACTTCTGCAGATCTACGTGGTGTCCCAACATACACAATAATTTTTATTTCTCAAATCCCTAATGGTTTGAGAAATAAAATAAATCACCACAATACTAAAGAGCCATGATGCATATTTTTGTTGTGTTGATTCACTAGAAGGTAGAATGTTATGTTATGATTTGGTGGTGAAGAGCTTAAATCATGAAAATCACTTTGAAGACTTGAGAATTGTATTGGAGAATGAGAAAATATGATCTCAGATGAATCCTAAAATGTGCATTGAGTATCCTCAAAAAATTCCTTGGGTATATTATCACGTAGAGAAATTAAAATTGATCCTTAAAATCAAAGCAATTTGTGGAGATGCTAAGAGTTTATCTTTTATTTTTAGGATAGCTTGCATTCATCAATTTATAAACTAATCTTTATCAACCATTTGTAAAGTTGACAAAGAAGGATGCTTCATTCAAATGGGACTAAGGAGTGCCAAGAAGCCTTCAATAGTATTAAAAACTACTTGTTAAATCCACCAATTTTTACAACACCTACTCAAAAGCCCTCATTCTATACATGCATTAGAAGAGTCCTTGGGCATTATTATTACAAAATGAAGAAAGCAAAGAAAATACTCTTTATTATATCTGTCAAAGATTGATAAGAGCATAAATGAGATACTCTCTGATACAGAAGCACTGTTTGGCATTAATCTTTGTAGTCCAAAAGCTCCATCATTATATGTTATTTCACAAGATTACCCTCATCTCAAGGATCGATCCGCTCAAGTACTTGATAACAAGACTAGCATTGATAGGTCTCTTGGAAATATGGGCAATATTGCTTTTATAATTTGATAACACACATGTTCCACAAAAAGTTGTAAAAGGATAAGTCTAAGTAGATTGTCTTGTTGCACATCCTATCCCTACAAACTCTTCTCTTAACTATGATTGGCCTAATGAGCAAATTATGCTCATTCATGAAAGAGAAAAATCACAAATTTGGGAAATATACTTTGATGGAGCCTCATCATAAAAGTCCAACCTCTAAATTTACAAGTAGAATCGACATCATCTATAACAAGGGATAATGAGATGATCATATGGGTTGAGCTAAAATTAATAATGAAGCTCAATATGAAGCATTTGTCTTGTTGACCTCATTTTTTGGATGAGCTCTCAATCCATCTTAAACATATGGCTTCTTTTAGGCTTTAGAGTTCCTTAGTCTTAAGACACATCTAGTGATTAGGTGGACACTCAAATAGCCCAGAAACTTAGAAGAGTTAGCCATAGAATAGGACATGCCTTTGTTAAGAAAATTTTCACATAGCTTGACCATTCCTTCCCTTTCTTTTAAGTCAAACTCCAAATCAATCTTATTTGGTTTTCTCCAAACTCAAATCAACTCCATGTGATTGAAATCCATAATTGAAATCCATGATTGAAACCCATGAATAAAACTCCTAAGTCCAAATCTTTCTTAAGTCCTTAATCTTCTTTTAAGGACTTAGTCTAAATCATGATCAAACCAATTCAAACTGATGATATTCTCTCATAACTCATTTATATTCTCATTTATATTCACATATATAAATGAAATATAAATATAAATCAATCAAATCAAATCCCAAAATTAAATTCTAAATTTAAAATCTTTCTTAAGTCCTTAATCTTCTTTTAAGGACTTAGTCTAAATCATGATCAAACCAATTCAAACTCATGAGATTTTCTCATAACTCATCTATATTCTTGTTTATATTTACATATATAAATGAAATATAAATATAAATCAATCAAATCAAATCCAAAAATTAAATTCCAAATCTAAAATCCTTCTTAAGTCCTTAATTTCTCTCTTAAGGACTTAGCCTAAATCATTATCAAACTAATTCAAACACATGAGATTTTCTCATAACTCATTTATATTCTTATTTATACTCACATATATAAATGAAATATAAATACAAATCAAATAAATCTAATCCAAAATTCAAACTCCAAATTCCAAAAAATTTCCTAAGTCCTTTAAATTCCCCCTTAAAAGACTTGAAATATATTCTTGAAATTTTCTCATGACCCAAAAAATTTCCTTAAGTTTAGCCTTGATCATGATCAAATTACTTCAAATCCTTAAAATTTTCTAATGATCCATTTATATTCTCATTTATATTCACATATATAAGTGAAATATAAATTCAATCACAAAAAAATCAAACTCAAATTCACTCAAAATCCAACCCAAACCTATCAAGTCAAAATCTTGAACTTAGCCAAATCAACTTAAAATCAAGCCAAACTCTTGATTTTTCTTCATGATTCAATCAACCATACAATCATGAATCCAAATATAAATACAAGCTTCAATCACTTAACCAAAATCCAATTCAAAAATCAAACCTTAAATCTATTTGTGTTCTTCCCTTGAATATGAAATTGTCAAATGATTCAAAACCCATTTGACTTCAAACCACATGAAAATGGATATATATTTCAATCATAAGTCCATATACAAGTTTAATCAAACTTAAATCAAGCTTTGAACAAGCCATTTGACCCACTTAGGTTCACTTGACCCAAAGTGACCTAAAGTACCCTTATGAGCCATATTCTAATCCTAACCAAATTGGATTGAATCAAACTCACCTATGCCTCTCATCATGGCAATCATCATGAGATGATTAATCACCCAAATTGGTTAAACCAAGTCAAACTAAGTTGACCAAGTCTTAGCCAAAATGAAACTAACATGACAAAATTCACCATAGGCCAAATTGATTGAAACCATTGATCTAAGTTCATTTCCTATGTTTGAACTTAACCAGAACATTTAGCCAACCCTTACTTAACAAGTTGACCCAACTTGACTTAAAGGTCAAAATGTGTCAAAACTTGATCTAAGCCAAATTGAGTGAAACCAATGGGTCAAGTACATTCAAAATCATTTATTGAACTTGACCAAATCCTCAATTGGACAACTAGACCTAACCTACCCTAATTGACCTTGAACCTAACTTGACCTAAAGGATCATGTTGAGCTAAATTCAAACTTAACCAAAATTGATTGGAAACAAAGATACTATGGTGAAAAATTTCTATAGAGGGAGTCACCTTTCAAATTTATGGGGAGAAATGAAAGAGGAGCCCTTACAAAAATTCATCTTAATAAGATGTCATGCTCAAGATGTTTTATTGGTGATGAATATGTTAAGGTATAGTGTACTATCTCGAAGACAAAGTCACTACCCTTTAATGGAACCAATCCTCAATAAGGACTCGGATGATGAGTAGCATATATACGAGATATTCTTCCCTACTTGGAAAAGTAAAATGGTTTTTTTTAAACTAGTTTAATTTCATTAGGCCCCATAGTTATTACATCCTAGGGATGAGATCCCTTAGGAAAACTCTTGATTAAGGTAAATGATCATTGTCTCCAAGATTTCAATAAGGACTATCAATCGATTAGTTTATATTTTTGAGATCTAAATGAGATTGATCAAAAGAGTTATTTAAGCCAAAATATAAATAAGTAGGAGATGCTCACGATGGTATGAAACCTAGTGAGCATCTCAAACTATCCTAGGATTGAACTTTACATTTTGGAAATTGATTTAATTTGTTTGAGTTATAATTTTCATTAGAATTTTAGGACTTAAGATCCCTTAACACAAGATTAAGGAAATTCCTAAGAGGTGAGGAATTATGCTTATGACAAACTAAAGGGAAAGGCAACCTGAGAACCTAAATCTAGGAAGCTTGGTGAGATTTGGAAGCATCTTAAATCTAAGGTGAAAATAGGTAATTGGTTTGCCTCATGAGGACAAATCACTCTTGGACTTATAGCTGGGGTGGCATAACTCCTCCTATAATTTTAAATACATGTAGGCAAGTCTATATGCTTATGCAAGATAGGTAGACTATTTTTATTTATAAAGAGACCAAGCCTTAAACTCACTCCCTAAAGAGACTAGATCATGTAAAAGGACTTGCTTCAAATGACCTCAATCTAATGCATTTCAAATTTTATTTTTTATTTTCATTTTTGGACAATCATTTTTGACTCGGGCTAATAGTATTTTTATGACAAATGCATGATAAATTAGATTATTGGCCAAAATCAGTGAGAAGATAGGAGGTGTGTCACACAGGATGATTATATGCTAGGGGACCTGAAATCATTGAAAGGATTGGTATGGCTTCAGACTTGCCTTATTGAATTGACATTCACAATGTCTTTCACATTTCAATGTTGAGAAAATGGATCACAGATGCAAAGCAGAAGATTCCATATACAAAGTTTAAAATACAACCAGATTTGACTTATGCATTGGAGCCAGAAAAGATTTTGGAATTTGATGTGAAGAGATTGCGAAATAGGCAAATTTCTTATGTTAAAATTAAATGGAAGTGGAAATCAAAGAAGCTACTTGGGAGGTTGAACAAGAGATGAGGCGTTTCTAAATCAAATGCTTCCATTCAATCTTTTGCTCTGTTATCAATATTACTCGATACCACTTTTCACTAGATGACCCCTTTATCTAGGGCGGTCGGGTATAAATGGGATGACTCGATTGGACATTCCACACGTTAACTTTGCTTCTTTGAACGAAAAGTGAAAGGTGTATCTAATCAAATCATCACTAAACTATTTGCAATTCATATACTACTTAACTTAATTCATATCACAAATCGGAAGCATGAAATCTTTAAGTTTGTAAATAAATACGAGCAACTAAAGATATTTAATTTATGCATTAAAAAGCCTTTAAGCTTCCCAACTATACAATTCAACAAAATAGACTAGCTTCTACCCATTTCGTCTTTTCAAATTGTAGCATCATAAGCTAAAAGCTTAGTGAGACAAGAATGCTAAAACAATTCTGACAGTAGAGACAAATGTGCATGAACATTAAAATTTAGTGATAAAGCTAAGTGGATCATAAATGTAACATTATTGAACAATATCATAAATGTAGAAATGTAGCAATATATAACAATATCTTGTAAGTTCATCTTGTATCAATCAATGTGGTGATTTTCATTTTAGTTTCAGTTATATCAAATCATTTTCTAGAAATGTTATAATTGCATAGGTTTTGACTTTCATTCATAAGTGTCACGGCTACTAAATAAAAGTAGGTAGGCGGGGCGAACCATACTCACATATACACAGTTGGACGACTAGACCCCAACCTGAAATGGTGGGGATACTAAGATCCCCATCATCATCTCGTACTTTTCTTTTATGCTCTAATAGCCTTATCATAATTTTCTTGACATTTCCTGTTTATCATTACTTTTAACTTGTATTAAAATATTCTATATGCCAAATGAAATCAATGCTGAACTAGCTGATTACATTGTAAATCATTAATATGCAATGTCAAATAATAAGCATTTGTATTTATTCATATGATATCATTAATGAAATCTGTCATTCATATAATTTATATGAAGCGGTAAAGTGGCATACATAGGCATAGAAAGAATTTACATTAGCAATCATGTCTCACCTCGATTAATGCAGGTCATGATGTGCACAGATTCTCCGTACACAATATGAAATAACTCTTACTTCTAAACAACAACTCTAAATGAAACATAATTAATCTTACCAAATAGATCTCTCCTCAAGGAACAGATGCACTCAAAGTAATCTCAAAGAAATCTCCTAACGTACTATTAATTACGCTTCAATCAATAAACTAAAATTAACAAACAATCCAAATCCCCTCAATAATTCTACTCACTGCAGAAAAGCTTCAAAACTAATCGATTTCAACATCAAGAGGCTATGGTGAAAGAAAAGGGATAGGAAAATCAACTTACAAAACTTTAGTTTCCCGTCAAATAAATCTAGCCGATGGTTCAAAAAAGCGACTTAAGATTTAACCCGTGGTTTAGGACATACATGCGGGACGAAGAATTAGACTTAAGTCGGCAGTGAGAATTTGGCTAACTGGATATGGCGAGAGGCGCACTTCTGTCTGGCCGGCATGGGATTGGCGTTCCTAAGCGACGGGATCTACATTCACAACAATGCGATTCCTTTGCTGTTGCATTGATCTAACAGTGCGGCTCAGTACAAGGAAAGGAGGAAATCGATAGAAAGGAGCAAGCTTCTCGATCCAGTGAAGGAAATGAAATAGGAGCTATGGAAGGAAATAAAATTACCCTAAATGATCCAAATCATGATTTAATCCATTTTATTTTGAAACACCTATTTTGATAATTGCTATAGTAAACGGGTTAATTAGCTAAAATAAATTTAATTAGGCATTCAATTAATGGATATTACAAGGTGAGTTTCCACCACGACCCTCAAAGGTAAAGCTAGATTCTCTGGCAAAGGTGGAAGCCCTCCAATCAAGAGTGAAATAAGACATATTTCTGCATGATATTATAAAGAAATGCTCATCCAACTAAGGGGTTGATAATTCTTTTATCTTGATTTTAATCCTAAGCTTTAGGTGAGCTTATGAGTTATTTAATTTTATTTTGAGTTATTAAGTTGGGTAAAAGATTTATTCTAAAGAGCCTAATCCACATCCAGGCCATACATAAAGTAAGGAAGAAACTAGGAAAATCATGCCACTTAATCCAAAAGCTAAACAAATCAGCAATCAATTTATAAAGCTAATCATAAAAAGAATAAATGGTTGTTTGTGGTCGGGCACCACCATACAAACCCGAAAATATCAAATGTGGGTGGTGAACCCTTATACAACCCGGATTACAAATGAATTAAATTATAATTTAAGCAAAGGAATTCATTATTATGGGGGGTCTTCAAGATTTATTCTTCTTTCTTCTTTCTTCTTTCTTTCTTCTTCTTTCTTCTTTTCTTTCTTTGGATGGTTGGATGGTAGATACTCCAAGGCTTTACATGGTTCATAAGATAGTATCTTATAACCAATGTTTATCCTTATCCTCATAACAAATCATTCCAAAATCCTAATTATACAAAATTTTACATGAAAAAGGAAAAGTGGAAATCTAACTAACACCTGTAAAGAAAGGTTAGCTAAAACATTTAGTATAAAATATATATATCACAAAACAAAATATAGCATCAAACCATGCACCAACCTAACCTAAGGCTAGAAGTTGTGACTTAGGCTAATGTCTGCTTTGAAGGTTTGTGTTATGTCTTAGTATGGCTTTAGGCTTAAATTTTCTAAGTGTGAAGGACATGTTCAACTTAGAGGAGGGTTTCATTTAAGTTATTTAAGTGTTTTGGGTTATTTTTATTTCATATTTTGATTTGGTTTAAGTGAAACCTACAATTAATTACTAAGTTATGAAGAGAGGGAAAGAGAAAAGAACTTCTCTTTCCTTCCCTAACCTTAACTAGTTTTCTAAAGTAGGTTCATATTTTAGTTTCATTTAGGTGAATGTTTTGATTACATATTTTAATCAATCCTAAGTTTACATAAACTCTAAACCAACCTATTCCAAAAAGAACAACATTTTAAGACTAAATAAAATGAATCAAAATTCACATAATACACATTACTTTATTTCTTTCCCAACATATATAACATAAATATATATGGGCCCTAAGCATATCTATACATGCAAATGAAAGTATTAACACACTTTATGATGCATGCTAAGTAATCCATTTAAGAAAATTTAGAAGTTGAATATGCATGATTTTTCTTAAGTAGAAAAGGTTTTCCTTATCCAAAATTTCACATACATACATGAAAGTATGAAAGGCATAAGTGAGTACAATGCCATTATTAACCAGAGGTGTAAGGTACAAGACCTACTTAGGGCTACTTAAAGCCTCACAATCTTGGGATTGTCTAGACTAATATACCACTTTCCTTAAATACAAACTTGCATATAAAAGAATTGAAGTAGAAAAGGATGATCCAAAAGTTGCTTAGTAGATTTGTTTTTTTTATGCAATTTATGGTAGACAATCCTTCTTAGATGATAGCATAGGGATGAATAGGGTATAGAATTAAGTAAGTGTTGGGTTCTTTTCAAATGAACCCTACATCTTACCAACTCCTATTCAAAACTATGCTAACATAAGAAAGAAAGTAAAGATACACTAAACATGACTTTATAATCCATCACATACAAGCTTATAATTAAAGTATAAGTAGCATACTTTTAGATTTGATATTTCATTCATAAGTTTTGAAAATAATTTGGATTTAGTAGTGATAATAGCCATTCATATTTTATTTTAGCCAACACATGCACATTTGACATAAAGTAAACAATTTTTTATTTTAAAATTTGAAACATGAAATTATGAACGGATGAATCATATGGCATACAACTTAACATGTTGGGAAATATCCAAAACACTGAAATCATGTAAACAAAATCACTTTACTTAAATCCTAAAGACATTCTTATCGAATAAGAAAAATTAGAATAATCAAAGTGAATTTTAAAATGATTTTTTTATTTAGTTTGAAGTTTGATTTAATTTTGAAAAGGTGAGATGAGTTTGCTATTCCTAACCCATTCCACATGTGTTTTGTATTTTTGTTTAATTTTTAGATAATTAAATCTATTTTTAAGAATTGATTAGGTTAAGGTATGAATTATGTGGCTTAATTAACTCTTACCTACACCACCTTAGAAAAAGTAACAAAGTAATTATGAGCCAATGAGATGACATGAAACCCATATGGAATTTAAATTTGTAATGCACCTAATAATGAAAAGGACTAATGTAATTTGGCTCATAATTAAAAGTTAATTAAGCTAAAGAGTTTAGCTTAAGTAATTTCAAAATGCCCTTTCATACTTATGAAAGGGGTTTTACTTTTCTTAATTAAACTTAGGCTATCTACCAGATAGATTAATTAAGTTCAAATTTTTAGAATTTTGAAAATTGATTAAAGGGATAATTAATGAGTTAACCCTTAATTAAGGGATTAAGGAGAGAGAAAAGGGGTTTAAGGAATAGCTTAGGGAAATGCCCCAAAATTATTCCATATTACTCACTGATCTAACTTAATCAAACCTAATCATAGGGTAAATCCACTAATCACCTTAATTACCCTTAATTACATGAAAGGGATAATTAGGAATGCAATTTCCCAATTAAGCCCTCAATAAATCTCAAAAAAATAGGAGGGAGTCATCTAAAATGAACCCTAAAAATTTGAGATTAATTGATGACCTAATTAAGGGATAATTAGCTAATTAAGATTCTCAAAGAAACCCAAATTCAAAGAAAAAGGTAATTCAAAATCTATTAAAAATATTTTAAAAATATTTTAGATGAAATTAGCTTTCCATAGCATTTTTCCTTCTATTTTTTTTATTTTTCTATGAAGCGTTATGAATTTTAGAAGTTATATGGATTAATTAGGAATTAATTAGGTAATTAACTAATCCATACTTAATACTCAGCTCACGGCATGATGCGTGGCGGTGATGGTCAGAGCACTTTACACATGTCGTGTCGTGGGGTGTGACTTAAATGTCACATCTCAAATGGTGGCGGCAGCGCACACGCTAATATCCTCGACTGTCCGATCAAAGATCAGATGGCTAAGGATTCACCCGCAGTTTTAAAAGGATAATGGATTTACTAAACAAGCTAAATAATCTAGCCATATCTAAAAAATGGAGATGGGCGGTGAGATGAGCCAAGTTCTTCCGAGGATCAATGACCATCCATGATCAAGGGGAGATCATCGATTTAGTATGGAATCATACAAGATTTAACCCACACCATCTAGAAATAGCGACCAATGCAGCGGTGGATTTCACATGCCATGAATATTTTCCAACATCAAGCTAAGTGGTCAAAAAATTAGATACCTCGCCAGAGGTGATCACATGCACTCGAGCTCGATGAGGTAGCTTCGTCTGGTGGACACAAAGCCCTATTGAAATTCTTAGGCCTTGAGATTGAGTGGATCAATGGGTGGACCAACACAACTTCACTTGGGCTTCGACTTTGATCCAATTGAGCTCTTCCTTACTGTGGGAACTTCAATCAGAGCTTGGGCAAGATTGACTTGACCCTCTGATGGATTGAACTCCCCTATTTTGCACTGTGCAAAATTGAGAATTAGGGAATTCAAATCCTATCTAAGAAGCTTAGGAAAGAAAGAGGTGGTTACTCTGGGTTCCTAGGCTCCAATCAACAATGAGTGAACTCAAATTTTTTTTGAATTAGGGAGAGTATATCTCCCCCTATGACAATCGGGTGGCCGACACCTCTTTTGCCATTTTAATCTAATTGCTAAGATCAGAGAGGTTATTTTGATGGTTTTGAGTGTGCACATGGTCGATTTGATCCCTTGAGTGGAATGCCAAATTCTCATGTGCTGAATTTGAGCTTAGGAGGGAATTTGAAAACTTAATTTCAAGCTATGTGGTCGGGTTTGGTCTATGGGACAAATGGGCTGACCCAAACCCATTGGGTTGGGTGCACCACTCATCACTAAGTCCCCTTGAGCTTTTAGGAAAGCCTCAAGTGATTGTGAAGAGGGTATGACAAAAATACCCATGGGCTAGGCCAAACTTTATTCTATGGCCTAGGGGTAGAATGGTCATTTTGCTATTTTTCACTTTGGGTATATTTGGTATGTTGAGAAAATAGTTTTGGCCAAGTTTCATTGGATTTTGAATCCATTTGATAGGGTTTGGCTCATGTTGACCCATTTAGGTCAAAATGGGTCAACTTGGGTCAAGTTAACCAATTAGTCAAATTGGGTCAAACCAAGGATCAAGGGTAGGTTAGTCATATGGAGTGGATTGGTGGAAATGTTTTGGTGCCTTTGGTTTGGTTCAATTTGTTATAGATTTAGTTTTGGCTCATATAACTTCATTTAAGTCAAATGGGTCAAGTTAACCTATTTGAACCATTTGACCTATTTGAGGTAGGTCAAGGGTAGGTTAGTCATACGGAGTGGATTGGTATCTTTATTTCCAATCAATTTGGGTTAAGTTCAATTTTGGCTCAACATGACCCCTTTAGGTCATGTTGGGTCTAAGGTCAATTAAGGGGTTGGGCCTAGTTGGATTGAGGCTTTGGTCAAGTTCAACAAGTGATTTGGGATGGACTTGACCATTGGTTTCAATCAATTTAGCTTAGATCAAGTTTTGACACATTTTGACCCTTAGGTCAAAATGGGTCAACGTCAGTGGGCCAATTGGGCTAGGTTAGGCTCAAATGTTGACTTGGTCAAGTTCAAACATAGGTCATGAGTGAACTTATATCAATGGTTTCAATCAATTTGGCCTATGGTGGATTTTGGCTATGTAAGGTTTCATTTTAGGTTAAGTGTTGACTTGGTCAACCCTTAGGTTTGACTTGGTTTGATCCAAATTGATTGATTGATCATCCCATAATAATTTTTGATCATGATAAGAGGGATATATGAGTTTGGTTCAATCCAACTTGGTTAGGATCAAAAGTTGGCTCATAAGGATACTTTAGGTCACTTTGGGTCAAGTGAGCCTAAGTGGGTCAAATGGCTTGGTCAAAGCTTGATTTGAAGTTGATTGATCTTGTATATGGACTTATGATTGAAATATAAATCCATTTACAAGTGGTTTGAAGTTAAATGGGATTGACCCATTTGAAAATTTCATATTCAAAGGAAGAATATGAAGGGGTCTTGGGTTTGATTTTGATTTGGGTTTTGATTGAGTGATTGAGGTTTAGATTTATATATGAGCTCATGATTGTAGGATTGATTGAACCATGAGAGAAAATCAAGGATTTGGCTTGATTTGAAAGTCATTTGGCTAAGTTCAAGATTTTGACTTGAATGGCTTAGATTTGACTTTGAATTGATTTGAGTTTGATTTTTGGAATTGATTTTGATTGTTTGAATTTATATTTCATTTATATATGAGAATATAAATTGATTCATGAGAAAATTTCAAGGATTTGAAGTGTTTTAATCATGATTTAGGTTAAATCCATTAAAGGGAATTTAAAGGATTTAAAGCTATTTTTTTAATTTGAAATTTAATTTTTGGATTGCATTTGATTGATTTATATTTATATTTCATTTATATATGTGAACATAAATAAGATTACAAATAAGTTTTGAGAAAATCCCATGAGTTTGAGTAGGTTTGATCAAAATTTAGGTTAAACCCATTAATGGAAAATTAAGGGATTTAATGGAATTTCAAGGATTTTAAAATTGGAATTTAATTTGATGGTTTGATATGATTGATTTGTATTTATATTTCATTTATATATGAGAATATAAATAAGTTTTGAGAAAATCCCATGGATTTGAATAGGTTTGATCAAGGTTTAGAGTTGATTTTGGCTAAGTCTTTTAATGAAAAATTAAAGGGACTTAAGAGAATTTTCATGAATTGATTTGGAATTTTGACTTTGATTTGATGGGTTTGAATTTATATTTTATTTATATATATGAATATAAATGATAATATAAATTGGATATGAAGAAATCTCAAAGATTTGAATAGGTTTGAATCATGATTTTGGCTAAGTCCTTAAGAAAGGGTTAAGGACTTGGAAAATTTGAACTTCTGAATTTTAGATGGATTTTGATCATGGGTTTCAATCATGGATTTCAATCATGAAATTGAATCGTGGAATTGATTTGAGTTTTTGGAGAAAATCAAATAGAATTGATTTGGAGTTTGACTTGAAAGAAGGAAAGTGAGGAATAGTTTAAGCTAAAGGGTAGGAAATTTCCTAACACCCCTAAGGCATGACCTATTCCTATGACTAACTCTTCTAAGTCTTCTAGGGCTAGGTTTGAGTATCCACCTAATCACTAGATGTGTCTTCAGACTAAGAAACTCGTAAAGTCTATGAGAAATCCTATGTCTAAGATGGAGGGTTGAGAGCTCATTCTAAACATGAGGTCAACATATACCAATTTACTTCATATGACTAACCAAATCTAAACCTACCCATGACCTAGCTCAAATAGGTCAAATGGGTCAAATTGGTCAACTTGACTCATTTGACCTAAATGAAGTCATATGAGCCAAACTAAAAACTAATCCAAATTGAATCAAACCAACAAAAACATTTCAAATGGTCATATGAACTTGACCCAATCCTTGGTTTTACCCAATTTGACCAATTAGTCAAGTTGACCCATTTTGACTTAAATGGGTCAACATGAGCCAAACCATATCAAATGAACTCCAAATCCAATCAAACTTGGTCAAACCCATTTTCTCAGCATACCCAGCATATTTAAATTCAAAAATCAGCCAAATGATTATTCTACCCCTAGGCCATATAACAAATTTTGGTCAAATCCATGAGGAATTTAGTCAAGTCCTCTTCATATCAACTTGATACCTTCCTAATAGGTCAAGTAGATCCTATGGAGGGTGGTGCACCCAACCCAATGAGTTTGGGTTAGCCTAAACTGACCCAAGGCCAAAATTGACCACATGGCTCAAATTGGCCGTATGGAAAACTTCCCTCCACTCAATTTGAAGCACAAGGGAGGTTACCACTCCACTCCCTAGCTCAAACTGACCATGTGCCAACTTCTAATAGCTCAAACAACCCTTCCAATCTTAGCAATTGGATCAAAATGGAAAAGAGAGCTTCAATCATCCGATTTTTATAGGGGAAGATATACTCCCCCTAATTTACTTCAATTCACATGTGGTCCGTCAATTGAGTGTTATAGATTCATATGAAGAATTCTTGAGTATTCTTAAGCTTACTAGAGGGATTTGGAAATTTCCATTCTCGATTTTCTTCAAGAGTAAATAAAGGAGATCCATTGATTTCCAAATTTTCTCCACACACCAAATCAAGCCAATTCCCTTTGACGCTTCACCAGAGGGCCAAGTCAAGCTTGCCTAAGCTCTCTCTCAAGTTACAAAGGTAAGAGGAGATCCAATTCCATTAAAACCACAAAGGAGCTAAGGAGGGGTTAGTCCATAGAGCAATCCACTCAACCTCATGTGCTAAGTCTTTCACCACAGCTTCGTCTCAACTAGACAAAGCGCCTCCAAGGGAATGGCGTTGGTGATCACCTCCGGTGAGGTATGACATTTTTCGATCACTAGACTTAAGGTGTGTTGGTCTTTTGTGAAAGAACATTTAATGGAATGAAGTTTCAACCATTGGATGTGATCTACATTGCCTGATGATGGTGTGTGCAAGATTTTAGCCTAATCCGAGCTCAATCGAGCTTGGATCTTGCTTTAGAACATGGACAACCTCCATGGTTCATAGAGCTTGGTAGAGGTGAATCTCGGTCATCAATCCGTGTGTTTTGGATGGATGACCAAGATTAAATGAACATTATAAATCCTATTTATCCTTTTAAAATCATGGGTTAATTCCTGGTCATTCGATCCTTGATCGTACGACGGATATAAAACTGCGTACAGCCACCGCCATGTGCGCCGCGATGTGATGTTTAAGTTACCACTCATGGGTCGACACGTGGAAGTGCCTCTGACTCAGCTGCCTGCATGGCATGCCATGGATTAAGATTTAATTAGGTTTTAAATAATTCTAATTAATCCTCTAAGCTTTAAAAATTTATATCTCTTTAAAGAAAAAACAAAAAATTATGAGATAAATTGCCATTGAAAGATAATTCAATTTAGAATATTCTAAAATTAGTTTGAATGGATTTTGGTATCTTTCTCTGATTTTGCTTTTAATTAGAAATCTTAATTTATTAATTACTTCCTAATTAATCCACTGATTAATATCAAACTTCTTGGGTATATTTTGGGGATGACTTCTGCCTCCTCTAATTTTCTTGGGATTTATTGGTAACTTAATTGGGGGAATTGCAAATTCATTTCCTAATCACTCCCTTTATGTAATTAAGTATAATTAAGGATTTGGTTAGTGTTTTAATCTTTTATTAAAGTTGATTAAGGTTTAATCTAGTGAATAGGAGGTTTAAGGGATAATTTTGGAGCTTTTGTCCTCCTATTCCCTAAACTCTTTCTTAATCCTTTCTTAATTAAGGGTTAATTCACTAATTACCTATTTAATTAATTCCTTAAAATTTCTAAAAACTATTCGTAACTTAATTAATCTACTTTGGGTAGATGCATAGGTGTTTAAGAGCCTAAGTTCAATTAAGAAAATCAAAACTCAACTCATATGTGTGAGGGGTGTTTTGAAATTACTTAAGTTAAATCCCTTAACCATTAATCATGAGCCAAATTGCATTAGACCCCTTTTCTTCTTAGGTGCATTGCAAATTTAAATTCCTTGTAGGTTTTCATCTCATTGGCTCATAATTATTTTGGTTAACTATGCTAAGATGGTGTATAGCATAACGGTTAATTAACATACTTAATTTATACCTTAACCTAATCAAAATATAAAATGGATATAATCATCTAAAAATTAGACAAAAATGTCAAACACGTGTGGAAATGGGTTAGGAACAGCAAACTCAATCCACATTTTCAAAATTAAAACAAATTCAAGATCAAACAAAAATCATATTAAATAAACTTTGATTTACTTTAAGCTTTCTTATTTCATAAGATTGTCTTTAGGATTTAATTAAAGTGAATGTGCTTACATGATTTCATTGCTTTAGCTCTTTCCTAACATGCTAAATATGTGTGTCGTGTGGTTTCATGTATCCATGCTTTTCAAAAATCAAGTTTAAAATGAAAATGTTTACTTTATGCCAAATTGCATGTGTTGGCTAAAGTAAGATTATGAGTGGCTATTATCACTATTAAATTCAAATTATTTTCAAAATATATAAATCAATTATCCAAACTAAAAGTGTGTTACTTATATTTTAATTATAAACTTGCATGTGAGTAAAATATAAGGATGTGCTTAGTGTAGGTTTTCCTTCTCTCCTCTTTTAGTGTAGTTTTGAATAGGATTTGGCAAGGTGCATGGTTCACTTGAAAAGAACCTAACACTTGCCTAATTCCATATCCTATTCATTCTTATAATATCACTTAAGAAGAATACCTATGCTTGCACATATAAATTTCATAAACAAAAATAAATTAACTAATACAAATTTTTGCATTCTTTCTTTCCAATTCATTTCTTTTGTACACATGTTTGTATTTAAGGAAAGTGGTATATTAGTCTGGACAATCCCGAGATTGTGAGGCTTTAAGTAGCCCTAAGTAGGTCTTGTACCTTACACCTCTGGTTAACAATGGTGCACTCACTTATGCCTTTCTTACCTTAATGTGTGCATGTGAAAATTAGATAAGAAACCCCTTTTCTACTTAATGAAAATCATGCATCATAAACTTTCCAATTTCCTTAAATGAATTACTTAGCATGCATCATAAAGTATGTTAAGCATTCTCATTTGTGTGTATAGATATGCTTAGGACTCATTCTTATGCATGTTATACATGTTGGGAAAGAAGTCAAGTGATGTATGTTTTGTGAATTTAGTTCATTTTATTTAATTTGAAAATGCCTTTCTTTTTGAATGGGTTTGTTTAAAGTTCATATAAACTTAGGATTAATTAAAACACTTAATTAAAACATTCACTAAATAAAATTAAAATATGAATCCACTTTAAAAATTACTTAGGTTGGGGAAGGAAAGAAGTTCTCTTCTCTTTCCCTCTCTTTAGTAATTGTAGATTCACTTGAACCTAATCAAAACATGAAATAAATCAACCCAAAATAATTAAATCACATAAATGAAACCCTCCTCTAAATTTGAACATGCTTCACACTTAGAAAATTCTAACTTAAATCCATAACTTAGCATACCACACAAACTTCCAAAGCACACACATTAGACTAGGTCACCACTTCTAGCTTTAAGTTAGGATGGTGCATGGTTTGATGTTTGCTTTTATTTTGTGATATATGTTTTAGACTGGATGTTAGGATGTATGTGTGTAGAATTAATGGTAGGGCGATCTTAGTCTAACCATTATCTTCTGTAGAGGATTGTGCTTAAGCAAGTAATAAATAAAAATATAAATGCTTTTGTTGTGTGC
Source organism: Cymbidium sinense (assembly GCA_021442155.1). NCBI lineage: Eukaryota > Viridiplantae > Streptophyta > Magnoliopsida > Asparagales > Orchidaceae > Cymbidium > Cymbidium sinense. The sequence continues at coordinate 135,900,276 of CM038217.1, forward strand.
TTATATCCTAAGCATAATCAATAGGCGGTGGACTTAGTCACCCATGTGTGGGGTGATAAGTTTAATATACATACTTGGGATTTTGTGTGGTTTGTTTAGCTAACCTTTGTTTTGCAGGTGTTAGCTTGATTTACTTTTCCTTTTCATATAACTTTTGCAATTAGGATTTTGGAATGATTATTATGGGGATTAGGATAAATATTGGTCATAAGATCTCATCTTATGCACCATGTGAAGCCTTTGGGACATCCACCTTCCAACCATCCAAAAGAAGGAACCAAAGAAGAAAGAAGAAAAGAAAGAAGAAAAGAAGAAGAAAGAAGAAAAAAAGAATGAAAAAATGAACCTTGAAGACCCCCCATAATAATGAATTCATTGCTTTATTATATTTAATTCATTTGTAATCCGGGTTGTATAAGGGTAAAGCTTGACTACCCAATTTATTTTTTGGGTTTGTGCGGTGGCACCCGACCACAATGACCTCTTATTCTTTTATGATTAGCTTTATAAATTGATTGATGATTTGTTTAGCTTGTGCATTAAGTGACATCCTTTTCCTAGTTTCTTCCTTGCTTTATGTATGGCCTGGATGTGGATTAGACTCTTAGAAAAATAAATCTTTTACCAAATCTAATAACTCAAAACTAAAAATAAAGAACTCATAAACTAGGCTAAAATCAAGATAAAAGAATTAGCAACCCTTTAGCTGGATGAGTACTGACTTATATAACATCATACACAAATGCATATTTTTTTCACTCTTGATTGGAGGGCTTCCACCTTGCAAGAGAAACTTGGCTTGACCTTTGAGAGCCATGGTGAAAACACACCTTCTCCTTTCTCGCTGATTTTGTCCAATAACTTAATTTCTCATGCATTAGGCATATGAATCCTATTAGCCTAAGTCAAAAATGATTGTCCTAAAATAAACAAATAAAATAAAATCTTAATTGCATTAGATTTAGGTCATTTGAAGCATGACCTTACATGATCTAGTCTCTTTAGGAAGTGAATTTAAGGACTTAGTCTCTTTCTAAATAAACAACAGCCTAGCTATCTTGCATAAAGCATATGACTTGCCTACATGAATTTAAAATCATAGAAGGAGTTAGTTGGCAGCCACCCCTAGGCAATTGTAAGTCCAAATAGTCAGGTGGTTTGTCCTCTCTTGTGGAGGCAAACCAATTACCCATCTTTCACCTTTGATTTAGGTTGTGCTTTCGGCCTTCTCCAAAGCTCTCTAGATTTAGGTTCTGAGGTTGCTTCTCCCCTTTATGGGCCATAAGCTTAAATCCTCACCTCTTAGGCATTTCTTTAATCTATGTTATGGAATCATAAGTCCTAAATTTCTAATGAAAAATGCAACTCAAACAAATTAAATCAATTTCAAAAATGTAAAGCCCAATCATAGATAGTTTGAGATGCTAGGTTTTAACATCTGTGCTTCTACTCACCTTCCTTTTGGCTTCAATAACTCCTCTCTTTGATCAATCCCATTTGATTCAAAATAAACTAATTGATTGATAGTCCTTCTTGAAATCTTTGAAGATCATTTACCTTAAGAGTATTCTAAGATCCGTCCCTTAAGATGTAATTAACTATGGAGACTTGCCCATGTAGGAAACTTAACGAACCCAATTTAAAATAAACCTTACTTTATTTTTCCATGCAAAGTAGGGAAAAAAATCTTTGGTACATATGCAGACCCATTTTTCTTAGGAGTCCTTATTCGAGTGATTAGGTCCATTGTAGGGTGGTGACTTCTATCTTTTGAGATTGTACAGCTCTCCTCAATGTCGTACTCGCTCACCTTAATAAGAATATGTGGATCTACATGGTATCCCAAAAGGCATTATGTTTCTATTTTCATTTATCCTCTTCAAAAAGGATAGATGAAGGCCGAAATATTTTCACCACAGATTTTTCTGGCGACTCCACTGGGGATGGTTCCTCTCTCCATCTTTGGTAAATGATCATTTTCTTTAAGTATCGATAGTGAGTTTATACTTTGGTATGAATCCAAGACTATCTTTCTTTCTGTTGGCACTTAACATATTTCATTCTTAAGTTGAGTTAGCCAACATCTTTAAATTTTAGGACCTCACTCCGTGTTGTTCTTAAAACCCCCGTTGGGTTCCCCAATTGGTAGAAAATAAAAAGATCTAAATAAATAGAAAACATTTAAAGACTTCCTTCTTATCATTTTTATGATAAGGAAAGGTTCATTCTAAAATAATAAAGATAAAAGAATTTTTTTATAAAACCTTTGCTTTTCAAAAAGTTCTCTTTCAAAAAAAGTGCACATAATAAAATATTTTCCACAAAATTTTATCACACTCATTTAACAATTCTCAAAATTGTTACATGTAGGAATTTTCCAAAAATAAAACTAACAATATTTTCCAAAAGCACAAATGAATATCTTCCTTCAATTCATTTTGATGAAGATTTCATTTTTACAAAATAAAATGAACAATCACCTTTCCAAAAGTCAAAATCAAAATCAAAAATAAAACTTTCAAAAAGCACACATGAACCTTTCCATTCAATACACTCACACCTATTGAATGAAAGTTTCATTTTCAAATAAAATTAAATTTTTCAAAAGCACATATGGACATCTTCATTTAATATACTCAAATTTATTGAATGAAGATTTCATTTCTAAATAAAAATATCATTTGGAAATCCCACTTAAACATATCCCACATATGATTAAGTTGGAATTCCCTTTCAAAAAAAAAAAGTAATAATCACACACAAAATAAAATTTTTACATTTTCAAAAATAAGATTGATCTCCATTCCCACATACCCAAATTTGTTGAATGGAAGTCCTCTTTTCAAAAATTGAAACTTAACAATCATATTTTCAAAATTCAAACACATTTTGGAACTTCATTTAGCATACTCAAGTTTGCTAAGTGAAGTCTCCAAATCCAAAATAAAAAAATTTTAAAAATATTTGGAATTTCATTTTAGCATACTCAAATTTGCTAAGTGAAGTCTCTAAATCCAAAATCCAAAATTTTCAAAAATATTTGGAACTTCATTTTAGCATGCTCAAATTTGCTAAGTGAAGTCTCCAAATTTGAAATCAAAAAAAAATTCAATCACATTTGAAACTTCATGTAGCATACTCAAATTTATTAAGTGAAGTCTCCAAATTCAAAATAAAAAATTTTCAAACACATTTGGAACTTCATGTAGCATACTCAAATTTGCTAAGTGAAGTTTCCAAATTCAAAATAAAAAAATTTTCAAACAAATTTGGAACTTCATGTAGCATACTCAAATTTGCTAAGTGAAGTCTCCAAATTTAAAACCATAGTATTTGAAACACATTTGGAACTTCATTTAGTGTACTCAAATTTGTTAAGTGAAGTCTCCAAATTCAAAATCAAAAATTTTCAAAAACATTTTGAACTTCATTTAGCATACTCAAATTTGCTAAGTGAAGTCTCCAAATTTAAAAAAAAAGTAAAAAAATTTCAAACACTTTTGGAACCTCATTCTTTAGCATACCAAATTTGCTAAAGAGAACCTTTTATTTTCAAAACTAAATCAAAACACAAAAAATTTGAACACATCTTTTGGAACTTCATTTAGCATACTCAAATTTGCTAAGTGAAATTTCCATTTCATAAAAATTAAGTGGAACTTCATCTTTAGCATGCCATTTTGCTAAAATAAAGTCTCCACTTACAAACAAAAAATAAATCAAAAACTAACAAATGAAATACCTTAGGATTTCCTTAGCATACCCAAATTTGCTAAGAATCCTATTTTCAAAAATTAAACAAAACACATTTGGATTCTTCACTTAGCATACCTAAATTTGCTAAGAGGGAATTCCAATTTCCAAAATCAAACAACAATTAACCAAAAAGAAACAACTATTTTCAAAGCACTTTACTTAGCATACTCAAATTTGTTAAGTGAAATTCTAAAATCATATATCAAAAACAAAATCAATTGACCCTTACTTTAACATACCCAAATTTGTTAAAGGAAAGGGTCCTAAAATCAAAAATCTAAATTCAAACAAACATGAACCTATGGAAGCATCTTTCTAAAAATATTTGAATCCATTTTTCAACATACCCAAATTTGTTGAAGTTGGATTCATATTCAAAATTCCTATTTTCAATCAAATTTCTAAACCTTATCAAATCTATTTGAACCCCACTTAACACTTCCAAGATGTTGGATGTTGGTTCAAATTTTCAATTCAAATTCAAAAAATCAATAAAGAGAGAAATCTGATCCATGCTCATTTCCTATTGCAGATTATCACCATCAGTTATAGTATAACTACAGTTCAATTTTTTAGTCTTTACAGTTGATCTGAAATGGCAAGCTCACAAAATTTATTTTCACTTTCCCTCATTGCATGGATTTGGCTTTAGACCAGGCCAACTTCCCCTGATTGGATCATACACACCTTATCTATTTCAATAGGGGATTTGAGGGAGTGAGGATTACATGTGAGGGCACTCCCCTCATGACTATATCAGGACCACTAGGTAGGCCATCATCATTGATCTACCTTTGATTTGACATCTCCTCATTGAAGAGGAAAGTAGTGCAATCCACCGACCCGGTGATGAGTGTGCAGCAACCACAGTTTTAGTGTGCATTGTGGTTTCTCGTGTTTCCCCAGTGAGGGCTAGCACCCTCTCATTAGTTCCCTCTAAGGGTAAGGCTCCCCTGATCTTGGATTGCCTCCCCTACTTTTGAGTATGGGTGAAGCTCTCACTCCTCCCATCCTACAAGAACACAATGAAGGAACAAAAACCACATGATCAAGTGGTATCACACTAGGATTTCCATGGATATGGAGGCAGCCGCCCGTTCAGCTGTTGAGGTGTTTCCCATTTTTACTTCACCACTGGTTACAATAAACTAGTTTCATCCTCTCTCTGGAAGAGGATGTTAGAGATTGCACATCACCTCCACCGGTGGTGTCGACCATCAATTTCGGGGCGAGGAGGTATGCCTCGTCGGTCTTGTGCTAGGTAGGTGGAGCTTACGACGTTCAGAGTCCAGAGCTCAATTTAATCTTAGATCCATTATCCCCCGTAGTGTGGGAAAACATATTCTTCAGGAGAGGGCCAGAGAGGCCCATACATCTACTCACATTAGTAGGGAGGCGAGGTTGGTGATGCTTCCACTCTTGGTGTCTGCCATACCATCATCTTATTTACTGGGACCAGTCATCACATGAGGACAACTCATGTTCATAGAGAGTCGGTGGTGTCTCCACCATGCTCTCCCCCCATCGCCATCACTAGTCCAGGTCACAACATCTCCAGTTCCATCAAAGGCCATGAAGGCCATATCAGAAGCACACCCCGTTGGTGATCTGGCTATGGCCGAGGGATCCCTCTACATACCCTGTGGTGAGGTCAGCTCTCACTTTCTAGTGGTAGTGGTGGAGTGGCAACCTCGAAGCATAGTGGTCATCACCAACTCACAATTCGGGGACATGGAGATGGTAGCGGTTATTTCAGGTGATGATGATAGTACAATGATGTGAACCTCCTAGAAATGTCCTCAGTGACACTCAGGAGTGTCTCTCCTCTAGTGTATAGTCCTCATAGGATTGACTCTCTAGAGCAGGGGTCAGTTTTCTGATAGTGATCCGATCCAGAGATCATTTATTCTTTGGATCAATTCTCTCGAGGAGATAGTATCACATTATCTTGTAAAGAAGGAGATTTTGGGGTATGATTGGTCAGATGAGGAGAAGGTCAGCTTTGACCCTAATGAAGATGATTTGTTGGGAGACTTCAGTGGATCTATGGTAGATACCGAGGATCTCTTCTCGTGAGCAAGGTGGAAGGTGGTGGTGAGGTTGATCAGAAGACACCAATCAGCCCAACACCTCGATATCAATTGAAATAAAAGATGAGATAGATAGGATGGCATGATACTAGAGGACTTGTTAGCATTTTGTACTAGAAACAAGCAGCGTTCATCTACTACGACATTAGTGAGTTAGTGCATGTCTTGGACCCAGCCAAGACCTTACCTCTCGTTGAGCAAGGTAGTACTAGCATGTATAGGAAGGTAGTGGAAAGTACCTCCATACAAGAAAAAGACATCAATCCATGGTTGAGAAGCAAGTGAAGGAAGCATTGGCCCAAGCCCGGGGAGGATCATCGGTTCCAAAGGGTAGGCCTTACCCAGAGGAATTTGATTCAATCTAATATCCCAAGGGTTTCATGTCACCTTCCTTCAAAAGCTTTTGATGGCGGTGAACCCAAGCATATAACACACACTTGAGCCAATTGTTGCAATCGGGTGGCGATGCTTTGTTATTTTGTCTCTTCGTTAGTAGCCTAGTAGGGATTGCTTTTGGTTGGTATGTTGAACTGCCCAAATAGTTCAGTAAAGACATTTGTTGAGTTAGAGCAACTCTTTATCAAGAGGTTTGTTGTAGCTCAACAAAGGGTTACTATAGGTGATCTCGTTGTAGCACAACAACACCCAGGTGAGTCCTTTGTTGATTATATTCTCTGATGGCATAACCTGAGTATGAAATGCAAGTCGTAGCTATCTGAGTAGCATGCCATTGATATTCTTCTAAAGAATATCCATGGCTCGATCGCCTTCATACTTAAGGGCTTCACTATCAAGACCTTTGAGAAGCTAATCAACAAGGTGGCTAGTCTACAAGGAGAGGCCAAATAATTACCTTTTCAAGATCAGTTGCCTAAAGCAAAGCCACAAAAGGTCTATGAGAAGAAGCTGAGAGCAGTGATAGCAGTAGATAAGAGGAAACAACTAGCTACAGATCAATTTGAGAGACCACAACCTCAGTAATCTCCACCTCCTTTGACCACCACAAACCTCCTCCTGACACCCATCTCTAGGCTGGGTTAGACTCTTTAAGAGATTCTTAAAGATCTTTATGATTTTCAACAACTCAAGCCTAGGAGACCGGAGGAAGAAGGCAAAAGTCATGATCCAAACTTTTTCACCTACTGCCATATGTTAGGCCATGTTTTGGAGGATTGCTTCATATTTAAGGAGTGGCATGAACATAGCTTCAAGATCGGTGCTATAATTATCCCAAAGGAACACCTTATGGAATAACCATCTAGTTCCATCTAGGTAATCCTTGGGGATACATGTGATCCTTCCAAGACTAAAGAAGGTTGGGATATTTTTTTATCCAAAACCTCTAAGAAAATTGTCCAGAATATCAAGAATCTTTCCTTGCAGGTGCTTGAGTTAGCTCAAACCTCCAACATCAATGAAGGTTTACAAGTTTCCAGTGCTAACTTGAGGAAAGGGGAAGCTTAATAGTAACAATAGCATGTGTTAGCCTGGGATAGCCCATTAGCGCAACCATCGAGTTCTCCGACTACTTGCAACTTCCACGGTGACTTCTTCAACTTCAATTAGCTCTTCTTCTTATACCAGTAGAACTCTTGTATTGACGGATAAGAGAATCAAATCCCATACCCCAGTCACTTTACTTGATTTCTACATTGTACCTCCAAACAAATTCAAGAAATTGAAGAATAAAATACATTACATTATGATGGGTTGTCTTCTTCTATTCTTAACAATAACTCTTCAAGTCAAAATAACTGATAATTTTGATCATCTCTTTATGATTGAGTTGGACTTTCCTACTCTACTATTCACCTCTTGAAATAGACTTGGAATCATCCGATTGAGGATCCCATAGGAGAAGCTATTGAGCTGTGCGTGGTGAACCTTCCATTACCCTACCACAAGAGATCACCGAAGTCAACCTCCGTAGTGGCAAGGTTCTACCTCCTAGGGTAGCACCTCAAGATAGAGGGAAACAAGTCATTGGTACAGAGGATCGAGAAGCCCTTCCACAAGATTCTCCACCCTTGGATATGATTATGGAGGATCAACCCAAGGTGGATGATAATGTCCTCTCTCATCTAAGAAAGTTTTCATCTAAGCTAAGAATATACGATGCCCTTGTCTTATCCAAAGAGATGAGAGAATCACTAATCAAGGCTCTCCTTGATCCACGAAATATAACTTCGGTGATATGTGAGGAGACACATTATACAAAAGAAGCTCAGTGGATCACCTTCACAGATTAAAACCTTCTTCTGGGGGACTTGGAGCATAATCGTCCCCTCTACATCACAGTCGACATAGACAGGTTCAAACATGCTAGAGTTCTCATGGATCCAGATGGATTGGTGAATATTAAGAGTCTAAAGACCCTTGCCTATTTGAGGATCGATATCTCCACACTCCGAGGAGATTGGATGATGTTGAGAGGATTCAATGAACAAGGTGAGCAGACTTTAGGTTCCATAGTGTTACCTTTGAAGATAGGTGACTAGAAAACTGAAGCCAAATTTTACATCATTGATTTGAATACTTTATTCACTACTTTGTTCAGTAGGCCTTAGATACATCATAACAAGATCATTCTATCCTCCCTCCATCAGTGCATCAAGTTCAAAAGATGGGATATTATATCAATGGAGATGATTTTCGTTAGAGATTTGAGATTTATGAGGACGCGACCTACTATCTTCCTTAAAACACCCTTTCTCATGAACTTGGACAAAATTCAAACTCAAAATCAAAAGAAAGGGAAAATGAAGAAAAATAAAAGCTAAAATAAAATGAAAAAAAATAAAAATCCAAGTGAACAAGAAAGGGGAAATGAGAAAAAATAGATCCGCATATCACATTCCACCCACAGTTCATTCCATCATATGGACATGTGGGTAGGATGGCTCAACCTCCAGAAGTGCAGGAGGTGGAAGACCCCTTGGTTGGCCATCATCCAATAAAGGTCATGTTTCGGTTCATAGGAGTACCCATACTATCCACATAGACTTCGAATGCAGCTCAAAGGATGAGTCTAATGTGATTAGTATACCAGCCAACCCCTCTCAGCGGGTTCCATTGGAGGTGACTTTGATCAGATGAGAGACCGGCCAGACAAAGCAAAGTATTTGAATGTTTATGTGAAACTATTAGGCGCTGATTTGGGAACCTGCTCTAACCTCACTTACGTCTCAGAAAGTTGAAGGTTTGATAGTTAAGGAAGTCCCTAAGTCTTCCAGTGACATGAAGTAGAAGAGATTCTTTTTGGGTTCATCATCCTTAAGTCCTGAAGTTGATGTAGAACTTGAGGAGGATACATTTAAAGAATTAATGGAATTACCATTTGACTTCTACTCGCCTTGTGTTCATAATCTTATACATAAAAGTTTAGTTCCTCATACATGGTCCAAGCATAGGTTAAAGTATTTTGAAAAGCTATGGGACAACATACGCAGGGAAGCATAATCAAGAGAATAGGGAGGTATTAGGTCCAATGATGATGATGCTACTATTGTTATCAATTATTTGGAGTCTGATAGGTTCTTTTCACACAACATCAACTCTTATGAGAATGTGTGTTTAGAAACCTCAGATGATCTAGATGATCTCCAAATCAAAGAGGCATTACCAAAATTTGAAGAGGAGATTCATTCAACAATTGACAAGCTTAAAGAAATCAACCTCGAGATAGAAAATCCATACGACGCATGGTTCATTGTTGAATGAAGAGAAACCAATGACTTAGTTTATTGAAGTTTAAAGGCTTTACTTAGAGTTATGAAGAGATGCCCAGATTATCTCGATGTAGTCCACAAGCTAGCAATAGATCTAATGCTACACCTATTAAGCAAGCTCCTAGAGCATGCGATTAGAAATCAATAGTCATTTAAGTCAAGAAACGATCAATGTTGGTTTCAGGAAAGAAAAATATCCTACACGGTTAGTCAATTTGAGGACTTAAACAAGGCATGTCCTAAGGATGAGTTTCTTCTTCCTATACCGAGTTAATGGTGGATATTGCCTCATCTCATGTGTTCTCTTTCATGGGGTGATCCTAAACCAAATCAAGATGTCTCGAAGATGAAAGAAACAGCTTTTCACCTCGATCGAAATCTTCATAGGGTCATGCCTTTCTTAAAATATTGGTGCTACATACCAACGAGCCATGACTGAGATCTTCAATGAACTCATCCACCATCGGTTGAGTCATTGATCTAGAGTGATGTAGAGAAAAGGAAGACCATCTCTTTGACTTGAGAGTAGTTTTGAATGGTTAGATAATATAACCTCAAAATGAATCCCCTAAAGTATGCATTGAGTAGCAGGAAATTTCTTGGGTTTGTTATGTCCAACACCGGGGAATAGAAATAAATCCATAAAAGATCAAAGCTATCTTAGAAATGCCACCTCCTAAGAGTTTAACTCAGCACATATCATTCCAAGGATGTCTAACATATCTAAGACGCTTTATCTCCAACCTATCAAGGAGATGCAAGCCATTTTCAACACTTGTCAAAAAGGATGTCAAGTTCAAGTGGGATGATAAGCGTCAGCATGCCTTCAAAGACATCAAACAGTATTTGGTGAAGTTTGTTCGCTATCAGGTGCCACTCATTCTCTACACGTGTTGGATGACTCTCTCGGACATTTGTTGGCCCAAGCAATGACAAAGGGAAGGAGAATGCTCTCTACTACCTCATCATCGATTCCTCGAATTGAACTATTGAAATATTGCCTAGCTTTTGCCTCTTGGCACTACATGCTTTCTCATAAGCTTAACTTGATCTCCAGAACAAATCTCTGCATCTCATGACATGGCCAATGCTATTGGGATGTTTGGCATCTGGTCCATGATTCTCTCAGATATCACATTGTATAAAAGGACAAACACTAGCGATTTCTTAGTAGCACACCCACTTCTTGATTCTCCACTTAGTGATCTCCGATGAACAAATCATGAACATAGGAGGAGGCAAACGTCGATGGAGATGTATTTTGATGGTGCAACTTCTTTTCATAAAGGGGAAGCACCACGATCTATTCTCCTAGGAAAGACAAAGGTAGGAATAGATCTTCTAACCCCATACAAAGATATGATGAGATTCTCATATTATCTTTCCAACCATTATACCAACAATGAAGCTGAGTATGAAGCTTTGATTGCGGTCTAGAGTTAGCCATCACTATCAGTGTCAAGAGCATCAACATCTGGAGATTTGGTTGGTCATCAACCAGTCATACAAGGTTCTCAAGCCTAAGCTTCATCATTACTACAAGTATACCATGAAGTTGTTGGTCTAAATTCTTGAAGTCACCATCTACAAGGTTCCTTGAGCAGAGAACACAGTAGTAGATGCTTTGGCCAAACTTGCTAAAGAATTGGCATGTCTGGAAGATGAGTCCATTTCAATAAGGGTCCAAAATAGACAAGTCATATCCCTTAATGATGTTGAACTCATCGAAGACTTTCTCTTAAAGGGGAGGTTACCGTTGCCAAAATGGACAATGAGCTAGATTGGAGACAATCGTTCATAGACTATTTGAACACCGACAAACTACCTCAAGAAAAGTCACAAGCCCATCAAATGAAATAGAGCTCTCTATGCTGGCACCGATCCTTTGACCAAATGTGGTTACTGTTTAGACAAACATGAAGCCCATGGCATTATAACACTCAGTCTATGCGAACATCAATATGGTCAGAAGATGAAGAAAGATCAAGCGGATACTAGCCGATGATTACATGGATGTAGCTAGGAGATGCCATCGTCGTACAGTTTGGTCCTCCACCACCACACTTTACATTGGCCTCATAATTCGAGTGTTGGGGTACTATGGACCCTCGATCCTTCTTCTTCCAAGGGGCATCTTCATCTTAGCATCATACTACTTTTCAAGTGGGTGGAAGTCATCTCACTCAAAGAGGTCACAACTCACCATGTGCTTCAATTTTTCAGGAACCATATCATATATAAGTTTGGGGTGCCTCAATGAATTATATTCGATAATGGTACTACATTCAAAAGAGCTAAAATCAATAGCTTTGCTAGAAGACACAGTATAGATTAGAGAAACTCCACCATCTACTATCCCAGGAAAATGCCTTAGCGAAAGCATTCAACAAAACTCTCATCCAGATACTGAAGAAAACTCTTGATGACAATGATAGTGGAATGAGCAGTTAGTTGAAGTCTTGTAGGCCTACCACACAACATACCAAACTCCAACTCAGTCTACCCCATTTTCCTTAGTGTATGGGTCCAAAGGTGTTCTACCTTTAGAAGTTCAACTCCCATCACTAAGGATAGCATTGGGTAGATCACTGCAGATACAATGCAAAGTTAGAAGAACTCGAAGGTTTTGAGGAGAGTCTCCTACGGGCATGCTAGAACCTCGAGTTGCATAAGGCCAAAATGATTCAAGGTCACAACTAGCTGGTTAGCCTTAGGTCTTTCCGAGTAGGAGAACTTGTGTTAGTCCTAAGGAGACCAATTGCTGTCCATTGAAAGATGGGAGGCAAGTTTGAACCCACTTGGGAAGGCCCCTATGTCATAGAGAAGGCCTACCATGGAGGATCATATTAGCCTATTGATTGTAAAGGGGAACACTTGATGCTTCCAATTAATGGGATCTATCTAAAGAAATATTACCCATTAAACAAATCATTTTTGAAATATTAATGGGTGGTTTGTGCTATGAGGTGTTGGATCAAATGGGATGTGTCTTCCTGCTCATCCTCAACACCTTCCATAGCCGATGCTCTCTAAGGAGGGATCCCCTAGTATCTAACATGCAAACCCTAGCTGAGTCTCTCAATAAATCATCTTTGTTAGGATCAAAGTTGATCTTCTCCTCATCAGACTAGTCATATCCTAGGATTCCTTCTTCTCCATGAAATAATGAGTCATTATGTCATCAAGAGAATGATCTGTTAGAACTAGCAAAAATGATTTCGGCTGATCAGTGATGGGATCAACATCGTGCACTGTGAGAAACCAGACCTCCCCTGCTACTAGAGAATCAATCCTGTAAGGGATGTACTCACTAGAAGATATACACTCATGATTATCACTAACTCTATATGGGGTGCACTCATAGAGGTTCTATCATCATGGGTGCAACTAGGTTGCCACCCTCTCCCTCTGCAATTGTTGTAACCATCTCCAAATCCTGTTGCGATGGTGATGGTGAAGGGATGACCACTATGCTTCGGGGTCACCATTCTTTTTGCACCACAATTGAGGCAGAAGGTCGAGCAGGAGAGCTCAGCCTCACCATAATAGGCAGTGTAGATGGAATGGGATATTTAGCCATAGTTGGATCACCAACGGGGTCCTCTTCTCTCTAGATGTGGCCTTCATGGCCTTGGGTAGAACTGGAGATGCTGAAACATGAACGAGCGATGGTGGATGGGGGGTAGAACAGTGTGGTGGAGACACCACCAACTCTCTCAGAATAGGAGCTCTCCTCCTGTGATGAGTAGTCCCTGTAAGTAGAATATTGTCTGTGTGATTGACGTGGGTAGCAGATCGATCAGGAAAATCAATGAGTGCAAAGGCTGCTAACTGCCGACCAAACGTCCGCCTCTCTCGGCTAGTGATATAAGCTGTGGTATGGGCCTCCCTGGCCCTCTCCTTCCATAGATGCTTCCGGGGGATAACAAATCTCAAGTCAAATTGAGCCCCGGACTCAGAACGTCCGTAGACCCCACCAACCTAACGCACGAGGCCCAACATATGACCTCCTACTCCTAGCACTGAAATCAAACCGGTGGAAGGTGAAGTAGGGATCCTCCGCATCCTCTCTCCGAGACTGAGAGAGGATGGAATGGGTTCAATGAGGAAGTCAAAATGGAACTCCTCCACAAGACCATGCTGCCTCCATCTCCCCTGATGTATGGTACGCTTAATCATGAGAATTTTGTTTCTCCTCTAAGTCTTTGTGGGTGGGTAGAGTAAGAGCTAGACCCAACTTAAAAAGTAGGGGATACTATCCCTGGGATCAGGGGAGCCTTACCCTTTAAGGGTGCTAATGAGACTAGCCTCACTAGGGGTGACAGAAACCATCAGTGCAGATCATAGATATTTTGATGTCTGGTAATCAGGAACTACCACTGCCTTCCTCTTTAATGAGGGAATATTAGAGTCCTAGGGCATATCAATCTAAATGACTGGCTTCTGCCTAGCCACGGTGCTCCTACTAACTGTAATGAGGGGAATGCCCTCACAGGTAATACTCGCTCCCTCAAAACTTCATCTTAAATGAATGAGGTGGGCATAATCAGCATGAGGAAGGCTGGCCTAATCTAGGGACAAGTCCATCCCGTGGGGAAAGGTAAACACGTACTTGGGTGCTGCCATTTCTATCAACTGAAAATTGAAAGAAATGAAACTGTCAAACGAGTCAATGTTGAAAATAAACTTGGATCATATTTTTATTGATTTTGAATTTTGAATTTGAACCCACACTCAACATCTTGAAGTGTTAAGTTGATTTTAAATGATTTTACATAGATTTTGAGATTTGATTGAAAAGAGGAATTTTTTGGATATAGAATCCACTTCCAACAATTTTAGGTATGTTGAAAATGGGTTCAAATATTTTTGTTGTAGGGATGCTTCCATAGGTTCATATTTGAGTTTTACTTTTGATTTTGAGGACCTTTTATTTAACAAATTTGGGTATGTTAAAATAACGGGTCAATTTGTTTTTGTTTTGGATTTGAGATTTTTTGGAATTTATTCACTTAGCAAATTTCGATATGCTAAGTGAGATATTTGAAAATAATTTCTTATTTTTATTTCTTTGTTTGCATTCTTTTGTGAATCATTTTGTAAATTGAAAATGGAATTCTCATTTATCAAATTTGGGTATGCTAAATGAGAAAATCCAAGTGTATTTTGTTTTTGGAAATTTTTGAAAATAGAATTCTTAGCAAATTTGAGTATGCTAAGAAAATCCTATTGTGTTTCTTTTGATTTTTGATTTGATTTAAAATAGAAACATCACTTTAGTAAATATGGTATGCTAAAATGAAGTTCCAAATGTGTTTCTTTTATTTTGAAATGAAAATTTCACTTTCGCAAATTTGAGAATGCTAAATGAAAATCCAAAAGATGTGTTTAAAAATTTTGTGGATGAAATTCATTTAGCATAGTTTTGGAGATTTTGTGGAATGGAGATTTCACTTAGCAAATTTGAGTATGCTAAATGAAATTCCAAAGGTTTTTTTTAATGGAGATTTCACTTAGCAAATTTCACTATGCTAAATGAAATTCCAAAAGTGTTTTAAATTTTGGGAAAGACTTCATTTTAGCAAATGGGGTATGCTAAAATGAAGTTCCAAATTTGTTTTAAAAATTTTGTGGAATGGAGATTTCACTTAGCAAATTTGAGTATGCTAAATGAAATTTCAAAAGATGTGTTTAAAATATTTATGTTTTTCGAAAAGGGGAGACTTCATTCTAGCAAATGGGGTATGCTAAATTGAAGTTCCAAATGTGTTTTGAAAATTTTTTGTGAAATGGAAATTTTGCTTAGCAAATTTGAGTTTTATAAATGAAATTCAAAAAGTGTTTTAAATTTTTGTTTTTGGAAAAGGAAGACTTCATTTTAGCAAATGAGGTATGCTAAATTGAAGTTCCAAATGTGTTTTGAAAATTTTCTAGAATGGAGATTTCACTTAGCAAATTTGAGTATGCTAAATGAAATTCCAAAAGTGTTTTAAATTTTGATTTTTGGAAAAGGGAGACTTCATTTTAGCAAATGGGGTATGCTAAATTGAAGTTTCAAATATGTTTTGAAAAAAAATTGTTTTTGTTGATATATATTTTTTTTTTTTTTGAAAAGAGAGATTTTCATCTAACAAATCTGGGTATGTAAGATGGAAATCAATTACATTTCTTTTTCCAAAGATGTATATTTTGTGTGTGGTTATTACTTTTTTGAAAAAAAAGAAATCCCAACTTAAACATATATGGAATATGTTAAGTGGCAATTCAAAATGATGTTATTTTATTTGGAAATGAAATTTCTATTCAATAAATTTGGGTGTATTGAATGGAGATATTCATATGTGCTTTTTTTTTAAATGCATTTTTGATTTTGTTTGAAAATGAAACCTCCATTTAATAAATGTGAGTATATTGAATGGAGAGGTTTCATATGTACTTTTTGAAAATATGAAAGTTCCAACCTAACACATGTGGAATGTGTTGAGTGGAATTTCAAAATTATGATTTTTCTTAAAGATGTAATATTCATTCAACGCATTTGGATGTATTGAATGGAAAGGTCCATCTCAAATTTTATGCTTTTGAAAATATGATAGTTAAAATTTTATTTTTGAAAATGAGGTCTTCACCAAAATGAATTGAGTGAAGAAACTCATTTGTGCTTTTAGAAAAATGTGATTGTTGGAATTTTATTTTTGTAAAGATGATCCTACATATAACAATCATGAAGATTATTAGATGAAGGTGATTTAAAAAAATTTTGTGTAAAATATTTTATTATGTGCAGTTTTTGAAAGAGTGCTTTTTGAAAAGCAAGACTTTTATGAAGGATTTATTTTGTCTTTATTATTTTAGAATGAACCTTCCTTAACATTAAAATAATAAGGAGGAAGTCGTTAACTAATTCTTTTTGATAAACTTTCATTTTCATCCATTGGGGAACCCAACGGAGGTTTTAAGACCAACACGGGGTGAGGTCCTAAAACCTAAAGATGTTGGCTAACTTAACTTAAGGATGAAATAAGCTAAGTGCCAATGGAAAGAAAGATAGTCTTTGATTCATATAAAAGTACAAACCCACTATCGATACTTAGAGACAACGATCATTTACTAAAGATGGAGAGAGGAACCTTCCCCAGCGGAGTCGCCAGAAAAATCTATGGTGAAATTTTTATATTTCTAAAGAGAATGTATACTTCCATCTTCACTTTATGAGGGATAAAATGAAGATATATATACTTCTCTTTTTTATGCATTTTTGACACCACATAGATCCACAGATATTCTTATTGAGGGTGATAGGATACGACATTGAGGAGAGGTGTACTATCTCGAAAGATAGAAGTCATAATCCTATAATGGATCTAATCACCTCAATAAGGACTTCTAAGGACAGTGGGTTTGCATATGTACCAGAGATTCTTCCCCTACTTTATATGGAAAAGTAAAGTAGAGTTTATTTTAAACTGGATTCATAAAGTTCCCTACAGGAGTAAGCCCCCATAGTTAATTACATCCTAATGAAGAGGATTCCTTAGGAATACTCTTGATTAAAGTAAATGATCATTGTCTCCAAAGATTTCAATATGTGGGACTATCAATCAATTAGTTTATTTTTAGCAAATCAAGTGGGATTGATCAAGAGGTAGAAGTTCTTATCGAAGCCAAATGGAAATGAGTTGGGGATGCTA
This sequence comes from Cymbidium sinense, assembly GCA_021442155.1. Lineage (NCBI taxonomy): Eukaryota > Viridiplantae > Streptophyta > Magnoliopsida > Asparagales > Orchidaceae > Cymbidium > Cymbidium sinense. The sequence continues at coordinate 135,917,541 of CM038217.1, forward strand.
AAGATACTAGGAATCCTAGTAAGCATCCCAAACTATCCTATGGTTGGGCTTTGCATTTCTGAAATTAAGTTATTTTATTTGAATTAAATTTTTATTAGAAGTTTAGGTCTTATAATTCCATAATACAAGGTTATGGAAATGCCTGAGGTGAGGATTTATGCTTATGGCCCATAGAAGGGAGAAGCAATCTAAGAACCTAAATCTATGGAGCTTTGGCGAGGGTCAAAAGCACAACCTAAATCTAAGGTAAAAATGAGTATTTAGTTTGCCAAAGAGATGTCAAAATTGAGCAATACGTAACTGGAACGAAGTACATCCCAACTCCCATGAGTTTAAATTCATGTAGGCAAGTCATATGCTTTATGCAAGATAGTTAGGTTGTTATTTATTTTAGAAATAGACTAAGCCCTTAAACTCACTCCCTAAGAGACTAGATCATGTAAGGGCATGAAAAATGACCTACATCTAATGCAAAATATATTACATGTTATCTGCATTTTTGGACAATCATTTGACTTAAGCTTATAAGATTCATATGCCTAATGCATGAGAAGTAAGATTATGGACCAAAATCAATGAAGAGGGGAGGTGTGTTTCCACCATGGCTCTCAAAGGTCAAGCCAAGTTTCTCTAGCGAAGGTGGAAGCCCTCCAATTAAGAGTGTAACAATATGCTTTTATGCATGATGTTATAAAATAAATACTCATCCAGCTAAGGGGTTGCTAATTCTTTTATCTTGATTTTAACTTAGGCTTTAAATGAGGTTATGAGTTATTTATTTTAATTTTGAGTTGATTAATTTGGTAGAAGATTTATTTTTCCTTAAGATCCTAATCGTCATCCAGGCCATACATCAAAGCAAGGAAGAAACTAGAAAAACATGTCATCTTAATGCACAAGCTAAACAAAACATCAAACATTTTATAAAGCTAACACAAAAGAATAAAATCCATTTGTCCACACCACAAAACCAAAATAAATTGGGTAGTTAGCTCTACCCTTATACAACCTGGATTACAAATGAATTAATTTGCAACCAAGTAAGGAAATTCATGTTATGGGGTCTTTCTTTTCTTCTTCTTTCTTCTTTTGGTTCCTTCTTTTTATTTCTTTTTTTAGATGGTTGGAAGGTGGTTGCTCCAAAGGCTTCACATGGTACATAAGATGTAATTTTATGACAAATTCTCATCATAATCTTAATTACAAAAATACATGAAAAGGAAAAGTAAGTCTAACTGACACCAGCAAAATAGAGATTAGCTAAATAAATCATACAATTCCCAAGCATATATATTGGACTTAGCTCCTCACACATGGGTGATCAAGTCCACCTGGCCTATAGGATTATGCTTAGGGGTATAAGCACCTACACAACAAAAGCATTTATAATTTTATTATAGCACCCCTTAAGCACAATCCTCTGCATAAAATAATGGCTATACTAAGATCGCTTTACCATTCATTCTATGCACATTCACTCTAACATTTAGACTAGAAACAATACATCACAAAGCAAAAGCAAACATCAAGCCATGCACCACCCTAACCTAACTTAACCTAATGTGTGTACTTTAAAAGGTTTGTGTGGTACGCTTAATTATGGCTTTAAGTTTTAGATTTTCTAAGTGTGAAGATATTCAACTTAGATGGGTGGTTTTGTTCAAGTTGTTTAGTTGATTTGGGTTGATTTTATTTGATGCTTTGTTTAGATTTTGATGAATCCTACTTAATTACTAAAGTTTGTAAAGAGAGGGAAAAGATAAGAGAACTTCTCTTTCCTTCCTTCCATAAGTAGTTTTTAAAGTGGATTCATATTTGATTTTATTTAGTGAATGTTTTATTATGTGTTTTAATTAATCCTAAGTTTAGATTTTCCCTAAGTAAACCTATTAAAAAAGAAAGGCATTTTAAGATTAAGTAAAGTGAATTAAGATTCCAAAACATACATCATTTCATTTCTTTCCCATCATGTACAACATGCATATGAATGCATCCTAAGAATATCTATACATACAAATGGGAATGTTTAGCACACTTTATGATGAATGCTAAAAGATTTTACATAAGAAAATTGGAATTCTTCATGATGCATGATTTTCATTAAGTAGAAAAGAGGGGTTTCTTTTATCCATTTTTTCACATGCACATATGTATGCATGAAAGGCATAAGTGAGTACGGCACCATTGTTAGCACTAGAGGTGTAAGGTACAAGACCTACTTAGGGCTAATTAAAGTCTCACAATCTCGAGGTTGTCTAGACTAATATACCACTTTTTTTAAATACAAACACATGTACAAAAGAAATGAATGGAAAACAAAGATGCAAAAAAAACTTGTATTTGTTCATTTATTTTGTTTATGTAATTTATATGTGCAAATCTAGATGTCCTTCTTAAGTAATAGTATAGGTAGGAAGGGATTAGGAAGTGTTATGTTCTTTTCAAATGAACACTTTTCAAATCTATTCAAAACCATACTAAAAGAAAGGAGAGGGAAAGCTACACTATGCACATCTTCATATTTATATCCACATGCAAGCTCATAAATAATTATAAGTAACACACTTTCAATTTTGGATATTTGATTTATATATTTTGAAATTAGTTTGAATTTAATAGTGATAATAGCCATTGATATTTTACTTTAGCCAAAACATGCAATTTGACATAAAGAAAGTATTTCATTTTGAATTTCATTTTTGAAAAGCATGAATGTATGAAACTCATATGACATACACATTTAACATTTTAGGAAAGAACTAAAGTGATGAAAGCATGTAAACACATTCACTCTAATTAATTCCTAAAGATGATCTTATGAAATAAGAAAGCTTAAAGCAAATCAAGTTATTTATAAAGAAGATTTGATTTTGTTTTGAGTTTGATTTAATTTAAGAAATGTGAGGTGATTTTGTTGTTCCTAACCCATTCCCACATATGTTTGTTATTTTAGTTTAATTTTTAGGTTATTAGATCAATTTTATGCTTTGGTTAGGTTAAGGTATGAACTAAGTGTGTTAATTACCCCTTATATATACCACCTTAGAATACTTAATCAAATAATTATGAGCCAATGAGATAGACATAAAATCACACATAATTTAAATCAATAATGCACCTAAGAAAGAAACATACCTAATGTAATTAGCTCATGATCAAAGACTAATTAAGCTAAGGGGTTTAACTTATGTACTTTCATAACCCCTCTCACACATGTGAGTTGAATTTTAATTTCTTTAGTTGTACTTAGACTCTTGAACCCCTAAGCATCTACCCAAGATAGATTAATTGAGTTCTGGAAAGTTTTAGAGTTTTATGAAATTAATTAAGGGGATAATTAGTTAATTAACCCTTAATTAAGGTTGGATTAAGAAAGAAAAGGGGGTTTAAGGAATATCTTAAGGAAAGTATCCCAAAATTATTCCTTAAACCTCATATTCACTTAATCAAAACCTAATTGACTCAATCAGAAGGTTAGACCACTAATATACTCTTAATTAAACTTAATTACATTAAGAGAGTGATTAAGGAATGAACTAGCAATTCCTCTAATCAAGCCACCAATAAATCCCAAGAAAATTAGGGGAGGTAGTCCCTAATTAATCACAAGAAGGTTGGGATTAATCAGTGGAGTAATTAATAAAATAACATTCCTAATAAAACCCAAATCCAGAGAAAATAACTATTCAAAATCCATTTAAATTATTTTTAGAATATTCTATATTCAATTATCTATCCAATGCAATTTATTTCATATTTTTCTAGGCTTATATATGAATTTAGGAAATTTCCATGGTTAATTAGTGATTTAATGGCCTTAATTAAATGTTTAATCCCATCGACGACATGTGGGCTGCTGATGCAGCATGCGCTTTCCACGTGGCACAATGGGATTCAATATTAAAGTAGTCACATCATAGTGTCACGTTAGCACTTTCTCCTCATCCGTCCAATCAAAGATCGGATGTCTAAGGTTAAAGCCATGGATCTAAGGGATTAAAACATGGATCTACGTGCCTTAAATCATGGCCGTCCATCCAAAATGCTCAAATAGATGGCCCGTGATCTATCCATGTATTTCTCTATGAAGGATGGACACCATCCATCTTCTAGGGGATGATCCGAGCTCGATTGAGCTTGGATTGATCCCAAAACTTACCCATGCTATATAAGCACAAAGGCAAACACATCTAATGGCTATATTTGCATGGAATTATACTTTACTTCATAAAGGACCAAACCACATTAAACTTAAGCTCAGTTCAATGGCTAACCTCACTGGAGGTGATCAGCACTCAATTCCCTTAGAGAAGCTTCATCTAGTGGAGACAAAGCTTTGTTGAGAGTTTGAGGTCTTGATTGGGTGGATCTTCCTATGGGCCAACTCCTCCTTGACTTGAGCTCAGTCTTGATCAAGAATGGAATTCCTTTACCTTTGGAGCTTAGAAAAGGCTTAGGCAAGTTCGATTGAGCTTAATGGAGCTTGCAAAGGGAATTGGGTTGATTTGAAATGTGGACTAAGTTTGATGGTTAGTGGAACTCCCTTATTTTTAAGCTATGAAAACCAAGAAGATGAAGTTTGGAAAATTCTTGAGAGAGCTTAGGGAGGTTGGGAAATGGCTTCTCTGGCTTCCTCTTACTCAATCAAATTAGGGGGAGTATATCTCTCCCTTGAAGGATAGCATGGTCGTGCTTCTCCCTTCTGTTTTGATCTAATTGAGCTCATATAATGGGTTTGTTAGACTGTTAGAGTGTCATTGCATTCTTTGGTCTAAGGAATGGAGTGGTGAGGTGCCATGTGCTTGAAATGGTGGAGGAATCATTCCCATGTGCCCATATTCAAGCAAGTGGTCGATTTTGACCTTGGGCTAGGTTGGGCTGACCCGAACCCATTGGGTTTGGTGCACTACACTCCCTAGTGTTCACTTGATCCATTAAGAGGGTGTTAAGTGGTTATGGAGAGGATTTGACCAAATTTCAAGTGGATTTGGCCAAAATTTATAATTTGACCTAAGGGTAAAATGGTCATTTGTCTTGGAATTTTAATTTGAATATGTTTGATATGTTTAAAAAATGGGTTAGGCCAAGTTTCATTGAATTTGGAGTTGGTTTGATATGATTTGGTTCATGTTGACCCATTTAGGTCAAAATAGGTAAACTTGGTCAAGTTGACCAATTGGTTAAATTAAGTCAAACCAAGGGTTAGGAAAAGTTCATATGACCATTTGAAATGTTTTAGTGGCTTTGGTTTGATTCAATTTAGTTTAGGTTTGAATTTGGTTCAATTGAGTTCATTTAGGTCAAATGGGTCAAGTTGACCAAATTGACCCATTTGACCTATTTGGGTTAGGTCATGGGTTGGTTCATGTTTAGTTGGTCATATGAAATGGATTGGTATCTTTGTTTCCAATCAATTTGGTTTATATTTGGCTCAATTTGACCCTTTAGGTCAAGTTGAGTTCAAAATCAATTAGGCTAGGTTTGGTCTAGTTGGCCAGTAAAGCTTGGTCAAGTTCAACAATCATTTTGGAATGAACTTGACCCATTGTTTCAATCAATTTGGCTTAGGTTCAAGTTTTGACACATTTTAACTTTTTTAGGTCAAGATGGGTTGAATCAATGGCAATATGAGTGGATGCTCAAATGTTGACTTGGCCAAATTCAAACATTGATCATGAATGAACTTAGATCAATGGTTTTAATCAATTTGGCCTATGGTAGATTTTGGCTATGTTGGGTTTCATTTTGGCTAAGTGTTAACTTGGTCAACCCTTAGGTTTAACTTGGTTTGACCCAATTTGAGTGATTGATCATCTCATGATGATTGTTGATCATGATGAGAGGCTTTGGTGGGCTTAGTTCAATCCAATTTGGTTATGATTAAATTTTGGCTCATAAGGGTACTTCAGGTCACTTTGGATCAAGTGAGCCTAAGTAGGTCAAATAGCTTGGTTAAAGCTTGATTTGAGTTTGAATGAACTCACATATGGACTTACGATTGAAATATAAATTCATTTGCAAGTGGTTTGAAGTCAAATGAGTTTTGATCCATTTGACAATTTCAAGTTCAAAGGGGTGAACATGAGTTTGACTTGGTTTGATTTTTGAATTTAGTTTTGGTTTGGTGATTGAAGCTTATGTTTATATTTGGATTCATGATTGAAGGATTGATTGAATCATGAAGAAAAATCAAGAGTTGGCTTGATTTGAAATTGATTTGGCTAAATTCAAGATTTTTACTTGAAAGGCTTGGGTTAGATTTTGATTGAATTGGAGTTTGATTTTTGGAGTTGGTTTTGGTTGTTTGAATTTATATTTCATTTATATGTGTGAAAATAAATGAGAATATAAATGGGTTATGAGAATATTTCAATGATTTAAAGTAGTTTGAACTTGATCTAGGCTAAGTCCTTAAGAGAGAATTAAAGGACTTATGAAAGATTTGAGATCTGGATTTGAATTTTGGATTTGATTTGATTGATTTAAATTTATATTTCATTTATATATGTGAATATAAATGAGAATATAAATGGGTTGTGAGAAAATTTCAAGACTTTGATGTGATTTGTATTTGATTTAGGCTAAGTCCTTAAGAGGGGATTAAAGGACTTAAAAATATTTTGAACTTGGAATTTCAATCATAAGTTTCAATCATGGGTTTCAATCATTTGGCATTGATTTGGGTTTGGAGAAAATAAATTAAGCTGGAATTTATTTAGGTTTGATGTTGATTTGATTTGGAGTTTGACTTGAAGGAAGGAAGTGAGGAATGTGGTAGGCAAATTTTCCTAACACCCATAAGGCATGACCTATTCCTATGGCTAACTCTTAAGTCTCTGGGTTGAGTAATCATCACTAGATGTGTCTTAAGACTAAGAATATCATAAAGTCTAAGAGGAGTCCTATGTCTAAGATGGAGGGGTTGAGGGCTCATCCTAAAAATGAGGTCAACACCAACTCATTGACCTAAATGGCAAAAGATCAATGCCGCCATTTAATGGTCGATACTTGAAAAAGTAGTATACATGATAAATACAATCTCTAGGTACAATAGAAATATTTTTGCAAGATATGGGCATTTTTTTAGTATATTTATTTAGGTTGATATCATTCTTCAAGCCGAGATCCCTAAATAAATATACCTACTCAAGAAGAAAAAATTGTGTAAAAATTCCCCTAGTACACAGGGGGCATTTTAGATTTCTATACATAGATGAAATCAATGTAACATGTTAAAACCCTCTTAAGATCAAATGTATCAACTCATACATTGATATATTTTAAAATTATTTTAGAGCTTTTTCAAAGTACTTTAGAATTTTCTCTATAAGACAGGGGCATTTTTATATATTTAGCTAAGTTGAAATTGTGCTATAAGACGAGATCCTCGAATATATTCTGATTTAGATTGACATCGAGCTTTACGCCAAAATCCTTGAATATATCAATAATTGTTATTGTTAAGTTGCGGGTTCTTGAAGGAACAAAAAGAATATATTTCTACGCATGAAAAGACAGCCCTAAATATCAAAATTTATCTCCCATATTCAATTAGATCAAGTCAAAAGAACTCCCAATTTTGGAAGCTTCAATCAATTGAGTTGGAAAAGCATCAACCTCTACATCTTCAAGTGGACTGGATGGGTTCTAAAGGGTCCTCAATAAGCCCAAATGTGGCTAAGTCGACGCTCTCACTCAATAAGCGTGAGAAAAGTGAAAGAGCCCCCGTCTGTTAGTCGATGACCAAATCACCAACCCATCACAGCTTAAGTCAGAAACTTGAGTAAGTTCTAAAGGTCAGACTCAATAAGGCCAAATATGGATGAGTCATTGACGCTCGCCTCACTCAACAAGCTATGAGAAAAGACTACAGTGAAAGAGCCCCCGTCCGTTAGTTTGATGACCAAATCACCAACTCATCACAACTTAAGTCAAAAACTCGATAATGTAAAACATCATGAGATCTTTCAACCTGATCGATAGACTAAGAAAATCTGAGGAAACTCTCAATCAGAGCTATCTCAAATCAATCTTTATATTGCCTATAGAGTGATATTCCAATCTATTCTCAAATGATCTGATCAAGCATAAAGCACAGATTAAAGCTGATTTTCTCATCAAATCCACCAAAACAAAAGCATAAGAGTAATAGGAATGCTAATTTTCCACTAATATAATAAGATAATACATGATTGATAAAAAAAAGAAAGAAAAGTACATTATATGAGCTAGCTAGCTCACGAAGGCGTCTTTGAATAAAGCACTAAAGGCTGCTCACTCTCGAAATTGTAAAGCCTCCAGTGCAGTGAGCGACCTGACATCTACCATAACTCAGTGGCATATCTGATAATGGTGTTACTCCTGCTCCATTGCTTGAGCTCTCTATCCTGCTCAACCTACAACTCCTAGATCTTGGCAGTCTGTTTGTTTAACTCATAAGTGGCATCCATGAACTCTAACGGTAGTGTCATAGGGTCTCAGCACTCATCTCAAGCTCATCATGCTAGATCAGCCACCTCCTTGCTTAGCTTGAGCTACTCCTGAAGCTCTGCCAATGAAGCGCGGGAGCGGACGATGCTAAGTGATCCATTTGGTAGATCAAAAACTCTACGTCACTATAGAGAGTTTCCAAGTACCTGAGAACCTGCTCCTCTAAGCTAGTGTGAGCTAGAATATCCATAATGATGTTTGTGTATGATGTGAAGTTTTCTGGTGACTCTGGTGAGTCCGAAGTATGTCGAAACCACATCCCTCAAAAACACCAAGCTGCAATCTTACATTCCCCTGTCATGTGGATCTGATGTACATGGATATCGATGGTAGATCTCGGACTCATAATCTACATCAGGCACTGCAAGAAAATAAATGAAAATAATCAGCATAAAGTAAAAGCAGTAAATGTAAAAAAGTGTAACTAAAGAACAAAGAGAGAAAGAAACTACACGAAACGTACGAACGCGGTGTATCATAAGTGGCATAGTTCTCGGTGACCTTCACTATCTGATAAGCTCTAGAGCTATATGTTAGCTCAACAGAAGCTTTACTAGGTAAGAGGTCTCTCACCTCAGAGTCTCCCCAGGATAATGGACAGAGTAAGGCTCAATAGGGAAGAGTGGATCCATAAAAGGAGTAGTAAAATATGAGGTGGTAGAATCAAAGGTAGGCACACTCGATGGCTCAATTCCAAAGTCTTCAATAGCATATCGTAACTAGGCGACACAGAACCTCATGAGTCCGTGTGGAAGTGGACTCGACAATCAATGAAGCTTCGAGGCTGGCTCTATGGGGCATTTGTACTACATTTGAGCTAGTGAAGAAATCTCAGTATAGCTATGAGCAAAATCCCTAGCTCTAACTCTTCTATGATGAGTGGTGTCCTCAGCCCCGACTTGCTTATCAAATGGTGCATCTATCATGAATCAAATTAAAATATCAGATACACTGAATATATTTTAATGATACAACAAAGAAAATGACATAGTAGTATTGAATGAGAGAAAGATAGTGATTATACCTATAGCACTGTTATCTTCTGTCAATGGTGATCGATGATGGGTCCTTTGACCTCGAGGAACTCCCAAAGATCTCACCTTGCACTCATATCTCTTGACTCATGCTCCAGGAATGGACCAAAGATAGTCGTACCCAAGTGAGATGAGTATAGCTGACCCGTGTGACTCTGCGGAGGAGCTATCCGAAAATAAGAGCTAGTACCAAGTCTCAGTAAATGTAACCAAACTATAGAGGCAGCATAATAGCATGTCTCCAGAGGCACTGCCCTAGTCTTCTTGCCATCTACTATCCTTGGGATGAATGATCGGCCATCATGAATCATATACTGAGAAAATTTGAACTATCGTGCAACACAATTGGGCTGGTAGCCTCAATGATAACTAATGACCAAACCTGTAACATAACCAGCCTGGATGTATACTGAAAAGGTATTCGACCACTCTCAATGTCTGTCGATTATAGAGTAGTGAGGCTCTACCATTCACATCGAAGCCATCGATAAGATCAATCTCTATCAAGTCAGGTGGCAAACCAAGCGTAGGCTGGTAGTGGTAACAAAAATGGTAGCCACCACCCAACATTTTAGCTTGATGGTCCCTGGATCCTTAAATAGAGTCTAAAGTACAATTAGGAAGCATGGAGGAGCGTGCGAAGAAACCCTGGTAAAGATCACATCATCTTAATATATCGGTGTGCTGCTCAATCCTATCCTTGATATCAGCATCTCCATGAGGATCGTGTATGTCAATCTCCGACCAAATAGCCTCCTCGCTAGGCCAGTAGATGATAGGTTATCAGGTCTTCTCCAGCTAAATATTCTCCTATCAAGTGATTAGAAACAACACATAAGAATCCAAGTGACAGCATAACAAAGCATAAACGAAAAAAGAGTTATACTGAGAAGCAATAAAAAGAAGGGGAACAAGAAAACAAAAAGAGAAGAAAATCAATAAGGTCAATTAGTTTTAAACAAATATGACTCACTTCATGCACAAATCACATTTTTAGGGGGCATTTGTTGACTTTATATATACCACATGAGTCGAATCGAGCTTATAAGATGAATTTGATCTACTTTGGATACTTAAGAGCACAAATCACAGCTAAAATATACTAGACATCACCAAAATTAGTCCAAATGACCTCTGATCGATGAACGTACTTTACCATCATATTTAGAATGTTAAAATTGATCAGAATATACATATTCCACATTTTAAAGGTCAACCGATCAAGAGATCGAGCCGTCAATGTGCCAACGCACATATAAAAGTCAAGAGACTGTGATGATGTCCAAACAACCTTCATTCATGAAATTAAATCTGTCGTTAGCTTCGAAACATTGAAATCTATCAAATGAGACTGTTCAATTCGACAAGTTTTGCAAGCGTCGGCGTCGTGATAACACATTTTGAGTTATTAAAACCGATTTAAACCAATGGCCCGATCATGAAATGAATTTGCGTTATGGGAATATTAGAATAATCTTAAATCAACATATATTTTAGCTATATGATGCCTTCATACAAAATTTTGAATTGGGAATTAATTTAATCACTTAAATAAAATATTTATCTAAGTTATCATTTATTAGCTAAGCCCTAAAACCCCAATTCAATCTCTGGTTTGAAACCATCTTTTGCATGACTCGAGCCACGCTCAGTTTCTCCTCTTCACGCGAGCTCGACCTAAGAGGAAGGTTTGGCTTCCTCCTCTCTCCCTCATTCGGATTTCTCAACCGCGAGAACTGCTCCTGCGCCTGAACCGATCCCATTTCCCTCAACTGCAAGCCGAGCAGCCATTCCCTCTCTCTGGTTTGCTCACTCAACTGCATGCACAATCATCCTTAAAGCTGAAGGAAACTCATTTGTTCTTCCCCACGGTAGATCGAAGCTTATTCCTCCCTCACAATCCTCCCCTCAAGCCGCAATTGATGCTTCTCATTCGTCCCCTTTAAGACTTTGTTCCTTTACAGCAAGCCATGCACGCAGTCCCTTGGATACAAATCCCTTACGAACGCTCCATCCTGAGCATTCACGTCAAGCCGCCAGCTCTCGATTTTGATCTCCTTTGAAACTGCAGGCAAGTAAATCGTAGTCTCCCACTCCTTCCATCATTTCCTCTTTCCTTATCCTTGCTACTCTCTCCAGGTTCGTTTGGTCCTGTACATAACTTCTGTCTTATTTGGCCTCCGTCCAGAACTCAACCGAGCAATAACCTCCTCTATAAGCCACAACAGCCCATGTCAAATTTGATTACTTTAGCAACCATCCGAAAATCCTTCCTCTTCCCTTACTTTTCCCCATTCGGATCGTTCTTTGCAATCGCCGAAGAGGAACGCCGTTCTTCTCTAGATTTCTGACATTTTCATCATTCCTTCCACTTTACTCATGCTTGTTGATCGTTGTATTATTCATTGCAAATAATAAAAAAATGATGAGTTGAAATGAGTTTGGATGTGTAGGAATGAATGAGTGAAAATGATTGTATGTATAGGCATGTGCATTTGTCTTTTTTGCGTTTGAAGGCTTTCATCGGTGTGACAATGAGATGAATGGTAGAATATCCCTTTTCATCGAGGCGTGATGGGAAGGCCTCCAAACTCAGATCGATACATCGAATCTTTCTATTGATTAAATTTTGGACTAAAAAAGGGTATGGGATCAAGATTTAAACACAAAATTGTATGTATCATTCAGCCACATCAAAAATAATAATAATAATAATAATAACAATAAAGAAACGAGATTTAAATATATTAAGTTGTAAAATAAAGATAAACTTAAATTTTAAAATTGAAATAAATGAAAGGGAAAAGAGCTTACAATCTTCAAAGAGGCTTGGATACACACTTGGCCTATGAGCTAGAATCCTTTCCCCTCTCTTTCAAGGCACTCTAACCTCTCAAACAAGTGGAATGAAATGCAAGGCCCCCTCTTAGCCTCATTTATAGGGATTGGACGAAGCAATGAGGGACTCATTCTTATTAAAAAAATTAACTTCTTAATAAAGTGAGTATGTGTTCTCGCAAATTCCTCAAACAAAAAAAGAACTAAATAAGTCTTAACTGAAATGGGGAGTCAAATATTGAACTCATAAAGGGGTTATAACAAACTTGAAGTCCAGTTATTCAATAAATATGAAGCCTGATGTGGAGTTAGAGATATTGGAGTTGATGTTTGTTTATGTGAATAGAGCCTCTTATTGAATACTCAAAGTATTAAATTCACAAACAAGCAATTATAAAACTAATTGAAGAATCATATTAGATGTTAAATGAAGGAAGAATCCATTGAATGTCAAATTGAAGCATAAGAGAACCCCTTGGAATTAAGATATATTCTTCGAATACATCCAAATAAATTGAAGAAAATCAAAGAATTCATAGGAGATCCCTAATGAATTGAAAGATTGCAAATAGACATGTTCAAGGAATTCTTGAAAAATATTTGAAGCATGTTGTTTGTCTTATTAAATACTTGAATTGAATCAAGAAGAAATTGAATAGAGCTCTTAATGAGTTTGAGGATTGCTAATAGATACAAATGAGAATCTATTTAAGGTTCAAAGATTATGACAACTTTGGATAAAAAAAAGAGACAATCAAATATTATTTCCAAGGGATCTAGTAAACTACTAAAGCAATTTAAAATGCCTTCTATGTCTACTGAATTCGTACATCGTACATACAAAATGTTAATTAAAGCTTTGATTGAACTCTTGCACATACTATAAAGTATGATTAAAATTCAAATTCAATGCCTTAAAATTATGCAAACATTTTTAAATACATCTGCATGGGCCCAGACACTCTGTTGAATGTTTAGATTGAAGTGTCTGAGAATGTTGTGCAGGTTATTTTTCGGTTTGGTCTTAGGACCGGGTCCAAGTTAACAAAATCTTAAAAGTCAATTATTATAAGAATTTCAACTTATTAGAATATTTGATAAGCTAATTATGTCATATGACATTAGATCTGATCCTCTATTATTAAATTAATAGAGTCGACAATATCTAAAATAATAAACTAAACAATCAAGCAAACTTATACACCCGGTGATGGCTATGTTGAATGAAGATTTCAACTGGAGGGGATACTTCCATAAAAATATGATTCTAATATCAAATCAAATTAACTCAAATTAAGCATCAATCTAAAAACTGCTCAAATGAAATTTAATCTTTAAAAGCTTAAACTCACTTTAATCCACCTTCCGCAACAGTTTGTTGAATGTGACTAATTAAGAAAACTCTAGCTCAAAAAGGAGTCAATGTCAAATCAAGTGTTCTACTATGTTCCTCTCAATCAATCTCAGGCCATTAAGGATGTAGCACGTCTTCGAATGTGGCGTGGTAGACTCTATGTGCGATTATGACAAGAGTCCTGTCGTGGTTGCCATCAAATGACATCATTATATTATGATCACGACTGTAGCCGTATGCTCCCCAATAGTTATGTCCTTTAAGTTGTGAATCATAGGGTACACCTGATAGAGCAAAAAGCCATCTGTCAACTAAGGTAGACTTAAGCATGTCTCCTTAGACAAACATCACCCCAAGTCTACAGGATTTCTTGGGCGGCGTAACTGTTGCTAACAAAATCCTTACAGGATGGTCGACTACCACCTCTAATTAAGTAGAGAGGGGCCGCACGGCGGGATACGAACCATGGGATCTAGATAGACGCGTCATCATTCCCCAACCATCCTTTAAGTTAAAATGATGAATTTCATAATCTTAAATTTTAAATTCATATCTTCTTCTTATCGTTACGCATTGATCTAATAGCCTTAATCAAAGTTCTCTCGATTGGGAGGCGGTGATTAACTAGGTGCTTGTGGTATAGGAAATGCGGAATCTAAAGTCCTCACTAAATGAGGACAAAATCTGGTAGTCTATCTATTTATTCCATCGCCAAAATTACACTAACACATAAATCATACTCTCTTCATTTGCGAAAGGTCGGTGACATATTTTCGGAGCCCACAAAGGAATAACCACCAAATCATTTGGAAAATAAAACTTCTTCTTGAAGATTATCAAAATATCACTATTGATAGTTGCGTTACATCATCGGATCTCGTCGTCCTTGATGATTCTACAACTTATCATCTTGTATCTTTAAACATTGGGATATCTACTGAAGGATGCTCACCCATGAATATACTCTCTAATTTTCAAGCTTGGAATCACATTAGAGCATGAATTGGATGCCGCAACCAGTTAGTTAAACCGAGATCGGGGAGAACTAGAGCCTGAGGAGGGGACATTATCTGAGGTTAGTGGGGGTTACTAAAGAGAAGAAAGTAAAAGCACACTAGAGCCTGAATTCGGGATGTGCGTCACCTAATCAGGTCAATTGGAAATCCCGAGATCAGGGAGAAATGAAGCTTGCGAGGGGGGTCGGCAACGTTATACATATCAGTGGAGGCTACCAAAGAGAAGAAAGCGGAAGCACATTGGAGCCTAAATTCGGGATGCACGATGCCTAACCAAGTTAGTTGGAAACCCTGAGATCGGGAGAATTGGAGCTCTGAGGATCACATCATTATATAGGTCATGGAGAAAGTAAGGTGTGAATTTTTCATTACTCCTTAGGGGGGGCATTTATACTAGAAAAAATGACTCTTCAAATTTAAAAAATAAATTAAAAACTAAAGAAAACTTTTCATATTCCTCATTAAAAAAAACCTCTTCATATACCTCTTTAAAAAAAAAACAATTATGTCTTTTCCTCTCCCTCTCTCTCTCTCTCACGTCAAAATAGAAAAATAATAATAATAAATAATATCGAGGGGCCTAACGCCTTTCTTTCAAATCAAATAGTCACCCTAAAAAATATATATAATAATATAAAATGATAAAATAATTCATGCATTTACAAAAATTATCACTTTATACATATAAAATAAAATAAAATAAAAAAATATTAATAACTGGTTAGTAAATAAATTTGATACACAAAATATATATAATTACAAATCCTAATCATTTTTACCTAAAGTAATTTTATATATTTTTTAATGAAATAAATTTTTTCATCCAAAAATAGGGGATAAATTATCCCTCTAAAATTTATAAATCAAGCATGGATTTCAAGTTAAAGCATATATTCAATCAAATTAAAGCGACTTAGTGAGAGATATTAATAATGCTAGAATTGGATAAAATCGAGAAATGAACAATCGCTCAAAATTAAAACTTTGAACAGGAGAATGATCGAATGACTCGTGCTTATAGTTGAATGAAGCTCGATGAGACGAATCCGAGATCACCAAGATCTTGAAGATCATTTGGCATCAAATCTTTTTGATCAAATGAATCATATATATTATGGAATGTTTTGAGATTTTGGCTATAATATTATCTCTAGTCATAAATGACCTCATTCTTGTCATGAAGAAGCTAGAACTTGGAGAATAGAGTAGAAGTTTCAAGTTAATTTATCACCATTGGCGCTTTTATTGCATAGCAATTATTAATTCTACTATAACTACTTGATTAAATTAATTATCGATTTCTCATATATAATATTGTAATCTCAATGGAAGAATTTAAACTTTGTCTTCTACTGGTATAGCGTTTTTTCTGACTAGGCTATGAGTTTTTCTATTTACGGGTTTTCCACATAAAATTTTTTTGTTCCTTATCTCTTTTATTGTATGTGTATTTGGATTTAGAGAGGCGTGAAGTGTATTCATTTATAAGTTTTTGGTATGCAACAATAACATTTTAGGTGCTATATATGTAGATCGCTCTAAAAAAAATCTTATAACAATTTAAATCCTACTAATCTTATCAAAGCTTATTTTTCTCAATTAAATGGGTCAAGTGCATGCTCATGATAAACAGCTTAGAATTGATCAGTAAAAATAATCAATATTTTTTTCCTCGATTAAATAGTCAAGTATATGATCAAGATAATGTAGACATAATAGTCGCTTTCTCAATAAATATAATAAAATAAAATAAAAAACTCACAACATAGTAGAATCTTGTAACCGAGCCAATAATCTAAAAAGCATACGATAAGAAAATGTAAATTAAGTTAAAAATTATTTAAAATAATAATCTCTAGAAATATTTTTATTATTCCAGGACTATTGAATAATTGAAGCCAAATGGAACCTAATGGTAGAAGGTGAGTAGGATAATGGCGAAGAAAATTTTTGGAAGGAATTTAGAATATGTTTGGGATAGCTTTCTGATTATTTTGATTTTTCAGATAACAAAATAGCTTCATTTGACTACCAATTTTTTGACTATTTTTTAGAAAATTTTGTGGTGAAAAAACTATTTTGAGAATCAGAGTTGTTAGAATATGATCATTGTTAGAAAACTTCTTTTTAAATTTTTTTAAAAAGAAAAATATTTATAGCATATATAATAATTTTTTTAAAAAGATTATTTTCTTCTTAATAATTTTATAACTAGATTTTTAAAATATTACAGCTGTCACAAACAGAACTTTAATGGCGTGACAGCAAAGCGAAGGTACAACGTTAGCTAGACATTATTTTTGTCGTATTAAAGTTTTAGGAGTAACGTAAGTAATTATAAAATTATTATTTTCAATAACTATATAAATGAGTAGATCTCCCACAACAACGAATGAAAAACTAATTAAATTTTGCTAATAATCACTTTGGATTTCGAGATTAACTTTTATATAATCCTTAAATTGATTTTAGTTCATTTCCTTTACTTGATTGTTTATTTTTTAAAATTTTGTATCTCATTCATAGAGATGTTAATATGCTTTCAAAATCATAATGCTCAATTACATACAAAACAAAATGAGTTTCACTTGCTCAATCTCTTGTATTAACATATGTGGCAATTTATTTGTCAAAAGTTATAGAATCTATCATAATTTATTTATTTTTTTGTAAATGATATTAATTATGAAACATATACATCTTTTTTTCTTATATTTAATTTTTACAGCCTATCAAAATTACTATTTATAATTAAAGCCTCGTAATAAGTAAACCCATCATTTTGATTTCTTATACTACGCTTATATATATGTGTGTGCATAGGAAACGATTAAAAAAAAAAGGAAAGCAATGAAGTCCACTCCATGGTGATCGAGAGAACTAATAAAATCGGCCGAGCATCATCGTCTATCTTTAAGATCAAAGAATGGCAATGAGGTGGCGACACCAGAGGCGAGAGAGAGTGGCACAGGAGATTCAACAAGACGAGAGAGATGAAAGGCAAGATGTGAATGCACGTCGCAAATGAATATCTTATTTTAGTGGAGATAAGGCGATCAGCAAGAGAGAGCAATGAAGGTACGACGACCGACGAGTGTGAAATGAATAGGGAAAAAAAAGTTAACACCTAAATCTTAGAATTCAAGAAAATAATATTCTTCTATTTTAATTTTTTTTAAATTATCATCCAAATATTGTAAAATACAAATTTATTTTTTATTTATTTTTTATCAAATTTTTAATGATTTGATCATGACATACATAAATACATAAATTTATTGATTCAAAGAAGACAATGACATGCAATGAATAGATATTTTAATCATCCAAATAAAATATATATATATATATATATATATATATATATATATATATATATATATATATATATATATATATATATATATCAAATATTTGACCAAGATATGCATGAATAATTTATAATTTTGAGAAATAATCTCCTACAATGGATGCCTCTAAGGTGAAATTATTATGTGTGGATAAATTATTAGAAGAATTACATACATACTACTCAATTCTTATGTATTTTCATATCTAACACTTAAAATTAGATATTTACTTATTTAATACTTATTGTGCTTAAAAAGTTTCATTTTATATGACTAAAATTATTTCCCAATCTTGATAATAAGCATATGATCACAAATTAATTAGGATCAAGCAATATCATTAGAACTTTGATATCTTAAATCCTAAATAATTTCCAAATATGGAGTGTTTATGATCAAATCGAGCGTCTTGATGAGCCGGATCTAACAAGCCCAAGATCTCTTGATTCTGACTTTATTTGAGCATTCAAATACTTAAAATACATTAGATAATCAAGGGAATTATTTTGAGTCATTCGATGGAGTGGTTGGGTTTTGCATATATTTACGGAAATATTATCCCTCTAATCTATAAATAACCCCTCATTCTTCATGAATCGCAAAGAAGAGAGCTCCGAAAATCCCACATGTCGTCTCTCCAGCACCGTCGATGAAACCACGCCGTATCTGCCGATCATCGTCTGCCGCTCGTCGATCATCACCCCTGCCGTCATTAATTATCGTCGCTCACCATTCGTCGGTCATCGCCGTCATTGCCGTCACATTTCGTTCTCATCCGTCGGTCATTCGCCATCATCGGTCATCCGACCATCATCATCGGGTGCCACCACCACCGATCGTCGTTGTCATCACCACGCCGTCACGGTCGTCACCGTGGCCACCGTTGGCGCCGCTCATTCGCCATCGGCCATCTCGTGATCACTATCGGCGTCACATCGGCGAATTGCTCAGCGATCAAGCGATCGTTGACCCAACATTCGCATATGTTCTTTGCGATCTAGGATTCCATTGTCTTCTCATATATAATTCTTTAATCCCATTATCAGGAAAATTTTGTACTCTGAAATAGATACATAATGAAAGATTTTTTGTCTTATTTTTTTCCCTATTCAGTTTTTTTAAAAATTCTAGTTTTCTTTCATTCTTCAAATATCACATATTGTCTTTGGATTCCACAACAAAACTAAGGTGTAAACTTTTATTTTACCGCAACGAGTTTTCTAGCACGCAACATTAATGATATTTTTTATGTGATATTGAAGATTGTGTTGTTATATATATGAAAATTAAAGTTTAAGTATTAGATATATAAATACATAAGAATTGTCTGATATGTATGTAAATCCTCTTAAATTATTTTATGTATGTTATGTATGGTGTATTGTTGTGTGGCATGTAATCACAGGCATAATATTATGTACCCCTCCTACAACTTATGTAAAATCGTTCAAGTCGTCCTCATGAAATACTTTTCCTGTAATTGAGGTGGGTTAGCTAATAAATAGAAATGGATTTATAATAAAATATTAAAATGTATAAATTCGTGCCTATTGAATATTAAATGAGCTTATCATTGTGTTTTAAGTGGAGTTGTTATTACTTTTAATATGAATATGTTATCAAGTCCTAAATGAGTTTATTACTAAGCTTAAAACAAACATATTATTGAGTTCTAAACGAATTTTTATTAATTCTGTTCGTGAGCTTTATGTTATACTATTCTTGCTAAAATTATATATATATATATATATATATATATATATATATATATATATATATATATATATATATATATATATATGTTAATACAGTTAAAAAATAATTTCAATTAGTTATTTAAATATATTTTATAAGATTAATATATTCAACTAAAATCAGTCCAAGTTTTCAATATAATCAAAATCAAATTATTCGATTTCAAATTTAAGTCTTGAAATCACATCTGGCCTTTAGGCTTAGCTTCGCCATTGATAAATAGTATTGTACTCGGAGAAAGCCACCCATACTACTCCCAGTTTGATCTGCATAGTGCTTAATAGTGTCGATCATATGGAGCTACAATTATTTAAAATAAAATATTCACAACATATCTCCTACTTAAATATGAATATTTAACTAATCTTTATTTTATCTATGAGAATATTTGAAAAATCTTATATTGATATAAGATGTTAAAAGATCTTTTTTTTGATTTTGAGAGATCTTTTATTAATTTCGAGAGATTTTATAATAAATTTTATATTTTCAAACTTATTCATTATTATGGTTAGAGTGTGACCGATCTCAACTCGTGGAAGACTCTAGAATATTCTTGAATTCTCTAAAGTATTATAAAAGCTTCTCATATGTTCAAAAACTCTCTTGAAGATTATAGAAACTTCTTATTCCTTCAAGAACTCTCTAAAAGATTATAGAAGCTTCTCACATGTTTAAAAACTCTCTAAAAGATTCTAGAAGCCTGTATTTTATTAACTTCTAAAAGAATTTAAAGCACATTCTAGAAAATTCTAGAAGAGATTTTTACAACTATAAATAGGAGTCATTGGGGTCACTTTTAAGCAACCATTATACTGGAATAAGATACACTTATGAGCACTTATATATGTGGGTGATCATACTCTTGTGAGTGTATGAGCGTCTCTTCTCCTTGTATTTTTTTTTTCTTTTTTAGTGAAGTTTCTCTCCTTGACGCCTATGGCTTTTTCACTATCTTGGGTTATCCACATAAGTTTATGTTGATTTTGTGCTTGTATTTACCTCGTTGATGAATCTCTGCGATCTTATTTTTGTCTCTAATCATTATCTCATAATAGAGTCATAGAAAGATTTAGCATTCCACAACAAAAACAAGTAAAGAGATGTTGCAAATAAGGTCTAAGCAAGAGAATAAGGGAAGAGGTCCTTTGTTTGTGCTTATAAAAGAGCGAGGATTGATTTCTTTAGAAGAAGAGGCTCCCTTAGATAATTTTTATTACAATAAAGGAAGACATTTTTTGGCCCACCATAACAAAAATCACTCTTCAAATTCTTAAAATAAAGAAAAGATGAATAATAACATCAACATTATCACATGCTGCTCTTTTTTTAGCGAATGATTGTATGTTTTATGATCTTTGATACTAACTAACAAAGTGATATTTTCTTTTATTTTCTTCAGTTTTATATGACAAAAAATCTTCGATGTGCCCTCTTAAAACTTGGTGCAATATTTAATTTCCTTGAAATTGATGTTATGGCCTTTCATTATCTGCTAAAAACTTTAAAATTTTGTATAGCTCATTAAGAAATCAAGCATCCTTTAGTTCTTATACACTAATTAGCTTATTTCTTCTTTCTTAAACTTTAAGAGAAGAAGAAGAAAAAAAAAAGAATTAGAAGAATTTAGATCCTATTTTTCACTTAATCCACATGGGACCCCAGTAGTGAGTGAGGTTCTTTTTGTTTGTTCCAAATGGTCATAATGCTTCACCAAAGTAGAATGTGACTGAAAAGAAATAAGTCTTTTGTCTTCTGCCTCACAACATGACTTTTGCAAATAAATACCAATTAAAAGTTTAATAGCAAATTGATTCCCGATGGTCATGAATGCTTACCATCTAAAATCACTGAAAATAATAATAATAATAATATTATTATTATTATTACTAATTTTATTATATTTATTTCTAATGCAGAAGGAAAGACCATAGTTTTGGCTGATTGTTTGGGTTGTCAAAAGTAAATAAATAAATAAATATCATAAGGAAGAGTGGAATTTTCCCTGCTGTCAAAACTTAATGTCCATTTGTTGTTAAATAAAATGTTTCCCGGGCTTGGGATGCTCTGTACTCAAAGCTCACTTTAAATCTGATGCACAATCAATATATTTGAAATTCTTTGACATTATTGAGTTAAAGCAGAGGACTATAAACCTGAATTTGTCATTTTCCTTTGCTTGGACTGCAGTCTGGAATTTATTGTTATTATAACAGTAAGGACCAATCACATGATGAGAGAGAGAGAGAGAGAGAGAGAGAGAGAGAGAGAGAGAGAGAGAGAGAGAATAGCTCATCTTGAACTTGTGGACGCCACACAAACACTCTCCTCCCCTCATATCTCTGAACATTTAGTCATTATCATATGTTGCATCTATGGAGGGCTTAATCATGGAAAATCTCTATAAATGTTTGCCAAATTGTTGGTCGCTTGTTCTTGACAATTTAAGAAATAAATAATAATAAAAAACATAATTTCGATGCAGGGATTTAGAGAAGATGACTCTGAATGATGGTTTTGGATGAGATAAAACTCCACTAGAACTTTTACATACCATCAAAAGGTAAAAGAAACCTTAAACAACAAAGCTAAACTTCGTTCTCTGATTACAAAGATGGATTTTTCTCATATGCAGAACAACTTCGTATGCATAAACTAGTTTATTAAAATAGCAGGATTGGTTTCTAAACCCATTTCGTATGTTTGTTATGGCTAAAAATTATTGCTAGTGTTAGAAGCGTGAGCGAAAATTCCACCTCTCATTAAAGAGAGATAACTTTGTGTTAGTGTAATTTTGGCAGATGGAATAGTAGATAAGACACTATCAGAGATTTAGTCATATTTTGTGAGGACTTTAGATCTAGTTAGGGTTCTTATGGTAAAGACTTATAGTTAATTACCCTCAATCTAGAGAGAACTTTCAATTAAAATTTAGTCGTTAGATCGTTGAATAAAATGTATAGTAATGTGAAGTTTTGAAATTTAGAATTTATGAAATTCATTATTTTTAGCTTAAAGCGGATGGTTGGGGGAATAATGATGTGCCCGATCTAGATCTCATAGTTTTGTCATCCGGGTTATCGCGGTCCCTAGTCTACTTAGTCAGAGGAGGTAGTCAACCCAAGCTGACCAAAGGATCCTTATCAGCAACACATGGGATATATCATCCAAGAAATCTTTGTAGACTTGGAGTGGTGTTTGTCTAATGAGACAGATTTAAGTCCATCTTAAGAGGGTTTTGCTATCGTCACCTATGATTCACAACTCAAAGGACATGTATTGGGGAGCATATAGTATATATAAATTGATAAATAATATAATGGTGTCATTTGGCAACCACTATTAGAGGACTCTAATAGCATCATATGTAGGCCTCTTGCAGCCTGCAGTTAGAACACGGTCCGCGTCCTTCTTGTCATGAGATTGAGAGTGAGCATAGAATATCGATTTAACACCTTTGTGAGATAGAGTTTTAATAATTTATCACATTTAACAAACAGTTGCGGAATATGGATTGAGTTAGATTTTGCTTTAAATTTTTAAAGATTGAATTTCGTTTAATCATTAATAGTTTAATGATATATTAGATTTCACATTTAGATTGATACTCAATTTAAGTTAATCTTAATTTAAAATTAAAATCACATTTTTGATGAAAGTATCCCCTCCGGTTGAAATCTACATTCAACACAGCTATCATCGGAGTGGGTATATTGTTTCAAATCCTGTCGACTCTATTAGTTTAATAATAGAGGATCAGATCTACTGTCATATGACATAATTAACTTCTCAGATGTTTCAATAAGTTGAATTTCTTATAATATTATTATTGGATTTTTAGGTTTTGTTAACTCGGACCCGATCCTAAGACCAAACCGGGAAGCAACTCACGCAGCATCCTCAGACGTTAAGTTTAAGCATTCAGCGTAGTGTCAAGGCCCATGCAGTATTTAGTCATTTGAGTAATTTTTATTTCTGAATTATAAGATTGATTTCATATTTTCATTTAATTCCAACTTAGCCTTCGTAGCCTTTTTAGATATTAAAATTTGCACTTTAAATCTCCATATCCGTGCACATATAGAAATTTCTAGCTTATATAATTTTATCTAATTAATGAAATCATTGATTTTGAAAATCATAATTAGAATGAAATTCCTCAATTTTTAGATTGAAAGAAACTTCATAATTCATGTAGAATTTAATTTAGCATCGCCTTCTGTCTGTTTGTACTAAGAGTTGCAGATTCGGTGGTATTGAAAATGTTTTAAATTAGTCTAATAGCCCATTAGATCACATGGAAATAATATTTAATTATTTTTTATTTATTCAGAGTTGTCTAGTCTTTGGATCTTTAATAGACTCTCGTTTATATCTATTGACGATCTTCAGACTCGTTACTATCTTTGTTCAATTTCTCTTTGATCCAATTTGAGCATTTAATAAGATGAATAATATGTTTTAAATATTTTTTAAGAATTCCTTGATTATGTTTATTAGCAATCCTTCAATTCATTAGGAATCTCCTATGCATCCTTTGATTTTTCTTTAATTTACTTGGAGTGAATTATATTTGAAGACTATATCTTAATTCCAAAGGAATCTCTTGTGCTTTGATTCGATATTCAATCACATCATCTTTCACATCAATTGAAATGAGGTATTAAAGTGTTAAGCTTATGTTTATCACCAAAATATCTAACTCATTTCAATTATTTCATAATCGAATATCTGAATATATTTCTAGACATTGCATATTTCAATCTTAAAAATGATTGAAAATTTCTTTTGATTAGCTCAATGTGAAATCCAAGAGAATTCAAATATTGAGTGAGAGATGTTTGTTCATTTGAGAGCAGTTGACTAATCATTGATTTCAGTTGGAGTCAAATTTTGATAATTTTATTTACTTCAAAATTTACCAAACTCAAATTAAAATTTAAAATTTAACTTAGAATTTTTTTAATTTAAGATAATTTATTTGAGTTTTTGTCAATATAAAATCGATAAATTTAGATTTGAGTATTCGATGTCATCCCCAAGTAGAGAAACTATTTTAATATCGTCACACCCTGATGAGCGTGACGGTTGGTGTTTTGAAGCGCTTCGATCGAATTTCAATCTCGTTACGCCTTGATGAGCATAACAAGGTCTTCAGTCACCTGCATAAATGCAAATATATATGCAAATATTCTTCTCCCCCGTTTTTTTTAAGTCCAAAGTTCAGTCAAAATTTTGACAACATTTCGACATAGGGGTGTCACATCTAACAGGTTTGGGGCCTTCCCGTCAAGCCCTGATGAGCATGATGGTCAGTGTTTTGAAACACCTTGGCCAATTTTCAACTTGTCACGCCCCGATAAGTGTGATGATGACTTCAAACCTCATTTGGAGGAGATCGTGTCGAGAGGGAGGCGGTTTTGGTCTTGGTAGAAAAATTAGAAAGGGGAAGAGCGAGAGTGAGGCTTGCGATTCTGAGGAGTTTCAATTTTGGAGGCTGAGCAGTGGGAGCGGTTTTGTTGGGTTTTGAGGAGGACCGCGTGAGCATTGATGACCGAAACGAGAAGCGTTTCTTTGCCTTTTTTGAACCAGGTCAACAAATTCCCCTCAACAAATGTGATTTGCACATGGAGCGAGTCATGTTTGTTGAAAATTGATTGATTATTCGAGTTGGCTATGAATCTTGGATCACTTTAGCTTCAATTTCAATAGCTTATAGAGCTTCGATATGATTTGTCATTAGTATGATGCCTTGTGTTTGGACGAGTTAAATGACATGCTTGACCGATTTATCCTGATTGACTTGTCGGATGGATGAGAGCTTCTTCCACTATCTACTATTTACTTCAATGGATTTGCTGAAGATCTCTTTCTTTTGTGTTATTGTGGATTTGAATTTCCTCCAACTCTAGCATCATGTTTGATCGAGTTTTATGGAGAGATTGGTTTGTTTGCTTTGAGATTTGAAATTCCTTCTGTCCTAACTTTAAGCTTGCTGGACTTGATGAAGGATTGACAGATTTGTCCATATTGACTTGTCAGGAAGTGTATATATGTTTTCAGTCCTGTGCTTGCTGCTTTAACAAACTTATCAAAAGGTAAATATAGATGACCTAGCCTTCCGGCTTATATTAGGTATATAGTGTTGAGTTATCAGTCTAGCAATGTGTGCTTTAACAAATTGAATAACCACAAAATTCCTTTAGTTCAGCCATTAACTTTGTATGAACTATGGAATTGCTACCTCGGTCCCGTGCTTTCTGTTTTGACGGACTTGATGAGAAAATTGGCTTTGATTTGTGCTTGATCAGCTCATTTGAAAAAGATTGGAATATCACCTTACAGGTAATATATAGATTGATTTAAGACAGCTCTGAATTGAGAGTTTTCTCATATTGTCTTGATCCATCGATCAACTAGAAAGATCCCTTGGATTCTGGTTGCTTGTAGTCACTAAGCTGAATCTAGTTTGAGATTGAACAACTATCATCATTAGACTGATGAGCAGAGACTCTTTCATTGTGGCCTTTTCTTACGGCTTATTGAGTGAAGAAAGCGTCAGCAACTCGACCAATTGTGGGCTTGTTGAGTTCGACCTTTAGAACCTACTCAAGTCTTCGACTTAAGCTGTGATGGATTGGTGATTTAGTCATTGGACTAATGAACGGGGGATCTTTCACTGCGGACTTTTCTTGCAGCTTGTTGAGAGAGGAGAGCATCAACAACTCGCCCATTTGTGGGCATGTTGAGTTTGACCCTTAGAACCCATTTGTGTCCTAGACTTTAGGATGTAGAGGTTGATGTCTTCTTCGACTCAGTTGATTGAAGCTTTCAAAATTGGGAGTTCTTCTGACTTGATCTCCGACATTTGATGAATCTTGGAGAAAATTTTTGACATTTAGGGCTATCTTTTCATGCGTAGAAATAGATTTTTTTTGTTCTTGCAAGAACCTGCAACTTTAACAATAATAATTATGGATATATTCAGGGATCTCAGCATAAAGTGCGATGTCAACCTGAATATATATACAAGAAGACCCCCTATTTCACAGGAGAGGATTGAACAACCTTAATCATAAAAAAGAGCTCCTATCTAACAAGAGGATTGCATATTAGCTCAGAAATGTATCACAGAATTTGAACTTCTTTAATATAAATAAACGTAGCCCATCCTGATCATCATGTATATTTATCTGAGGATCTTGGCTTAAAGCACAGTGTCGACTCAAATAAATATATAAAAATGTTCCCTATCTTGCAGGAGAAATTCTAAAGCACTTTGAAAGAGCTCTAAAATAATTTAAGAAAATATATCAATGTTTGAGTTGATATATTTGATCTTAAGAATGTTTTAACATGTAACATTGATTTTATCTATGTATAGAGATCTAAAAATGACCCCTGTGTAATAGGAGAAATTTCAGGATTTTTTTTTTCATCTTGAGTAAATATATTTATTTAGGGATCTTGGCCTGAAGCACGATATCGATCTAAATAGATATACTAAAAAAAATGCCCCTTATCTTGCAGGGAGATTTCTATTGTACCTAGAGAATATATTTATCATGTATAATACTTTTTCAGGTATCGACTATTAATTGGAGGCATTGGTCTTTCACCATTTAGGTCAATGAGTCGGTATGCCCCTCCTTGATACAGCTTCTCGTTGACAAAAGGGTCTTCCCAATTAGGCTCAAATTTGCCACCAATTTTTTGATTATAAATAATCAGTCTTCTTAGCACCAAGACCAATTCCCTTTTTTGGAATGTTCGATGTCGTAAAGTATGATCAAAAACCCTATACATCTTTGCTCGATAAACTTACATATTTTAATAAGCTTTCAATCTAACTCCATCAAGTGTGTCGAGTTCCTCCATTCTCAAACGAGCATTTTGATCTTCAATTAGATTGTATTGGATGGCTACTCGAAGTGAAGGCAACTCAACTTCAAGCGGAAAGACCTCCCAAATACCAATGAATAAGAAGTGGCTTTAGTCGACATCTTATAGGTAATTTGATATGCATATAATGTCTCAATCAATTTGGTATATCATTCTCTCTTATTTTTAGTGAGGATCTTCTTGAGCAGTTTGACCAATATTTTATTAAAGGCTTCTGTCAAATCATTTACTCTTAGATTATATATTGAAGAGTATCGTCAATCAATTTTGTATCAATTAACGAATCTATAAATCTTTGTACTTTTGAAAGCTGTGTCATTATCATAAATTATTTGATGTGGTACTCCAAACCTATAGACCACATTATGCGTAAAGAAGTTAATCACTCGATCAGCAGTAACTTCATTAAATGGGATAGTTTCATTTATTGAAATAATCGATTCTTAAGATGAAGATTGTGTAAATGACGGTGGATCAATCGGTCCAATTAGATCTATGCCCCAACATTTAAATGGTCGAGATGCTATTGTTGGGTGTAATGGATTTGGAGGTTGGTGGATTATATTCCAATGTACTTGACATTCATGGCACCTCTTGGCATGATTGTTACAGTCTCTCACCATAGATGGCCAATAATAGCCCATCCTTTTGATCGTTACTACCATCTTGGGACCTGACTGATGTGCACCACAAAGTCCTTCACAAACTTTAACCATCACTTTGTCACTTCATCTCAGATTAGCATCATAGCCACATTTGTTCAAAGGATCTGACAAAGTGTTATTGACGAAGCATAAGACAACATTCTCTCGATTTGAGTGATTTATTACTTAGTAATTTGCCTTCTTCAAAATAGTCGATGAAGGATTGCCTCCAATCATGTGGCTCTTCTACTATAAAATTCCATTATTTTTTGAAACAATGTCATGCTTAGCTTTTCTTGGTATAACTCCTTATTGATTTTGGGGAGGATGAAGAACAACCTGAGTCGCATCCTGCTGGGTCGAATTTGATAATCTCTCTACATATGGGGATTGATATTTTGCTGGATCTAGAACTCGTCGAGTAAATATCTCGATCATAACATAATTGTCATTCATACTTGTCGTCTCCTTAGCTAATTTTACTAAGCAATCTGTTTTGCTATTATCAGATCGAGAGACTCGAGTTAGTGAGACATTTGGTATTTATTTCATAAGCTCAAGAATTCTCTTATGATTGAAAGCTAACTTAAACTTGTTGATTTTATAAATGCCCAATACTTGATTTATAATAAATTGAGAATCACAAAAAATATGTAAGTTTTGAATGCCTATGAAAATAGTTTCTTCAAGACCTGCCCAAATGCTTCATACTCAGCTTCATAATTAGTTCTTAGCTCGGTCAACCCATATAATCGTCTCATTATCTCTCATTCTGATGTTATGAAGACGATGTCGATTCCTGCTCTTGCTCTTGGAAAATTTAGGGGTTGGACTTGTTTGATCGATGAGGCTCCATCAAAGTACATTTCTTAAATTTATAATTTTTCTCTTTCACGAATGAGCATAATTTACTCATTAGATAAATCATCGTTACGAGAAAAGTCTGCAGGGATAGGATGTGTAGTAAGAAAATCTACTAAGATTTGCCCCTTTACTGCTTTCTACAGAACGTATGTGATATCAAATCGTAAAAGTAATACTATTCATCTCGTCAAGCGACCTGTCAACATTGGTCTTGTCATCAAGAATCTCAGCGGATTGATCCTTGAGATAAGAGCAATTTTATGAGATATATGTAATGACGAAGCTTTTGGACAAAAAAAGTCATAGCCAAACAACGCTTCTTGATTAGAGATTGCATTTCCGCTACTATTAGCCTTCGACTAATGTAATATAGTGTGTTCTCCTTTCCCTGGTCATTGTATTGCACCAACAGAGCACGTAAAGATTCTTCCAGTTTTGTTGTGTACAAGATGAGAGGTCTTCCTTTTTTATTTTCCTTTTTACCAGGACCTTTCGGCAGCAGATCCTTGAACACGAGGTTCAGGTGTCACGCCCCAATGTTCATCGTGTAGAAATTATTTAAGACAGTTTTGAGCATTACCCACTTAGAGTAGCCTATTTTATGAAGTTTTATCATTTTCTCTAATAATCGAGCATTAATACTTTCTCTTCATAAGACCCTTCTCCTTTACAACTTTCAGCACCCTGTGCACTCTAGAGGCCAAAGTCTCAGGATGCCTCCATTGTGGGGTAATAGTTTGGTGATGTTGCTCACAGAATTTGATATCATCAGTAGA
Source organism: Cymbidium sinense (assembly GCA_021442155.1). Classification (NCBI taxonomy): domain Eukaryota; kingdom Viridiplantae; phylum Streptophyta; class Magnoliopsida; order Asparagales; family Orchidaceae; genus Cymbidium; species Cymbidium sinense. The sequence goes on from CM038217.1 coordinate 135,947,564, forward strand.
GCTATTCCTTTCACCCACTTGAGATTTTCAAATTTGTTGTGAGTGGGAATACTCTCTTTTAGCATCAAGTGTGGTCACATGGCTAGTGATTCAAGCAGTAATTATTGAGCTCGTAGTTCAACATTTATTCTCCTTCTTTGCATTCTACTCAGTTTTCCTCTAAAAGAAGAAGCTTCAGCATCATGCCTTCCTAGTGCGAAAGATTCGATTGGCAGAGTTGTGTTATTCTGGAGAACTAAAGTAATAGTTCTCCAAGTAACTTTTAATTTTAATTTTATTATATCATGTTGCTATTATAGCATAGATTCGACTAGCTGAAGATGGAAAGAGAAACCTATCCCCAGCGGAGTAACTAGAAATCTGTGGGCTCCGAAAATTCGCACCGACCTCTCACATTGAAGAGAGTATGATTTAAGTGTCGGTGTAAATTTCAGAAGGCAGATGGAATAGTAGATAAGGCACTATCCAAAGATTTTGTCCTCATTTTGTGAGGACTTTAGATCTAGTTCCAGGTTTTCTATAGGCGCAAGCACCTATAGTTAATTACCCCTCTCAATGCAGAGAGAGAACTTTTGATTATGGCTAATCGTTAGATCGTTGAATGCATAGCGTATAGTAGCAGCATGTGGAGTTTTGAAATTTAGAATTTATGAAATTCATCATTTTTAGTTTAAAGCAGATGGTTGGGGGAATGATGACGTGCCTGATCTAGATCTCATGGTTCCGTCATCCCGGGCTGTCGCGGTCCCTAGTCTACTTAGTCAGAGGAGGTAGTCGACCCAACCTGACCGAAGAATCTTTATCATCAACACATGGGTTACGTCGTCCAAGAAATCCTTGTAGGCTTGTGGTGGTGTTTGTCTAAGGAGATATGCTTAAGTCCACCTTAGCTGACAGGGAATTTTTTTTGTTCTATTAGGTGTACCCTATGATTCACAACTCAAAAGACAGAGCCATTGAGGAGCATACGAGCTACATTCGTGATCGTAATATAATAGTGTCATTTGGCGACAACCACCATCGAGGACTCTACCATAATCGCATCATATGACAGCCACGCAATCGAGGATATGGATCACGTCCTTACTGCATGAGATTGATTGAGAATGAACATAGTATAACAGTTGATTTGACACTGACTCCTTTGTGAGCTAGAGTTTTCTTAATTTATCACCTTTAACAAACAGTTTCGGAAGGTGGATTGAGTTAGATTTTGCTTTAAGTTTTTAAAGATAGAATTTCATTTAATCATTAATAGTTTAGTGATATATTAGATTTCACATTTAGTTTGATACTCAATTTAAGTTAATCTTAATTTGAAATTAAAATCACATTTTTGATGGAAGTATCCCTTACATCTGAAATCTCCATTCAACACAGCCATCATCGGGGTATGTGTATTGTTTCAAATCATGTCGACTCTATTAGTTTAATAATAGAGGATTCGATCTACTGTCATATGACATAATTAACTTCTCAAATGTTTCACTAAGTTGAATTTCTTATAATATTATTATTAGATTTTTAGGTTTTGTTAACTTGACGCCCCAAGACCAAACTGGGAAGAAACCCGCAAGATCCTTAGACTAAGTTTAAGCATTCAACATAGTGGAGCCCATGCAGTATTTAGTAATTCGTAATTTTATTTCAATTATGAGATTGATTTATTTTCATTTAATTTAACTTAACTGCACGCCTTTTCTACATTAAAATTTACACTTTAAATCTACATGTCCGAGCACATGCAAGAATTTATAACTTAGATAATTTCTTCTAATTAATAAAATCATTGATTTTGAAAATCATAATTATAATGAAATTCCTCAATTTTTAGATTGAAAGAAGCTTCATAATTCATGTAAAATTTAATTTAAGATCGCCTTCTACGCCAGACAAGAGTTAGGATCCAAGACAAGACGCTTTTAAATTAGTCTAATAGCCTATTAGATCTCTTGGAAATAATTTTTTTTTATTCAGAGTTGTCTAGTTTTGGATCTTCAATAGACTCTCATTTATATCTATTGACGATCTTCAAACTCCTTACTATCTCTGTTCAATTTCTCTTTGATCCAATTTGAGCATTTAATAAGATGATTAATATGTTTCAAATATTTTATAAGAATTCTTTGATTATGCTTATTAGCAATCCTTCAATTTCATTAAGAATATCTTATGCATTCTTTGATTTTCTTTAATTTACTTGAAGTGAATTATATTTGAAAACTATATATTAATTCCAAAGGGATCTCTTGTGCTTTGATTAGATATTCAATCAAATCATCTTTCACATCAATTGAAATGAGGTATTGAGATGCTATGCTTATGTTTATCACCAAATCCAACTCATTTCAATTATTTCATGATCGAAAATCTGAATATATTTCCAGACATTGCATATTTCAATCTTAAAAATGATTGAAATTTTCTTTGATTATCTCAATGTGAAATCCAAGAGAATTCAAATATTGAGTGAGAGATATTTGTTCATTTGAGAGCAGTTGACTAATCTTTGATTTCAATTAGAGTTAAATTTTGATAATTTTATTTACTTCAAAATTTAGCAAACTCAAATTAAAATTTAAAATTTAACTTAGAATTTGTTTAAATTAAGCTAATTTATTTGAGTTTTTGTCAATGTAAAATGCATAAAGATTTTGACAATATTCCGGCATCATTCCACGCAGGTGATCTAATTATTTTGTTTATCGTCACTCTCACGTGGATTGGTGTTTTAAAGCACCTCTACTAATCTCCTTACTCGATGAGCATAAGGCATTCATAATGCATAAAAGTAAATATATATGCAAATATTCTTCTCCTTTTTTTTTTTTAAGTCAAAATTTCAATCAAAATTTCAGTCAAAATTTTGACAGCATTTCAGCATAGAGGTGTCACATCTAACAGGTTTGGGGCCTTTCATCCATGTGCATGACGCCGCCAGAGGGAGTTAGATCGGGGCACGTGCCCCACTGCCCACCACAATGTGATACGGAAAACCTATTTCAAACCCTCAGCCCCACGGCCATGCATTTTTTTTCCTCCTCCGTCGGCCATTCGTTCTCGCGTTCTCTTTTTTTTTTCTATTCGCTTCTCGAATCCCAGGGCGGACTCTGAGGCGCGTGATTCGTGAAGGAGTTTGAGAGCGAAGATTGTTATGCCATACTTTGTGCCTCGTGCTTCTTCCTTTACGAATTTGCCGTCGAGCTACCCGTCGCCGGTGAAAGTTTCAGCTATCTAAGGGTTACATTCGGTGAAAGTTTCAGCATTTCAATGAGGTATATAGCCATTTTTCTGATGCATGAGCTTTACGCTTATTAATTTGCTATTTGTTTTTAGCTCTGACCTTGTTTGTTTTTTTCAAAGATGTCTTTAAGATGGAGGGAGGAATACAAAAATGAGGAAATCAATTGGAGCTATATTGAATTCATTGATAATCATGATGTTGTGGATTTGATCGAGAAGATTTTAATTGCTTATACTTGTTTGAATATCTTTTATTCCAAGGATAGACTTATGAAATATCCGCAATCTCTCGCTTTGTCTTAAATAGAGCTTTGACAAAGTTATGCCTGTAGTTAATATTTATTTCTCTTTCATCCAGTTGCTTTTGTTGGTGTTTTGTTAGTTTTATCATTTTAGTTGAGTTAAACTATCATCGCATGCAACAAGTATGTGTTTAGTTATGTTGTATGTAAATATGTTAAATGCAAATGAGCAGATTATTAAGATTACTGTTTTTCCTAGTTTTTTGGTAAATTTTTAGATAAACATGAAATGCTTGTTTTGTACTACTATTACATTTAAACATCCCCGTTATTCTTGGTCCTTCTTCAATTTTATAACCTAAAAGTGCACTTTTTTCATAAGTTTTGAAAACCCAAAGAAATTATTTGTCATACTCTTCTTTCTTGTTATATGTTAATTGTTTTGATTGAGGTCTCTTTGTTAGACTTTTTATTATGTTTTATGGTTTGGTTAACATTTGTCACGATAACTAGGCACAAATATTCGTTTATTCTAACTATTTTTGTAGTGATTGAATTGTTGTTCATTGGATCTATTTTCTCTCAACGCCTCATGTTCGCACACACCCTCTTGCTTCACACTATTGCCACTTCTTGGTCACTTGTTTGTTATATAATTTCACATGCATTCTTGAATTTAAAGAATTCTTTTATCATTTCAATCACTTCAATCTCTACAGCTTTGTTGAATGAAGGAGAGGAGTGAGTGATTTACTTCAACACTATACATTCATCTTTTGTATAGTTCTTAAGAGGTGTTAGACAAATTTGTATATGTTAGTGGTGTCATGTAGTAACAAATTTGTTAATGTTTATGAGAAAGATATTAAATCAATTAATATAATAAATGTTGGTGAGAATTGTATCCATATGTCAATCATCTTCAATTTGAAGCCTACATTTTGACGCTTAACTTCAAAGAGTCATCTCTATACAAGTCCCATTGCAACATTTTTTGTGCTTAATCTTTCTTGCATATACCGAGAAATATTTTTTTAGGATTGAGAGTTTGAGTTGATTTGTTCTCTATTTGTGTTAATATTTAGTTTATCAAAGAATTGCATATGGAAAATTAAAGTTAAATTTCTATGTAGATGAATCAACTTAAGTTTTATTTTGTGTTATGTTTATGAAAATATTAACTATCATTCATTGTTTCTTTTCAACTTACACAAGTGTATATTAATGGTGGATTTTTAATTGGATAATTGTTGTTTTTAAAAGGCGATTAAAATGTATGCAATTAGTTCATTAAATATTAATATTTATTTTTGTATATTTAATCATTACTTATATGCTTTATGTTTTATGATTTTAGAAGAACAGAACATTCAGAAATATTTCTCTGTGGAACGACCTTCACAATTAAAAGCCGAAAGTGTGCCTTTATTTTGTTTTTTGAAATATGTTCAAAAGCATGTCTTCTCATTTTTTATGCATATTGATCTTTAAGACTTTACATCAGCATTTTAATTTGTTCTTTTAATTAGAAGAATATTTTAAAAGAAAGATTGAACAAGATGAGTCCATTCATATCTTATTATCGGTGAAAGTAGAACAATACAAACAAAACACATTACGTAATTCAACGTAAGATATTATAGCAGATCCTGATTAAGAAAAAAATTTGTGAGTATCATCCCAATGACTGATAGTTAATAAAGATATCTTCAAAAGGGTCATGTCAACCTCATGATCATAAATTTCCTCAAACACAAATTGAAAATAAATTATGAAGTTTAACTAAATACTAATTTAATATAAAGAGATTGGTTAGTGCGATTACAAATATGTAGTATATTGTTTATTTTGTTATCTTTATAGACGATATTGGTGAACAAGCAGTGGTGATAGTTTTGATAATAAGGGATTTAAAAATTGGAAAAAAAAAGAAAGATTTGAAGTTCATATTGGCCAAGTTAATAGTGCTCATAATATTGCTCGAAGAAAATGTGAAGATTTAATGAATCAAGATCAACATATTGCATTTTCTTATAGAATACATTTTGATCAAAATCGAAGGGATTACGCGATTATGTATACAATTGATTGTGTATGCTTTCTTTTAAGCAAGGATTAGCTTTTCATGGTCATGATGAATCGGAGGATTCAAAATCGAAAATTTTCTTGAACTTACACTTTTGGTGAGCATAATGAAAGTATTAATAAGGTTGTCCAAAATGCTCCGAAATAATAAGTTAAGCCTCAAAATTCAGAAGGATATTACACATGCAGCTGCTATTGAGACTTCAAATACTATTATCAATGATTTGGGTAATGAGTTATTTGCAGTTCTTTTAGATGAATCTCGATGTCAATGAAAGTATATGCGATTAGTTATGTTGATAAGAGAGGTTGCATTGTTGCTTCCTTGGTATATATACTGAAACAACCGTTCCAACACTTAAATATCGGCACTTTTCTCAAAGCATGGATTGAGTATATCGCGAATACGTTAAAGGTTATGATGGGGTTAGCAACATGCTGGTGAGTTTCATGGATTAAAAGCTTTAATCTTGAAAGAAAATAATTCAGCTTATTACATTCACTGTTTTGCTCATCAATTACAACAAGACTAGCTGTGGCTAAGAATCATATTCAGATTGCTACATTTTTTAATAATGTATCTAATTTGATAATATTGTTGGAAGTTCTTGCAAAGGAGAGAAATTTATTTGAAAGACAATTAAACAAAGTTGTTGAGCAAATAAGGGAGGAGAACTACAAGATGGCGAGATTTAAATCGAAATAACTCTTCAACAACGACGCATTGGGGATCACATTATCGCATTGATAAATATTCTTATTTTATTTGGATCTATTATAGATATTCTTGATATAATTGTAGAAGATGGTTTAAGCTGAGAACAAAGAGGTGAAGAAATGCTCGCTTGATTCAATTCAATGTTTTGAGTTTGTTTTCAATCGCATGAAATCCATATTAGGAATCACAAATGAGTTATCTCAAGTTTTACAAAAAAAAGATCAAAATATTATAAATGCCATGACTTTGGTTAAGGTGTTAAAACAAAGATTACAAAATATGAGGGATGATGGTTGGAACATTTTATTTGAAGAAGTTCATGCATTTTGTGAGAAAAATAATATACTTGTGTCAAATATGAGTGAAAGATTTATTATGCGTGGAAGATCAGAAGATATGCCGAATCACAAATTTACACTATTATCAAGTTGAGTTATTTTATTATTATGATCTGACTTGAGCTTACAAATTTGATGAGGCAATCAATTACTTTATATGTGGCATGTTTGAATCCATGTGATTCTTTCTCGCCTGATAAAAAAAAATTGATATGTTTGGCAAAGTTTTATCCCACGACTTCTCGAGCTTTGATATTATTATTTTGGATAGTCAACGAGAATTATTATTGACATGAAATCCAATGATTCATTTTAAGTTGAAGGAATTGAACTTGCACAAAAGTTAGTAGAGACAAGAAAAATGATGTTTATCCCTCAGATATTTCTAATAAAGCTTTCTTTGATATCATATTCTATGTTGAAAGAGATTTTTACGATGAAGATCGTAAAAATCGCTATGATAGAATGGGAGATTCTTGGATGAATGATTATCTTATTATATTGAAAAAGATGTATTTAAGAGTGTTGATAAAGAATTGATTGTATAACGCTTTCAAAATATGAAGACTAAAAGGGAGAAGTTATAAATGGTATGTAATGTAAAAAAAATTTATGTTATTACAATGTTTGATTTCTTTATTTTGTTATATGAGATGCTTTGATTTTTAATTTTATATAAAAGTAAATTATTCATTATTTTATTGTGTCCCTTCTGAAAAAAATTTCTAGATCCATCCCTGACTGTCAGTATTTTAAAATACCGTAACCGTGTCTTCAAACCTGCGGTTTCAAAGGAGACCGAAATCGAGGGGGAGACGGGATTTTCAGTCTTGGTAGAGACGAACGAGAGAAAGGGGAAGAGGAACGAGAGTGAGGCTTGCGATTGCGAGGAGTTTCGGTTTTTGAAGACAGAACGAGCAGGAGCGGTTTCGTTCGGTTTTGAGGGAGGATCGGGCGTGAACAATTGAGAGAAATGAGAGGGAACGGTTTGCGGCCTTTTTTTTTTCTGAAAGGCCAACCGAGGTCAACAGAAACTTTGGCCGACTCTAAAGTGGCAGTAATATTTAATGCAGAAACTTATTTTGCAGTAGAAAATTATAAATGGCATATGACTCAGAAAATTATAAATGGATCCCTACTTACTGAGGGTTTTCTGAAGAAAATTCTGGAAAGCCAAAGTTCCATTTTCCTGAGTTTTCTCTTCTTCCAAACTGGTGCTGTAAATAAGTAAATGGAAATCCCATTCGCTAATGGAATCCTATATTTCAACTACAGTGTTTTCAAGAATGGGAAAGAAGAAGAAATTGCTTTAAGAGCTTTGCTACTTCTAGGCTTTACCATTGATCCTTCTTTAAGTCAATATTGAATGGAAACTCACAGTAATATTTCATTTTAGAGTAAAAATCACAAGAAGAAATCAATACGCAATCTTAATGCAAAATTATTAATTGATTCAACACTCTACCCCACAAAATAATATATATATATATATATATATATATATATATATATTTTTTTTGGCATAATGACATCCTTGTGGACCACAGTGAACTCAATTTCATTATCATTCCAATATCCCACTTGTGATCAAATACATCTCATTCAAAGATGCATTTCAACTTTCAAAAAAGCTATTTTTTTCTAGTGTCCCACTATCATAAAAACATGTCCCAAACTAAAGAAACATGAACCACACTTTGCTGAAAAAAAGATAAATCACACTAAAAAGCTAAAAGCTCATCATAAAGAAGAGTAGGACAATACAATACACCATATCAGTGATGCCTGATTCAAACTATAAACCACACTGCAACAGTTTTGTAGTTCTTCATCAGTAGTTAGCACCAAGCCAGCTCAAACTCAATAAACAATTAAGTATTATTCTTGGCTTAACTGAGTTTTAAAATCATTCTATAATAGCTTGTTACAAAATATTTATATTGCAATATCTCGAATCAAGGTACAATCCTTTGTTTTATCTCCTTTATAGGATGATCACAGTTTGCAAACATTCTCTGGAACTGTTTCAAATTATTCAAACCTTTCCTAGTTTTTGAGAAACTAGGATAATCTCAGGGATGCATCCACCAACAGATAGATGGAATTAGGGTTTATTTATGTCAGCTATTTCGGTGATTACTGTATGAAAGCTGAATCTTCTTTTATCTGTTTAGCTCTCACTTTTTATACAGCTTTTTTTGTAAAAATTGGGTGGTGTAGAGGTGCTCACATACTGCTTTCTGCTGGTTGTAACAATTGTCAATATATTTGCCCACAGAAATATAGTAAAATTTATGATTTATATAACTTTGCAATTTTCTGTCCGCTTCTATGCCCTAATTTCTTGTGCCTCCATGTAATTATTCTCAGCCCCACCAATCTCCCACCTTTCTCGAATCAAATCTTCGGCGATCTCCTCCCCTTTCCAAATAAAAGCTAATATATATGAATTTTATCTCAAAAGCCATTATTTTTTTCATGAAATCCTTCTGCATGCACTATTGTTTAGCTTCCATTATTCACTGTTATTGTTTCTTATAAATCTAATTACCAAGCATTAATCAAGTTTTTGTAATATGCTTGATTATAAGTTCAAAAATATAAATAATACTGTAATAGGCTTGGATTTAATAATCAAGCATTTAATATTGTATCACTTCTACAGGATTTCATGCAATTAAATAAAAATTAGTGGCACTACAATCATTTAACTAACAAACACAATAGCACATGAATGATTCAAGCAACAATATTCTTTAAAATTTAAAAACACTGCCCAAAACAACTAGAATTTATAAACAACAGAAACAATTTCACTAGCAGCTGCTTCCAAATTCAGTTTTCCTCAGCTGATTCTATAGACAATAACAATCACCAAAACAACATCCTTAGTGTAAGATTAAGAAGAAAATTTTCAAAACAAAAAGTAATATGATTAAAGATTGGAAAACAAATACTTATGCTGATTAAATTTAAACTCTGTGTAGAACTCAGCATGAATGACTAATCAGAGGAGGATTCATAAATAGACCCCAAATAGTTGGGATAAGACTAATAACAATGATCATGACAGCAAATGAATTCTTAGGCTTCGTTTGGGAGAGCTTTTTTAGTGCGTTTTGCTTTTGGGAGCGTAAATTTTTACCCGTTTGAATAGTGTGCTTTTTGAAACTGCGTTTTCTATCTCTGAAAATCCGTTTTAGCCTTCTCAAAGTAAAAAAAGAATAGTTTTCAGGAAATCTTTAACCAGAACTTTTAGGAATCAGAAAAAAACTTAACCAAACGAAGCCTTAATAGTTAAAACCATACATAAGTACATGTCATGCTACTCAGCTTATTTTCTCAGTTGCAGAATTTTGTAGGAACAAAGAAAGATTTCAGCATTATTGCGTTTCTTCAACAGCACTATTATTTGTACTAAAATCACTCTTCTTTACAGGATAACAAAGAAACAAAGCTCCAGCAATACATCATAAACAAATAAGAATTTTATTACTGCAAATAACTTTATAGACAGCAGTAGTAGGAACATTAAAAAAAAATAATCAAATTATAGCATCAATGCCCCCAAACAACATATACATGTAGATATTGCAAAACCGTTTCCTTCAAATCTTCGAGATTGACGCATCCATCCACCCAATATTCAAACTTGCAACACATATCTTCAAAAGAAATAAAACGGAGGAAAAATGGATCGCAGGGGAAGAATCCTACATACCAGACGCGCGGCTTCTTTATTTTCTCCCCCAAGTCGAAGAAAATGCATATTGCAACAAAAAAAATAAACAATCCATCAAGGGACATAACTTTACATCTTGATAGATTAAGATTATTCGAGGAAGCCCGTCTTCTGAAAGACGGCGTTCCGCACCTGCCGGAGATCCCTCCCTTTTAGGGTCCTCCCTACTCCCTCGAATACAGAGAACGTCATCACGTGCGATCTCGCCACGATCAAGTGCGGCGGTAACATCTCATCCTCCGCCTCGTTCTCCGCGTCTCCGTCATCCACCTCCACCAACGCTCCGACAGGTTTACGCATCTCCCTCGGCCACGCCGGTACATTAACCGGCGCCGACTGATGGAATATCTTACTCATCCCCCCCGCCGCCGATCTCCCAGCTGGCACGTTGATCGCCGACCGCCGTTTCTGCACCGGTGGCCCGCTATCCTCCGCTAGAGCAGCAGAGAGCCCAAACCTCCCCGGCACGAAAGGGCGCCGCCGGTGACCGGAGTCACCGTCGCCGGAGGCTAACCTGTTGGAGATCGGGAGTCTCCGCCGCCGCATGAGGGATCAGAGTAAACGTCGGTCGGCCAGACGACGTCGCATTCATCGAGCTCAAAGTGGCTGCCAGGAGTCGGAGAGGGATTTGAGTGGTCGGCGAAGCGGACGAAGCGGAAAGAGGAGGAGAAGGGAGAACTGATGGAGGAGGAATGTGAGCTCATCGTTGTGGCACCGTCCTCCGCCATAGTCGATGGTTAATTTCCTTCTTTCCCCCATTTTCTGCTTGGCTGCTTCTTAATATAACCAGGTGGCGGTGCAGTTTAGCTTATGCCTTTCCTCGGGCGAAGGATAACGCTTGAAAATTCTTCGGCATCTGAGCCGATCTCCTCGGGCGGCCAAGGATTCCTCGGACGGTCAGAGCCAAAGGTGTCGGCGATGCAACACCAAACAGCATTGCGGCTAAAATAAGCCATAAAAGCTATAAAAAATGTACATATACACATTATATATATATAAATATATTTCTAACACTAAATTTATTTATTTTAAAGAACAATAATTATTATATTTTTATATGAATTTAAACATTTGAAAATTTTGCATATATAATACATAATTCTTACACATTTATATCTCTAATATTTTAAGTTTAATATTTATAAAAATAATATTTTCTTATACATAAAAAGTTATATTTCCTTTCAAAGAATAATGATATGCTATTTTTGATATAGTATTAAAAATTTAAGTGCTCTTTTGGCAAATATAAAAGTTTATCTTAAATATGTAAATATATAAAAACTGTATGCTATGTATAAAAATGCTCCTAAATATTTAAGTGATATAAGTGTAGATATCAACATTTAAGTATCAGATATATAAATATATAAAATTTTTATGATTTTAATATAAATTAATGCACCATAAAATAGAAAATTTATTTACATAATGCTTAAAAGATATTCTTTTATAAAAAAAATATTTATGTTATTTTAGAATTTATTAAATGTGCATATTTATGCACGTCACAATCAAATTATCAATAATTTGATTAAAAAATATAGATTATTATTTTATTTTTTAAAAATTTAGATATTTAGTTGATAATTTAAGAAAGAGGAATAAGAATGTTACTTTTGTAAATAATAAAATACATTATATTTGTAATTGTCCTAAAAAGTATGTATTAATATGCTTTGCATAAGAAAAATAAGGGTATAAGATGAAGAAAGTACAATGTCCTCCCTTTTCTAATTTTTTATGATAAAAATATCAATCCAACATGAATCTATATTTTTTAGATTATTCATAATAATTAAATGTGAAATTATTAAATAAATGAAGTTTAATTTATATATTATTTACAAATAAGACAATTAACTGTATCATGAATTTAGAAATCTCTTATAAATGAAAATAGAGCTCATTATTATTTTGTTATAATATTTAAATATAAGAATTAAATTTCATAAACTTTTAAAAATAAAGTTTAATCATTTTCAAATTAATAAAAGCCAATAAGTGAAATAATTTGATGCTTAAATTATAAACCGACTATTATTCGCCCAGCCTCTATGTAGGGCCCACCAATTTCCACATCTCTTTGGGCAATGATGAAATTATTTACTATTTCGAGCACTGAAATGAAATTATTGCCCCGTTTCCACTGCCTACAGAATTTTTGTATCCCATTTTGGTCTCTTTGCCATATTGTTTTTTATAAAATTTATATTTAAATAATAAATTTAAAATAACTTTTTTTATTTTTAAAAAAAATTGGGAAAAATGAATATGAATTTCCTAACTTTATTTTATCACATTCAGCCAAAATTGACATATAACTTTTTATTATGTTCCAATACTTTCAATAATATTAAATTATATGACTTCCACAAAATATGTTTATCAAATATAAATATAATAAATTATAATTTATATGATTAACAAAATAAATTCGTATTTTAAAATGAATATATATATATATATATATATATATAATTCTTATTTATTTACATATTTAATACATAAATTTTAATATTTATTTAAATAATATTTAAATCTTTGATATGGAATCAAAAATATCAACATTATTAACTTTTTAAAATTAAATATATTTTCATGCATATCAAAGTATTAAATATGTATGTTGCGTGCTAGAAAACCAGTCGCGGTAGAGTGAAAGTTTGCACCTTAGCCTTGTCGATTAGTCCACACTGCGGGTAATTAATGAAGCGAACAAGAGACACCTGGAATTTTTAACGTGGAAAACCTCAAAAGAGGGGAAAACCAGCTCAAGAAAAAAACTTGTATTTGTTTTGTCTAGACTTCCCGATTACAATTACATATGAGAGGACCAACAACCGTAACAATGATCGGGTTGTAATAGTTTGCATAATAGGTGGAGATGGGGATGACGATGATGGTGGTTGATGTTGTGGCGTGTGGCATTCTTGGAGGATCTTCGCAGCTTCTTCTTCCTCCTTGGCTTTTCCTCTTCTTCCTTGTTTGGATTCTTCCTCTTCTTCCTTGTTTGGATTCTTCCCTCTTCTTCCCCTTGCCCAGACAGATTAATGGCCAGCGGCGAGTGGTGGCGGTGGTGGATTGGCAACCGATTGAGCTGCTCCTCTTCTTCTTGTTTATCCTCTTCTTTGCCCCTCCCCTCTCGTGAGGGATAGAGTTCTATTATAGATGGGAGGAGGCGTTTACGTAATTTATACAAAGTCAGGTGCCCTCTCTTGTCCGGACGGCTTAGAATGGTTCGATCATTTGATGTATTTTGAGCATTTGGATGCCCAAATGAAGTCGAATTATGAGATCTTAGGCTCGTTAGATCCGCTCGTCGAGACGCCGATTTGACTATAAACACTCTATATTTAAGAGCTATTTTGGGATGTAATTGATATCCCAAAGATTCCAAGGATATTTCGCTTAATCTCGACGGCCTCGACTCAAATCGTCGCTTTTGATATTAAGATTCGGACTTTGATTAGCGGTATTTTGAGCACCATATCAGTTGCCCCTATTTTTGGATGAGATTGTCTTAATCATCCAAAATATACGTCAACCCACCACCAATATATTTCAAATATTCATCCAAGATTACGATTATGGAAGCAAATCTACGGTCTTTGGCATGAGATTCTGAGGTTATGAATTTTTTTGAATGCTCCAAGTTTTATTTTTGGGGTCCAGAAAACTGCGGCTATCGGCACCGAGGGCCACCCCGCTGGCGTGCAGCGGACGCGCCCGCAAGCGCGCGCAGGGTTGCAAACAGCGCCGATGGGCCGGGCCCATCGGGTCAGACTCGGGCCACGCAGCCGGGTCGCGGAACGGCGGCCGCCGGGTCGGGCGGAACGGCGCGGCCGGCGGGTCGTCCGCGGGCCGCTCTGGGGTCACGCGCGGTACGCGGTCAGGGTCGCGTCGACGGGCCGCGTTGCGGGTCGGGTCGCGCGACGGTTCGGATCGCGCGACGGTTCGGGTCGCGCGACGCTTCGGGTCGCGCGGCGGTCCGGGTAACGCGGCGGTTCGGGTCGCGCGACGGTTCGGGTCGCGCGACGTTTCGGGTCGCGCAACGGATGGGCCCCGGGCCGGATGGGCCCCGGGCCGGATGGGCCGCGGGTCGCGCGCGCGCGCGCCTGCACGCCCGCGCGTCTGCGCGCCCGCGCGCGTCCGCGCGCGCGTCTGGGCGCGCCCGCGGGCCGTGGCGCGCGCCCACGGGCTCCGGCGCGCGCCCACGGGCCTGACCGGGAATTTTAAGGAATTTAATGCGTTTTTTGAGGGTTTTTTACCCTTTTACCCTTGTGAGGGGCTATAAATACCCCCCTAAGGTGAGGGAGAAAGGCATACCTTTCCCCTCTCCCTTTCTTCTTGAGTGAAAGTCCTTGTCGAGGAGCGATCAAGACCCACGGTCATACAACAAGGCTCCGCCCCCAAAGGTGTAAACTAACCTGGCCTGACCAAAGCGATCAAGACCCGCTGCTCAGACAAGGTTCTCCGCCCCGAAGGGGTGTAAACTAACCTAGTCGGACCGACCGGATTGGAGGCATCAAGGCCCGCTGCTCATACGACAAGGCTCCGCCTCAAAGGGTGTAAACTAACTGACCGACCGGATTGGAGGCGATCAAGGCCCGCGCTCATACGACAAGGCTCCGCCCCCCGAAGGTGTAACCAACCTACTGACCGACCGGAGATAAGGATCAGAATACCGCAAGGCTCCGTTTCTCTCAAAGGGGTGTAAACCAACCTACCGACCGGATTGAGGCGATCAAGACCAGTCATACGCAAGGCTCCGCTCGAAAGGTAACCAACCCACTGACCGACCGGGATTGGAGGCGATCAAGCCCGCTCATACAAGGCTCAGTTTCTCCCCCAGTGGTGTAAACAAACCTACCGGACCAACCGGATTGAGGCGATCAAGGCCCACACGTCAGGTTCGGTTCCCTACTGCCCCGGCGATCGGTCCCGTTGGATGCCCGGGTTAGAGGCGATCAAGGACGGATCGCCGTGGTTCCGGCGCACGCCTCGACCGTCCGGCCCGGTGGCGATCACCGAGACGGGCCGAAAGATGCTCGATGATGGTGGCCGGCAGGATAATCGCCGACGATGGTGGTGACGGAATTGCCGGCGGTTCAACAGCTTGATAATTGCGTCGTTAACTTGCATGTTAGAGATATAATTGAATTGAGGATTTTGACCCATCCGTTGTTTGTCGTGGTGTTACCCGGCGACATTAACTTGAGTGGGTACAAAGTTTTGACCTTTCTAGTTATTGGTGAATATTATTCGCCGACGCTAACTCGTATGGAAGAGGCCGCGGGAAGTCCAAGGACCTTTTGACCTTTCCCGAGTTGTTTGTCGAAGTTTTTGCTCGATGACATTAACCGTATGGAAGAGGCCGGAAGTCCAAAGGACCTTTTGACCTTTCTTGTTAGTCGAAGTTTTACTCGACGCTAACCCGTATGGAAGAGGTCGGAAGTCCATCAGGACGTTTGACCTATCCCGGTTGTTAGTAGTTTTACCGATGGCGATAACGTATGGAAGAGGTCAAATTGAACTGCTGGTCCGACGCGGACGACGGCGCCGATGCGATGACCGCGACAATGGAGATGACCGCGAAGATCGCGATGGCGGTCGGCAAAGGACCGGGCGACGTCGGCTGCGGGATGACCGCAACAAGTGGTTGGCGGCCGACGGGGTGGTTGACGCTGAACGGGCGAGTAGTCGACGGCAATGACGTGAGAATGGCGGATGGCCATGACAATGGTGATGACCGGCTAAGATTGCCGGATGGTCTACGAAGGACCTGACGAGCGATGTTGTGGATCGGTGACGATGAGGATTTTGACCCATCCGGGGTTGTTTCGAGTGTTATCCGACATTAACCGTGGAGGGTACAAAGTTTGTTTATTTTTTTGTTTTTTTTTTTTTTTTTTGTTTTTTTCTTTTTTTTTTTGTTTTTTGTTTTTTGTTTTTTTGTTTTTTTTTGTTTTTTTTTTGTTTTTTGTTTTTTTTTTTTTTTTTTTGACCTTTCCTGGGTTGTTTGTCGAGCTTTGACATTAACCCGCATAGATCGCAGAAGTCCACGACGCTTTGACCTATCTGGTTGTTTGTCGAGTGTTTACCACGACGCTAACTGCATATGGAAGAGGTCGAATATTTGCATGTAGCCGAGTTGACCATTGATCTTTGCCTTTCGTTGGTGTTCGACTTGCTCATCTTTTGAGATTAAGAGTTGCCCCCGGGTATGTTCAGTATGAGTCAATTGATTCTTTCCAATGACGTGGATATCTTTGTTGAATGGGCCTTCGATTTCTTCTTTTGATGGGACCGTCATTGGTTCCTTGGGGTGCTTTTATGTCTCTCCGCAGATTATCCAAATTGTTTGGATGCATTAATATTTCATCTGAAGATTTGTGCTTCCACACCATGAACTAAGTCAAGATATGACCGACCGTGTCCCGCATGAGTGATGAGTAAAAGGCCTGACGGAGCTCCAAGAAAAACTCCTCTTAATAGTTGAGTTTACCTGTGTATTTGGCGAGCTTCTAAGGAGAACCTCGGAAGTATTCTTTAAGTGATTCACCCTCGCTCGTCAATAGGAAAGATGGGAGGAATCTTTAATGATTCTCCATTTACAATGAACTGCTCCACAAAGAAGCGAGTTCGTTAAAGGTATGGATGGATCCCCTTGAAGAGAGAACCAAGCAGCTTGCCCTTTGAGGGTCAGAAAGACGACAAAGCAAGGTGTCGAGCTCTGGATATGCATGATAGTCCCGTAATGGTCGATGTGTTCGTGTGGGTCGCTTGCCCCATCATGTGGAATCAATGCTCTAAGCTTGAAACCTACGGGAATTGGAAAGAATTGCGCCTAAAGGTGAGGACTCATAACCGCGTGTGGGTGAAGATGATTTCTATCTTGAAGGTGAAATTCATCTTGCATTAAGCGTCGACTGCGGAATGTCATGTCGGCGGATTAACAAGATGAGCATGTGTGAAGCTATCAACAACGACGTGGATTAGAACCAGGCACGCGATGGATGAGTGGAACTAGATCAAGGAGATCGTCATACGGCCCATACGGAGGAACTCCGGTCGGGAGGATTAGCGTTTTGACCTCCTCAACGACCGATCTTGGGGAGATA
The DNA here is from genome assembly GCA_021442155.1 of Cymbidium sinense. Classification (NCBI taxonomy): domain Eukaryota; kingdom Viridiplantae; phylum Streptophyta; class Magnoliopsida; order Asparagales; family Orchidaceae; genus Cymbidium; species Cymbidium sinense. Next base: position 135,965,056 of record CM038217.1, read on the forward strand.
TGTAGTAGGCCGTTGTAATCCTTGCAAAAGCGGATCATTTTATTTTGAGACTCCCATTCGACTACACGATCTTCCAAAGAGATTCGTCTCAACTTGGCGCCCTTGGTTGAGGATGGCGAATGACGGAGTTGGAGCTGATTCCGGACGAAGCAGTGTGGCCATAATATGTTCACGGAATTGGTTGAAGGGTTTTTCTTCCCACACGCCAAACTATGCGTCTTGAAAACCGCCGTAGAGTGAAAGTTTGCACCTTAGCCTTGTCGATTCCAAAGACACACGGTAATTAATGAGCAACAAGAGACACCAATTTTAACGTGAAAACCTCAAAAGAGGGGAAACCACGGCTGAAGAAAAGCTTCCACTATGTATTTGTTTGAGTACAAAGTCTTCCCATTACAGGATTACAATCAGATATGAGAGAGGACCAACAACCCGTGTAACAATGATCGTTGTAATAATAAATGTGGAGATGGACAATTAGCGATGGTGGTTGATGTCACGAGTGGTGTGACATTGCTTGGAGGATCTTGAGCTTCTTCTTCCTCCTGCTTAGGCTTTTCCTCTTCTTCCTTGTTTGGATTCTTCCTCTTCTTCCTTGTTTGATTCTTCCTCTTCTTCCTTGGACAGATTGACGCTGCAAGGATCGACCGGTGGCCGGTGGTGGTGATCACCGGCTGAGCATTCTCTTCTTCACTGTTCAGCCTCTCTTCTTCCCTTCTCCCTTCATGTGAGGGATGAGTTCTATTTATAGATGGGAGGAGGGCGCTCAGAATTTATGCAAAGTCCGCATTCCTCTTGATCTGACGGCTTAGAATGGTTCCTTCGATCATTTGATGTATTTTGAGCATTTGGATGCCCAAATGAAGTCGAATTATGAGATCTTAGGCTCGTTAGATCCGCTCGTCGAGACGCGATTTGACTATAAACACTCTATATTTAAGAGCTATTTTGGGATGTAATTGATATCCCAAAGATTCCAAAGGATATTTCCGCTTAATCTCGACGGCCTGACCAAATCGCCGCTGATATTAAGATTCGACTTTGATGGCTATTTTGAGCACCATATCAATGTAAATATTAAATTCTACATATTACATAAATAACTTGTATTATAAATATTTATTATAAAATAATGGTATATTAAAACAAGCTATTATCTTAAGAATATTTTATGCACGTATCTAATCACATGCTAATTATTTGAGTCAATCTTAGAATATTCTCACCTAATTATTTTCTTAAAATAGGTGGAAGTGATGGTGGTGGGACCCGGATCCACTACGCCGTAAGACTTGTGGTCATCCAATTGGGCCGTGTTGGAGGCTCGTGGTGGGTCCCATTTCGAGGTGATGACTGGGCATAGGGCCTATTATGCCGACAAAATTGGGAAGTGACAACCGAAAATGACTCTGGTGAGCTCGTCTATTAGCCACGTGGCTAAAATCATACAAGCAATACTATTAATCTTAATAATTTAATTAAGATTAATTAACAGTGCTGTAATTAGGATAATGCATTTATTAATAGCTTGGAGTACAGCTTAAGCTTTTTCTTAAATAATGCTTATGCTATACAGCGTAGCTTACACTCACATTATTAAGGAACTGTTTGGTTGAAATAAAAATAAAGTAAATATAAGAATTTTAATTTTTTTTGGTATTTGACACGATATAAAATAAAATTTTAAAGTGATATAATGTATTTAGAAAAATTAAATTTTCAGATTAATTCTCAAATTAATGAATTTAAAATATATGGTAATATAAAATATTGCACCAAATACTTATCCCCATCACCTGTTATTGCTAATTAGGATAATGCATTTATTAATAGCTTGGAGTACAGCTTAAGCTTTTCTTAAATAATCCTTATGCTATACAGCGTAGCTTACACTAACATTATTAAGGGGCTATTTGGTTGAAATAAAAAGTAAAGTAAATATAAGAGTTTTAGTTTTTTTTTTTTTTGTATTTGATACAATATAGAGTAAAATTTTAAAATCATGTAATGCATTTAAAATTCATCAAAAAGTTAAATTTTGGTGTATTTAGAATTCGCTCAAATATGAATGAATTCCAAATATATTGGCTAATCAAAAGTATTGAGGCCAAATACCCATTGTTCTGACGGACATTATTACATCGCCTAATTGTCGTTGCTATCCGGCCATTTTCCTAGAAAACTTTCAAAATACTTTACATTATATTTATTTTTTTAAAAATAAAAAATAAATAAAGTCATATATTTGTAAAATTTTTGATAAAATAACATAAAATAATCTAAGAGTGTGTTTTTTTTACACATTATACCTTTTTCAAGCGACCAACACAGCCCCTATAATTGTAAAAGAGAATGGAGTTGGATTACACTTATATTTAATTTATTTATTGTGATTAATTATATAATAATTTACAGTTTATGAATATTAGTTTTATTGAGAAAATAAAAAAATAATAACTGAAATTTTAGAAGTCACGTGAAAATAAAATAAGTCTCACTCCTCACAAATGATTTAAAATTAAAAGCCTCATATAATTGGTATGTTAGAGTCTCTTTAATCTTATTTTTTTTATCTTCTTTAAAGACTAATTGGCTCTTGAGCTGAGTTGAAATTAGAGTTAATTTGTCTGTGTTCTTTGTCTTATCTATTGATTGAAATCTTATTTCGTTCACGAGAATCTTGAGTTTGAATTTTAGAGACTGCATGAGTATATGAGTTTACCATAAAAAATGACGCAAATATTTTTTTAAAGAATTAACTTGTGCGTAATAAAAGGTATAATCATCGACTAAAATCAAACTCAAAGTAAGAGTTATTAATTCAAATCAAGCTGAAAGACTTGAGCTATGAGTGGTGATTAGTCTGATTAGTACTGATCTTAGAAGTTGTCGAGAAGATCTTGTATTTGATTCTGCATATATCATAACAAGTGTCACTTTATAGACTTAAATATGCAATAATTTGATTATAATTTTTTTAAAAAATAAATATACATAGTTAGGTGTTTTCAATTATGTGATAGTCATAAAAAATATTATCTATTTTTTTTAAAATTAAAGCAAATAATTCTTGTTGCGTGCTATAAAACTAATTACGGTAGAATAAAATTTTACGCTTTAGCCTTGTTGAGAAATCCAACACACACACACACAGATATTTGAAAAGAAAATGAGAAACTCTAAAATTTTTACGTAAAAAAATCATGAAAAGAGAGAAAAATCACGACTATCATTAAAATGTTTCACTATATATCTATTTTGAGTACAAAGTTTGTTTCGATAACGGGATTACAGAATCAGATGTAGAAAGCGACAGGAAATCCCATAACGACGCTATGTACAATTGCAAATACCATTGCGACAACAATAGTGAATGACGGTTGTCGGTAATAGTGAATGACCCGGTGATGACCACGACCGCCGGCATAGGTAAAAGGGTCGTGATGGTGGTCAGCCACCAACAATAATAACCATGGCGGCCGGCGGTGGTTAGCGGTGGAACCGACGGTATCGCGGCGGCATACGGGTGGTGGTTTGGCGACGGCTGGCGGCGAGCAGCATGGCACTGTGGTCGCCCATTAACGTCTGGCGGCGATGACCATAGTGGTCAACACGAAGACGATTGGTGGCCGGTGACCACTGGGTCAACCGTGAGGACCCGGTGGTTGGCGATCGGATGACCAATGGTTGGCTGTAGCGGCGTATGGCAGCTCACATTATGCTAGATTTTCGCGGAGAGCTCACATCTCTTTAACTTTGAGGTCTCTCATATGAAGAATGGGGGACTATTTATAGATTAGAGATGTTTACGTGCAAAAAATTCAAACCACTCATCAGAAAATGATTTTATCATCCGTATTTTAAATATTTGAATGCTCAAATGAAGTTAGAATTACGAGATCTTAGGCTTGCTAGATCCGGCTCTTCAAGATGCTCGATTTGACCAAAAACACTCTTTTTTAAGAGCTATTTAGGGATTCAACTGATATCCCAAAGTTTTCGATGATATTTTATGTGTTTAATCTAGGCTAGTCACTACTTAGAATCAAATTGCTTTCGACGTCAAGATTCGTGCTTCAACTAGTAGAATTTTCAGTGACATATCAATTGCTCCCCTATTTTTAGATGATATTATCTCTATCATCCAAACATACATGTCAAATAATTGAAAATAATAACTTCTTCTATATTAATGAAATTTGCAGGTTTATTAATCTTTGTGTCACATAGAGTTTGAAAAAAATAGATCTTCGTGGGTGCACAAGACTATGATCACGCGGTGCAGGTGGAGGCGTCCGGTGCTCAGTCAAGGTTTGCCACGGGCCAGACTTGCATGCTCACTGGCATGCAGGGTCGCGAGCGCCTGTGGAGTCCTCGATGGTAAATCGTGTTGGTCCTTTGTGAAGAGAATTTGAATTTCATGCAAAATTGACCTTTGGATGTGCCTCCTTCCCAAAGTGTGGGAAGTGTTTGAGACAATCCGTCGAGCTCGATCGAGAATGACGAGCGACATCCGTCTTTCTCGCCGAGGGGATAGATCATATCCATCCTGCGTGATTGGGATGAACAACTCTAATCAAATTTGAGGGTAGAGCCCTCAATTCCCTTCCTAAACAATAGATCGAATTGTGGTCATCTAATCTTAGATCGGACGGCCCACAGAGAAAGCGCATCCGTCGCCGGCTGAGTTAGCACGCGGATGTGACTACTTAAATAGTCAATCCCATCGCGCCATATGGAAAGCGTGCCGCATCAACCGCCGTGTGGCCCGACAGGATTAAGGCATTAATTAGGGCTAATTAATTGATTTTTAACCCTGAAACTTCCTAAAATCATAACTAATTGTAGAAAAATCCAAAAAAAAAATACAAACTTAAGCTCATTTTGAAGATATTTTAGAGTATAATCTAGGAAAATTATAATTAATTAATTTTGAACAATGATTTTGGCTTAATTAAGGTTTTATCAAAAATTTAATTAACTTAATTACACCTTAATACTCAAAATTAATCTCAAATTTTGGATGTTGGGGATGACCTCTATCTCCTCTATTTTTCTGAGATTTTATTGATTGCTTAACTAGAAAAATCACTTGATTAAACTCTAATAAATCTTTTACTCCAATTAATCATAATTAATGAATGAACAGTAACTTCATTAATCATTTAAATATAATAATCTCCCTTAAACAGTAAGATAACTCAGAGAATGTGATTGGGGATACTTTTCCTAATTCATTTCCTAAGTCTTCTTTGTCTTTAAAAATCAATTAATTAATGGCTAATGAAATAGTTAATTGATTAATTAAGTGATCAATCTTTAAAATAAAAAAATTAAAATCTAATTGGATGTTGAAATGATTGGGGCCTTGCCTTTGATCCTTTCCCCTTAGTCAATTTCATCATTCAAATTAAAACATAGTCAAAGTATTTAACCAATTAATTAAAGGCTTAATGAAATTAAAATTAAAAAATCAATTCATTCACACCAAAGCAACCCTTAAATGATCTTAGGTAGTTCCTTGAGTGTTCAATAACCCAATGTGAGAAATAATGAAATTATGGTTGGCTCACATGTGTGAGAAAATCATAAAATAATTAAGTGAGATCCCTTAAGCTTAATTAACTATTAATCATAAGCCAATTGCATTAGGCCTCTTTCATTTCTTAGGAGCATTGCAAATTTACTTTTCATGTGGTTGCATATCATATTGGCTTATCATTAATTAGTTAATTAACTTAAAGTGATATAAGTAAGGGTTAATCAATTCATTTAATTCATACCTTAATCTAATGAAAACATAAAATCAACTTAAATATTATTCATTAAACCAAATCAATTCACATATGAAGAATTAGGTTGGGATTAGCAAACCTCTCTCATATTTCCTAAATCAAGTCAAATTCAAAACTAAAAAATGTCTTTAAAGAATTTTGATTTATTTTAAATAGCCTTATCTAATATGATTGTCCTTAAGAATTAATTGGGTGAATGAAATCATGTGTTTATATTCTTTATTTCTATCATGCTAAATATTATTTTGCCATATGAAATCATGCATTTATTTCTTTTAAAATTAATTAAATAAAATGATTTCTTTTATATCAATTGTATGTGTTGACTTAAATTAAATATGAGTTGCTATTATCACAATTAAATCAAAAGTTATTTTCAAAACCTACAAATCAATTATTATAAATAAAGTAATGTTAATTACAAATATCTATAAGCTTGTATGTGATAATAGTATAAGATGTGTAATATGAGGTTCTCTTTTTTTATCTTAACATGGATTCACATAAGATTTGCAAGTGTATAGTTCATTTGAAAAGAACATAACACTTATCTAAATTCATTCCTTTGCATCTCCATGGTAAGACTTAGAAAGAATTTCATATCACACATATAAATAATATAACCAAACCAAACATAATTTCTTGCATGATTCTCTACTCATATGGTTCTTTTTGTACATTCATATGTATTTGAGAAAAGTGATATATTAGTTTGGACATCCGGAGAGGTTTTTAATTTAAGTAGGTCTTGTACTTATGCCTCTAGTAGAAAATAATGGCGTTGTACTCACTTAAAACTCATATACATATGCATGTATGATGTGGTCAATGAATAAAGAATTATAAATCAAATAAATCAAGTACAACCTTTTGCATAGATTTTTCTATCTGTATAATCATTCATACATTTGCATATATCTAAAAAAAGTGATATATTATTCTAGATATCACGGGGCTGTGAGGCTTTAAGTAGCCCTAAGTAAGTCTTGTACCTTACGCCCCTAGTGTAAAAAATAATCGCGTCGTACTCATTTAAAATTTTTATACATGTGGATGTGTATTTAACTAAAAGATGAAAAATCCCTCTTTTCTATGAAATAAAGGCATGCATTCATAATTTAATCAACAAATGAAATATTTAAATTCAAAATATGTTTCTTCACATTCATCATCAAAATATGTTAAGATTCACATTGCATGCATAGGTATTCTTAGGATTATTCATATGCATGATATACATGATGGAAAGAAATGAATGAATGCATGTTATGTGATAATAATCCATTATAATTAACCTTAAGATGCATTTCTTATTGAATAAGATTATTTAGAGTGAACTAAACTTAGGGTTTAATTAAAACACATAATAAATCATTCATTAAAGGAAATTCAATTAACTTACCTTAGAAATGACTGTAGGGATAAGAGAGAGATTCCTCTTTTTCTTCTCTTTATAACACTTAGTTGCTAAGTTTAGGCTATATGAAACAAAAGAAAATACTAAGTAAAATTCTCAAATCAACTAAACCACTTAAAGAGAAATCAACCCCTTATAAATTAAATCCCTCACACTTAGCAAATCATAACTCTAAAGCCTAGTTAGACACACAAACTTTAACACACATTAGATAAGTCACATTTCAAGCCATATAAAGGCATCATGGTTTGATGAATGTTTAGTTTTGTGATGTATTATTTTAGATGTTGGAGTGTATATGAAGTTTTATGTAGTGACATTAACCTAATCATATGAGGGTTATGCTTAAGGGGTTTATAATAAAATATAAATATTTTTTGTATATGTTGCTTAGCCCTAAGCATAACCCAAGTTAAGATAGTTTTAGTTACTCATGTGGTGCTAAGTCCAAATTATTCATAATGCTTGATTGTATGGTTTAACATTTATTTCTGTGTAATTAGATTTGCTTTTCTTTTAATATAATTTTGCATTAGAAGATAAGTGTTATGGAGGATTAGGATGAACATTGGTTATAAAATCAAGTCTTATACACCATGTGACGCCTTTAGAGCAAACAACATTCCAATCAAACCAAGAGAAAGAAAGAAATGGAGCAAAGCAAAGTGAAGAAATGAAAGATGAAGAGTGAAGAATGGAGGATGAAGAATGAAGACCCCATAACACTTATCATTTTATAATTGTAATTATTCTTTCATTATACCAGATGTATAAGGGTAGGCTGGCTACCACATTTCTTCGGGTTGTATGATGGACCACCGCATAATTTCTTATTCTTTTGATAGCTTTATAAAATTGTTTGATGTTTTGTTTAGCTTATGCATTAGAAATAGCATGCATTTTCATAATTTTTTTTATTATTGGTGCTTGCTGTGTGGCCTGAATGCGATTAAGTTCTTAGAATTTAAAATAAATTTTCTATCCAACTAACAACCCATAACTAAAATCTTAAAATAATTCATAACCTTACATAAAAAAAAACCTATTCATTAAATCAAGATAATAAAAATATTTAACAACCCCCTTAGCTGGATGATTGTATGTATAATATCATGCATGTCATATTCTTCCACTCTTGTTAAGAGAGGGCTTACATCTGTGCCAGAGAATAAAGGCTTAACCTATAAGAGTCTTTGATGGAAAGACACCTTGTTTTCTTTTGATTTGGCCCATAATCAATTTCTCATGCATTTAGGCATACAAAATCCTATAGTCTATGTCAAAATAAAAAATCCAAAAATCAAATAAAACTTAAAAAAATTTATATTAAATTTAGGTCATTATTCATGTCATTCATGATCTAGTCTCTTAGGGAGTGGTTTAAGAACTTAGTTTCTCTTTAAAATAAATAACAGCTTAACCATCTTGTAAAGCATATAACTTGCCTACATGGATTTAAAGCGTAGTAGGAGTTACCTGGCTATCACTCCAGACGGTGATAAGTCCAGCAGTCGAGTGATTTAATCTCTCTTGTGGAGGTAAACAATATACCTATTTTTGCCTTAGATTTAAGTCGTGTTTTGGTCCTTGTCAAAGCTCCTTAGATTTAAGATCTGAGATTATTGTTTTCTTTTGCGGGCTACAAGAATAAATCCTCACCTCTTAGGCATTTCCACAATCTTGTATTGTGGAATTATAAGTCCTAGATTTCTAATAAAAATTCAACTTAAACAAATAAATCTCATCAAAATTTAAATACATAAAGCCCAACCATAGGATAGACTGGAGTGCTCACTAGGCTTCATATTATCATAAATACTTCCTACTCATCTCCTTTAGTTTCGATAATAACTCTCCCCTTTTGATCTCTCTCACTTGATTTTCTGAAATATAACCAATTTCTTGATAGTCATATCTTTGAATTTTTTTGAGACAACAATCACCTACTTTAATCAAGAGTATTCTTAAGGAATTCACTTCCCTTAAGATATAATTAACTATGGAGGCTTGCCTCCATAGGGAACTTAACGAATCCGATTTAAATAAACCCTGTTTTACTTTCCCATATAAAGTAGGAAAATCTCGTATATTCAAGTCCCATCATGCCTTAGAGTCTTATTGTGAAGGTCCATTATAGTAGTGACTTCTATCTTGAGATAGTATACTATTCTTAATATATACATGATCACCCTAAATATCACTAGATCTGCAGATGTCCCCACAAAAATGCACACAAACAAACACCCACAGACAAAAAACAAACACCACACCAAGCAAGCAAGACACTGTATTGCCAAGTCAACTGCAACCATTAGCACAATTAAGTCTTGAACACAAGAGCTATGCCTTAGAAGCATATCACATTAGTAGAGACTTTTCATATGTGGAAAATATATAAAACATTAGATAATCTTAAGATATTTTAATAATTTATTCATTATATGATGAAGCAAACTATTTCAAAAAAATGTAAAAACTATATGTACATACAAGTTTGTGATAATTGTTAATATAGCAAACCATACAAATATATTTAATTATAAATTTAACATTATACACATAAGTTTGAGAGCAAACACACACACACTTTATATTTTCTTTAGGCAAAATAAATTTAGAATAGGATAAAATTTGTTTGTTTGTTAGATTTTCTTTCTAGGTATTAAGAATTAAATTTAAATTTTTATCTTCATATCTTTATATATATATATATATATATATATATATATATATATATATATATATGAAGGAAACAATCCATATGTTTATTTAACTAATCACAAATTTAATGATAAGAATTATTTAGATTAAGCATAATGTATTTGTAATCAACATAATAGGAAAGTTAGATCATTTTACATAAGACATAAAGAGACCTGCCAATGATAATCTAACTGTAAAGATATGGAGATCAAGAATTCCATGATTATTGTGTCGCTTGTAAAACCTATGAAACATGCAATGATAAGACATCGTTTTCTACCTATAGCAAAAATAAGTTTAGAAATATGTATGGGAGACATGGATCTAGAAAATGCAACCCAAATCTTTGAGTTAAGGATTTATATATAACTAAACAAATAGGACAGGTTGTGGAAAATATTTTGGGAGATGATGGCACTATGGTATCAAGTTGATATATGATGAACATAAGTGGACTAAACAACAACGTGAATTATGATAAGAGATTGGAAAATGATAATATTTAAATTTCTAACTGGCTTAAACAAAAATATGGATGAATCGTGAGGATTCTGCAAGAAAACCTTTGGCCTACACCAAAAGGTTCTCTAAAATTTGGTGGAAAGACAATCCAAGGTAAGTAATGAAGAGAGAAGAGTTTAACAATGCTTGACGCTCTGCACTTGCAATAAAAATAACTCAATTTTTTTCACCATAGAAATAATGACAAGTCTACAAAAATAAAAAGGTTTCATGTGATCATTGTCACAATCAGAGAGACAAGTCAGGACTGACACGGCAAGCTATCAAACTGGAAACCACCTGTAAGACTATAAAATGTGATCAGAAGGCCTTCCAGTCAATAGTGAGAGCAACCAAATCTTACTGGAGAAAAGCATCATAAAGCACAAACTTTAAGGAGCACCTGCGACAACTATCAAAATTTTCATCTACCAAAAACTTATTCTAATTCTTGGGCACAAAGGTAGTTTTTTCCAATTACAATTCTTCAAGTGTGCCCTTATGACTAATAATTCACGAATCATAGACTCTAATGCCAATGAGGCAATTGACCATATGACAAGATGTTCCAAGCTATTTCAATCATATGGTACTTGTGCAGAAAATCAAAAGATCGAAATATCATATAGTTCTCTTTCAAAATTACTAGAAAAAAGGATCAATAGTTTGCTTTCCACATGTTCATCATGTTCCTAATCTATATTGCCATCTTATTTTCATCAAGATATTCTCAGGGCTTAAATATTGTGTTACATTCCTTCTATGAATGTGAAATTGTGACATGGTGGAGTCTACTACTTTGAAGATGGAAGCAATGTTAATGGGCAAACTAAGTTTACTAGTCTCGGTTCTCTTTATATTTCTCATAAAACATGAAGTTATGTTATGGTATTGTAGCTTAGGTCATCCAATTTCTCAATACTAAAGATATTTATTTTGGAATTCATTTCAAAATAAGAATCTACCTTCATTTTCAACGATCATTTGTCAAACAGCAAGCTGAAACTTAGTCTTTTCTCCTTAAACATATAAGCCCTCTAAACCATTCCTTATTCATGGTTAGGTGTAGGACCTTCAAAACAACATATGAAAATAAATGGTTTGTACTCTTATTAATGATCACAAATAAGGATGGGTTTATTTAAAGAAATAAGTAGCATTTAAGAAATTTCTATGAAATGGTAGAAACATGAATTAAGAAAAAGCAATTAGGAGTGAACATGGTAAGTACTTCAATAAATATTACAGAATTTTTTTTCAAGAAAAAATAATTATTCAACAAAGTTCTTTCAATCAGATACCACAACAAAATTGTATAGCAGAACCATAAATTAATTATATTTTGAAAGTTGATAGGTACCTTATGTTTACTATCAAAAGTTCTTAAGAAAGATTGAAGAGAGAGAGTTATCATGGCTACATACTTGATTAATAGAACGCTTTCAAGATGACATAGTTTTCTCCTATATGCTCTAATATTCTTCTGCATTGAATGATAAATTATCCACCAGAAGTTCAGGGGCTAAGGGTAATAATTTTTTTTTTCTTTTATCATCGTAGCTCTGACCTTCTTTTAAAAAGAAGATAAATTATTTTATTGATCAAGACCCATGGTTCATATGGAGTGATTTTCCTCGAGAGGCTCAACTGGTCAACGACCGAGTTTGGATATCAAGGCTCATAGTTAGACTCCAATTTTCACTGAGAGAGGCGTCAATCCATCGCCGGACCAGGTTTGAGGTGATCAAATAGTTCATACGATGAGACTCATTTTCTCAAGAGGCAATCTCGGACCCAGGTTTAGGATCAAGACCCGTAATTCATACACGAGCCTATTTTTTCCTCGAGAGGCCAACCGCCCCTATGACGACCGGGTTTGGAAGCAATCAAAGCCTGCATTTTCTACTTTTTTTGTATGAAATTGAATTTCTTGAAACTCCAATGGATGGTTCAGCAGTTGACAACTGCCAAGGTGGCGAGGAAGCATCAATTAGGAATCATCCCTCAAAAAACTCAGAAAATCTATCAGATAATTTTGGAGTATCATTAGAGAGAAATATCTTATTTCTTTTTTTTTATGACCTCATATGTATGCGTATATTTTTCGTCAGATCGCAGGCAAAAAATTTTATCAAAAACTATCCGTGAGCAACAAAGTCAGGAAAGGATATACCCAAGTATGGACGAAAGTGAGTTGCTTCACACAGTTTTGAGATCTTTCTCTCCTCTTTTTGGTTCATATTTATTATCTATTTTTGTAGGATGATGGCCAGAAGAAAAGCAATAGTATGACAGCTATAGACGATATATCATCTACTATCACAGCTGACAATTTAATGATTCTCCGTATGAAATTTCATTTCCCAAATGAGTTGGTGGCTTTTGTTGCCAAAAAGTCTGATCGGGCATGTTTTCCTCCGCAAGGATACCTTACTATTTCTGAGATGATTCTTAGTGCGAGGCTACGATTCCCTTTGGCTCCTGAATTGATTGAGGTTTTTAAAATATGCGGTGTAGCTTTCTCACAATTTTTTTTCGAGCTTTAGTGATCATTGTTTGTTTGACTGTCTTCATTAGAGAGGGTGGTGTCGCTTTGAACATCAAGTACTTATGCAAAATGTGTAGGTTCACATGTGATGCTCAAGGACGTGTTTTATATCGAGGTATAAAGAATTGGATAGAATTTTTAGCACGGGATCCATCTAGAAGTTGGTTTAATGGGTTCTTTTTTATGAAAAGTAAGTGGGGCCTCTCCGAGAGATGGAAAAGATTGGACGACCTTCTAGATCCATTATTGATTGAAGAGAATAAAATCCTAACAACTCTAATATTCGATAGGAAGCTTGATGAGTTACCACATTGTAAGTATATAATTGAAGATAGAATGTTCAAGGATGGCATTTCCATTCAGTGGGAGATCTCATGCTCAATCAAGAGATCAAAGGTAATGAAAGATCTCCTCATATTCATAGGATTCTTTCGAGAAGCCCGTTACGAAATGATGGTGACAACAATGCTTATTCTTTAAAGAAAAAGAAGCATGTGTCGAAGTAACTATATCAAATATTTACGGAGGAGATGTTCTCCCCCAGTTGGCCTCTAAGAGTTTAGCTATCTCAACTCATAATGGGATTCTCTGGCCATATTCTCAAGAGGTGTTAAAGCACATATGCATAACGCCAACCAGCATCTAAATTAGTATGTTATCTTCTCTTTCTTTCTTTCTCTTTTTTTTTTTTTGTGTAATATTTGTGATTTTTTTATTATAGGTAACCCAAACATTAGGGCTTATGGCTCATTTGGGTGTCACTCTAGATGAGTGGAATACTGAATTTGTGAAGGTAAAATACTTGCAAAGAAAGTACGAGCGAAAGATGAGCACTATGGCCAAAGAAGTGGTAGCTCTGAAGGATCAACTAACTGGGTGTAGAACTGATCTAGAGAATATGTCAACTTCTCTTTCTCTCCACATCGGAGGTGGAGGTACTGGATGAGCGATTGAGGTGAGGGTAGAGACTCGCTAGAAAGAGAAAAGACTCAAGGCATTTGCAGTGGAAAAGAAAGCTCTTGAATTAGAGAAGAAAGTATTACATGATCGTATTTTTAAGAAGGAGCTTATTATGTCAGAAGCATAAGCAAATGTCATATCCTTAAAGGCAGTGGAAGACTTTAAGAACTCCCTAGCTTATCGCAATACTATCGAGGATCATATCCAAGAAGCTCGTAATCTATTCTTGATGTTGAAGTGAAGGACTTGGAGCGCCAATGTTTGGAGGAAGGCTTCATCCGATGATTTCTAAAAGGAATTCTCTTAATATATCACAAAACTGGGGCTAGTATTGAAAATCTGTCTCCCAGCCTATTTAAAGATCCTTCACCAGATTCAGGAGATGAAGGGGTTGAAAGTGAGTTTAAGGGAGCATCTTCCAATGGTGAGGAGGATGTTGATATCATGTAGTATCACTTGAGGATGCATGTCTTTCCCTTTTATCTATGTATTTTTTGTATCTAGAATTTTGATCCTTTCTTATATCATCATGTTAGAGCTATCAATGACATTACTAAATTAAAAATTTTGGGTGATTTGCTCTTTTTTTTGCTTTATTTTGTTTTGATCTATCCGAGGTGATTGGTTGGAATATTATTCGAAGATACTAACCTGTATGGAAGAGATCGTGGGAAGTCCAGCAAGGACTTTTTGACCTATCATAGGTATTAGTCAAAATATTATTTGACTTCTTACATGTATGGAAGAGACCGTGGAATGTCCACCAAGAATTTTTTGACCAATTATAGGTATTAGTCAAAGTGTTACTTGACTTATTACCTGTATGGAAGAGGTCCGATCAAATCCTTGGGATTGATCATGCCCCGACTGAGACACAACGTGAGTTGTGCATTTCTCAAGTGGGAGGATTAAATGAAGAAGATTGTTTATATGCAACAAGCTTGAAATAAAAAGTCATAAACTCATTACTTTGATAAGGTCGGTGATACAATATTACCATAAAATAACTTAATAAAGATATTAGTTGAAGATGAAATGGCAAACGAGACAAAATAAAAATTGTAATATTTATGTAGTAAATTTCACTGATAATACTTCCGGAGATTCTCCGTGTTCCAAGTTTGAGACAAGGATTTTTTCTCTAGATTCTTGAGCTTAAATGTTCCTGGCTTGACTATAGTTGTAACCACATAGGGGTCATCCCAAAGAGGTGAGAGATTATTGCGTTGAAGGCCTTTGCCAACAGCTTCAAGAATTCGTAGGACCAAGTCACCAACAGAGATGGGATTGGGTTTCACTCTTCTGTTGAACTGATGAGTTACTCTTTGGTGATAGGAAGCAGTCCGAAGTAGAGCCATATCACGAGTTTCGGGGAGTAGGTCCAAGTTCTGTCGGAGTTTTTCTTTATTAATATTATGAATTAATAATTAAACTCTTGGACTTGGAATCCTAATATCTAGTGGTATAATAGCTTCTATGCCGAAACACAAATTATATGGTGTCTCACCAGTTGGAGTTCGCGATGTAGTGCGGCAAGTGCAAAGAACATTAGAGAGCTCCTCAACCCATTATCCCCCAGCCTTCTCGAGGTGCATTTTTAACCCTTTGAGTATAGTCTAGCTTCACTGTATTAGTTTGATAATGGGCTACAACCAGTATGCAATAGCTTGAATGTGAAGATCTTTACAAAAAATGTAAAAAGACTTTTCCAAGAATTAGATTCCATTGTCGATGATCTTTGTAGAAGACTAATCAACATATATTATATTTTTTTCAAATAAATTATTTAGCATTTTCCATGATTTTAGCGGTTGGCCTTCCACCCATTTAGTGAAGTAGTCAACCTAAAATGATAAACTTTATTGTCCGATGCTACTAGAAAGGTCCATGATATCAATTCCCCATTGAGCAAAAGGTCATGGCTTTGAAGGATGAGAGCTGTATGTGGTGTATGAGAGAGGTTAGAGTGTAACTGACAACTCTCATATTTTTTTTTGTGAAATCCAAGGTGTCTTGCCTCATCATAGGCCAATAGAACCCCTACCTCATAATTTTAAGGGCTAACACCCTTCCTCCTAAGTGTTCTCCACATATCCCAAAATGAACCTCTCTTAATGCATAATCGGTCTCTAATGGTGAGAGGTATTTAAAGTATGACTTAGAAAAAGCTCATTTTTATAGTTCACATCCGATAATAATAAAGTTTATAACTTATTTTTAGAGACGAGTTGCAGCAGTTGAGTCTTTAGGAAGGGTCCCTTCTTGTAGAAAGGATAGGATGGGGTCCATCCACGAAGGTTCCTTCATCTCATTAATTGCTTGTATTACTCATGACCCTTGGATACTAAGAAAATAAATTTCTCAACACACATTCTCTTAAATGATCTCCAAAGAGCAAAAGTAGCGAAGAGCTTAGAGCGGTTGTTCTTCAAGTATGTGAATGATTTGATATATCTTGATATGGGCAAGAAGTGACCTCACCAGGCTGAGGTGCTGTGCTAACTGTGGATTATGAGCATTAAAGTCTCCCTCAACCTGGGAGGCAACAAGTTGAGATCCAGTGGGGATCATTAAGTTTTGAGCTTCACAATCGATAGCAAGTCTTAATCCTGCGATGAGAGCCTCATATTCAGCCATTATTAGTTTGAGAGAATTTTAAGAAGTTCATACTAAGGTATCTGTGGGGA
Source organism: Cymbidium sinense (assembly GCA_021442155.1). NCBI lineage: Eukaryota > Viridiplantae > Streptophyta > Magnoliopsida > Asparagales > Orchidaceae > Cymbidium > Cymbidium sinense. The sequence goes on from CM038217.1 coordinate 135,981,667, forward strand.
AAATAAGATTCCTACTGACACCATCATTTCAAGCTCTATCAACATAGAAGGTCCAAAGATGAAAGGTGAAATAGATAGCTCATTTGGAGTAAATGCACTCAACTATAAAGTCAATATGAGACTTTATGTATAGAAAATGAATATCAAATTATCACAATTCTTTGATTATTGATTAACCATAGATTCTAGAAGAATGGCATCAAAAAACATTTGATGCTCATACATAGCATCAACCAATTGATCAATTTGAGGAAGGGAAAAACTATCTTTCGGCCAAGCTTTGTTGAGATTAGTGTAATCAATACACATTCTCCAAGTTCCATTTGCTTTCTTAACTTTGACAATATTTTCTAGTCATGTAGGGTAATACACTTCTTGTATGAATCCTACTTCTAAAAACTTGTTAACTTCTTATTCAATAGCTTAGGGGCAATCAGGTGTAAAACTCTACTTCTTTTGAATGATCGGTTTGAATGTTGGATCAATCTTGAGGGAGTGCATGATCACATTAGGGTCGACCCCAGGCATATCTGTCAGACTCTAAGCAAAGATGTCTTGATTCTTGTACAAGAAGTTTATATATTTTACCTTCTATTTATTTGAGAGCAGAGATCTAACTTGCACTATTCGTAAAGGTTGGTGATCTAATAATAAAATATGGAGCAATTCTTCTACAAGCGAAGCCCTTTGGGGTATTTCTTTATCTAAAAAATTAAAATTCTCGATGTAGAAGGTCACCAAAGGGCATGGTTGAGCTTGTCTGAGGTAACATGATTGTGTTATTTATTGATTTTTACATACCACTCCAACTCCAACGGGGGTTGGATTGAGGTTGGAAATTTCATCTTAAGATGAGATACCAAAATAAAGAAAAGATTGATTGAGGGTCTTAAGATAAAGATTGTATGTTGAATCTTACTTAACCACCATGAATCAATTGAATGACTTGTCAAAAATTTTCAAGACAATGTGAAGGGTGATTGCCCCCTCCAATCATACAAGGAGATTATCAAACCCATATAATGATCATGTAGTGGGTTGGAACTTTTTCCTAACTAGGCACATACAAAGAAATATGGAGTAAAATAAAATATCGATAGAACTCTCATTATCAATCAAAATTCTCTTAATATTATAACATGGGTCACCGATCCCTGAACTGATGACAAGTGGATCTTGATGCAGAACTTGGACTCCTTCTAAGTCCAAGTCATTGAAAGTGATGGAATGATCAATACAAGATTTCTTTAACACTGGCTCTTTGAAGGTGGCAATGAGGACTTCATTAGATAGTAGTGGTCATCATGCAATTATTTCAATTTCTCCAACTATCTGATGACTATTTTATTATTTTTGTTATGATTGTCGTGTTCTTTGAGTTATGTTTACTTGAGTTGATTAATTTCGCACAAATCGACGTATATATCCTTGTTGAATGACCTTCTCGATCTCTTTTTTTAATTGTTTACACGCCTTAGTAGTATGTCCACAACTTCGATGGAAGTGATAATATTGCTCCTAATTTCTTGAATTTGATTTCAGTGGATGTGACCACTTAATGGTCTCTTCATCTCAAATGGTCATCAAGGCGTTAACACGATATGTGTTCAGTGGTGTGTATTCATTTTCTGGTCATGGTTCACGTCATTATCATAGGGGGAGGAGATCAGAGCCTTGTGCTTCTTTTGATGGGATTATCGAATAGGGCACTCTAACATTTTCTGTGAAATATTCAAATTTTTATGATGGGCATTAGTCTTAGAGAATTTATACTTTCACACGATGAACCAAGTCATATGATCGACCATCTAGCATTAGTGAGTAAAAGGCCGTGATGGAGCCCTCAAAAAAAACTCCTCAATAATTTAGTGGTCTACCTGTGTATTTAGCGAGCCTTAAGGAGAACCTAAGTACTAAGTGATTCACCTTCATTTTGATGAATGCGAGAGATGAGAGGATTCTTTAATGATCCTCAAAATGAAGCTCTACAAAATCTTGGCGAGTTCACAAAGGTATGGATGGATCCCATTGGAAGGAGTAGAACTCAGTCTGATGAGGGTCACTAAAAGACTGAAGGAAGTAGTGTGTGAGCTTGTTGAATATGCATGATAGTCTCAGTAATGGTCGATGTGTTCATACACCCCATCATAGTCGATTAAGCTTGAAACCTATGGGAAGAGATGTTGAAGAATGCTTAAAAGGTGAAGACTCAGTATGAGAGAGAAGATGATTTTCATCTTTAAAGTTGAATTCTTCTCCCACTAAGCATTGTAATTTCAACGCAATAACATGTGGAATCAACAAGAACGTGCTACCGCACAATTGGTGGGTTAGAATCTTACCCAAGTGGATAAGTAGAACTAGCTGTCAAATGTCGATCACCCAAGCAGAGGAACTTCAGCCTGATGGAGCCCATATTAGCATTTTGACCTCCCTTTACTAATAATCGATCTTAGGGGAGATGCGTTTGCCACAGTAGTGGTTGTCGTGTTTATCATAAATGTTAAATTATCTCATTTTGAGACTCTTCCATTTGGTAAACACGATCTTCTAGAGATTTTAACCTTCACCGAAGTCATGCCTATCGTGGAGAAGTGATGATAGCCCTTGGTTCATGGATTGTTTTAGTGATAGTTGGAAGACTCCTTGTTGTGAGTATTGCTTATAATGTTCAAGAGATTCGACATGAGTTTGTTTCATACTCAAACTGCTTTGCAGAAACCTATCATGATAGAATAAAATTTTCTTTAGCCTTGTTGAGAAAAAGACACATGTGATATTTGAAAAGAGAACTAGAAACTCTAGGATTTTTAAGTGGAGAAATTCTGAAAAGAGGAAAAAAATCACGGAGCCTAGCTAGTAAAAATGTTCCACTACATATATATTTAAGAGTATTGTTGACATCATTTTTAGAATGAGCTCTCAACCTCTCCATCTTAGACATAGGACTCCTCTTAAACACTAAGAGTTCTTTAGTTTTAAGACACTTCTAGTGATTAGGTGAACACTTAACCTAACCCTAAAGACTTAGAAGAGTTAGCCATAGGAATAGATCATGCCTTAAAAGTGTTAGGAAAACTTGTCTACCCTATAACTTGCCCCAAATCCTTACTTCATTTTTTCAAGTCAAATCCAAATCCAACTAACTTTAAACTCAAATCAATTACAACTTAATTGATTTTCTCAAATCCAAATCAACTTCAAACTCAAATCAATTCTAACTTAATTTATTTTCTCAAATCCAAATCAACTTCAAATCCAAGCCAACTCCAAATTTCAACTTAAATGAATTTTCTCAAATCATTAATCAATTCCAAATGATTGAAATCCATGATTAATTCTAAATCCAAATTCTTTCCTAAGTCACTTTGATTTCATCTTATGGACTTAACTCAAATCAAATCCAAATCATTCCAAACTCAAAATATTTTCTCATAACCCATTTATATTCTCATTTATATTTACAAATATAAATAAAATATAAATTCAAATAACCAAAACCAAATTCAAAACTCAAACTCAAATCTAACTTAAAACCAACATATACTATTTCAAGTCAAATTCTTGAACTTAGCTAAATCAACCTCAAATCAATCCAAATCTTTGGGTTTTCTCTCTAAACAATCAATCCTTCAATCACAAACCAAATTTAATCATAAACATCAATCATCAAACCAAAACTAAATTCAAAACTCAAACCCAAATCAAACTCATGTTCATCCTTTGAACTTGAAATTGTCAAATGAATTGAAACTCATTTGACTCCAAATCACTTATAAATGAATTTATATTTCAATCCTAAGTCCATATATGAGTTCAACCAAATTTGAATCAAGCCTTGATCAAGTCAATTGACCCACTTAGGCCACTTGACCTAAAGTGACCTAAAAGTACATTTTTGAGCCAAATTCTAATCCTACTCAAATTGGATTGAACTAAGCCCATCTAAGCCTCACATTGTGAGCAACAATCATCATAAGATGATCAATCACTAAAATTAGGTCAAACCAAGTCAAACCTAGCCTTTGACCAAGTCAACACTTAACCAAATGAAACCAAACTAGCCAAAATCCATATAGGCCAAATTGATTGAAACCATTGATCAAACCAATTCATGATCAATGATTGACCAAGTCATCATTTGAGCCAAACCTAGCTAATGGCCACTTGACCCAAGTTGACTCAAGTTGACCTAAAAGTCAAAATATATCAAATCTTGGTCTAAGCCAAATTGATTATAACTAATGGGTCAAATTCAGTCTAAATCACTTGTTGAACTTGAACAAAGCCTCAATTTGTCAACTAGACCCAACCTAGCCGAAATTGACTATGAGCCTAACTTGACCTAAAAGGTCAAACCAAGCCAAAATCAAACCAAACCAAAATTGATTGAAACCAAAGCTTGCAAAATATTTCAAATGACCAACCAAACCTAAACCAACTCATGAACTAACCTAATTGGGTCAAATGGGTCAAATGGGTCAACTTGGCCCATTTGACCTAAGTGAACTCAAATGAACTAAAACTAAATATAAATCAAATCAAACCAAACCAATGATACCAAAATACTTCAAATGGTCATATGAACTTGATCTAACCCTTAGTTTGACCCAATTTGACCAATTGGTCAACTTGACCCAAGTTGACCCATTTTGACCTAAATGGGTCAACATGAGCCAAATTATATCAAATAAATACCAAATTCATTGAAAATTAGCACAACCCATTTTTCAATCATTTTAAATCTGCTTAAATCAAAATCAAAGCCAAATGACTATTTTACCCCTAGGTCAAAGGGTAACTTATGGTAAAATTCACTTGGAATTTGATCATATTCCAACTCAAGACCACTTGGCATCCTCTTAGTGGTCCATTTGGATACCAAGGGATGTGGTGCACATGACCCAATAGGTTTAAGTCAGCAAAACCCAACCCAAAGCAAAAATTGACCCCTCCACTTAGAATTCTCCACATGGAATCCCTCACATCCTCATTTAACACATGTGCAACTCCATAACACCTCCCATATGCCAAAATCGAATCACATGACACCCCTAACAACCTAAACAACCCATTCCATCTCATCAATTGATCCAAAATGGCAAGGAGGCTCACGATCGTCGATTCAAGTAGGGGGAGAAATATTCCCCCTCAGTTCATTCTAATTCATCTCTATTGCATTCGATTGAGCTCAGGACGAAGCAAGTTTTCCAAGCACTCTCACGCTCAATTAAAATTCCCATTCTTGATTTTTCCTAAGCCAAAAACATGGGAGGTGAGTGAGAGTTACCTAACCAAAGTCCAATTCCTCTTGCAAGCACCATCAAGGCACTAAATCGAGCTCATCCAAAGCAAATCCCAAGCTCCAAGCCACAGGATGGAGGAGTTCGATCAAAGCCGCAAGCCATTGAAGGGGAGCTTGGCCAATTGAAAGATCCACTTCATCTCAAGCCTTCAAACCTTCAATAGGGCTTTGTCTCCACTAGATGAAGCTACCTCAATGGTTGGAAGCGCCGGTGATAGTCTCCGTCAAGGTATGAATCAAAGCCGAGCTTAGGTTAAAAATTCTTTAGTACTTTGTGAAGGGAAGTGTAATCCCAATTGAATTCCACCGTTAGATGTGTCTCTTATTGTTCTAGATGGTGTGGGTTGAATCCTAGCTCAATCCGAGCTCAAGTGAGCTTGGATCAAGCCATGAGAGGATGGTCTCCGCCTCCCACAGTGAGGGCATGGATGAATCATGGCCCATCCATGTGTTTTGGATGGACGGTCCTGACAATGATTAGATCTTGATTTAATCCCTTCATACCATGGGTTGATCGACGTCCCATCTTTGATCGGTCCAAGGAAAGCGTGAGTGTCGCCGGTTGATGCGACATTTGATAACTTAAAGCACATGCCATGTGAAAGTGCGCATGTCGCCATCCACATGGCCAACGAATTAGTTATATAATAAGGTTATTTAATGACCTATTAATCATAGAAACTTCAATAATTTATAACTAAATATAGAAAAATCTAAAAATTGCAAACTCAATTTTATTTTAAAGATAATTCAAAAGGAAATAATATAAAATTAAGTTTAATTGACTTTGAACAGTGACATTTACTCAATTTAAGTTTTATTGGGATGTAATTATGTTAATTACTCCTTAATTATTTCAATAATTAATTCCAAACTCCCTAGGATTAATTAGTGGGATGACCTCTACCTCCCATGATTTTCTTGGAATTTATTATTGGATTAATTTAAGTAATTGCTTGTTTCATCTCTAATCACTCCCTAAATTAATTAAATGATTAATTAACCTATTAAATGGTGATTAATTTATTAATTAAGTATGTTAATCATCTTGAAACATTGGATAGACTTAGCGAATGAGATTATGATGCCTTTTCCAAATCTTTTCCCCTAAGTCTATTTTATTTGAATGAAAACTTAATTAATTTATAAATTGATTAATGATTTAATCATTTCATTAAATAACCAATTAACCAAACTCAAAATCAAAAATTAATCTTCATCAATCTTCTTGGGTAGATACTTAGGTGTTCAATAACCCAAGTGCTTTTAAGGAAATCATATCCAACCCACATGTGTGGAAAGTTATGAAAGTACTTAATTAAACCCTTTAGCTTAATTAATCAAATTGTGAGCCAATTGCATTAGGCCCTTTCTTAGAGCATTACTAATTTAAATTCCATGTGATTACATATCATATGTTGGCTCAATTAGGTTAATTATGTTAAGTGGTGTAAGAGGTAATTAATGAACTTAATTCATACATTAACTAAATAAAATATAAAATCAATCTAATGGTTCCAACATTAAACTAAATTGATTCACATATGTGGGAGATGGGTTAGGATCAGCAAACATTTTCACATTTTCTAAAATCAAATCAAACTCAAAATTTTAAAAAAAAATTCCTTAAACAATTTTGATTCACTTTAAATGATCTTATTCCATAAGATTGTCTTTAAGAATTGATTATGGTGAATGAATTCATATGCTTACATCACTTTATTTCTTTCCAAGCATATTAAATGTGGTTTATCATATGAAATCATGCATTCATACCTTTTGAAAAATCAAATTAAAATAAAATGCTTCCTTTATGTCAAATTGCATGCTTTGGCTAAAGTAAAAATATGAGTGACTATTATCACTACTAAATAAAAAATTATTTTCAAAACTTATAAATCAAAGACTATAAATGAATGTATGCTACTTATAAGTATTTATAAGCTTGCATGTGAATATAGCTTAAAATGTGTTATGTGATTTTCTTCTCTTTTCTTAACATGGTTTGTATATGGATTTGCAAAGTGTATAGTTCATTTGAAAAGAACATAACACTTGCTTAAATTTATTCCTATGCACTCCCATGTCATGAATTAAGAAGGATATTCACATTACACATATAAATTAAACAACCAAAAACAAACAAACAAACAAACATAAACCTTTTGCATGATTTTTTTTTTATTAATTTCTTTGTGTACATGCACATGTATTTAAGAAAAGTAGTCTATTAGTCCGACATCCGGGTCAGGTTTTAAGTAGCTCTAAGAAGGTCTTGTACCTCTTGGTGTAGAAAATAATGGCATCGTACTCACTTATATCTTTTATACATGTAAATGTGCATTTGATTAAAGGATAAAAGAATCCCTCTCTTTTCTACTTAACAAAATCATGCATCATGAAGTATCCAAGTTTCCTTATGCAACATCTCTTAGCATTCTTCATTAAGGTGTGCTAAATATTTACATTGCATGTATAGATATGCTTAGGATTTATTCATGTGCATGATACATATGTTGGAAAAAAATAAATGGTTGTGTGTTTTGTGATAGTAATTCACTTTAATTAATCCTAAAATGCATTTCTTATTGAATAGATTTATTTAGAGCAAATCTAAACTTAGGATTAATTAAAACACATAACAAAACATTCACAAAAAAATTACTAATGAATCTACCTTAGAAATTATTTAAGGTAAGGAAAAAAGAAAAGTTCTCTTCTCTTTTCCTCTTTTTATAACACTTAGTAATTAAGTGTAGATTCATTCAAACCAAATCAAATCATCAAATAAAATTAACAAATCAACTAAATCACTTAAATGAAATAACCCTCTAAGTTGAATCATTCACACTTAGAAAATCCTAACCTTAAAATCTAGCTAAGACATACCACACAAGCCTTAAATGACACATGCACATTAGGTTAAGTCACCATTTCTAGCTCTATGTTAGAGTGATGCATGATTTGATGCTTAATTTTGTTTTGTGATGTGATATTTTAGTTTAGATGTTAGGGTGTATATGCGTAGACTGGATGATAGGATGATCTTAGTCTAATCATTATCTTCTGCAGAGGATTATGCTTAAGGGGCGATGTAATAAAAATAATAAATATTTTTACTGCGCAAGTTGCTTATACCCCTAAGCATAATCCAAAATAGGCTAGATGGACTTGATTACCCATGTGTGTGGTGCTAAGTCCAATTTATTCATATGCATGCTTGGGATTGTGTGGTTTGTTTAGCTAATTTTTATTTTGCAGGTTTTAGTTAGATTTACTTTTCCCATTTTCATATAATTTTGTAATTAAAATTTGGAATGAATGTTATGGGGGAATAGGATGAACATTGGTCATAAGATTATATCTTATGCACCATGTGAAGCCTTTGAGCAACCACATTCCAACCAAGCCAAAAGAAGAAAGAAGAAAGAAGAAAGAAATGAAAAAAATGAAGAATGAAGACTCCCATAACATGAATTCCTTTCTGATTGTAATTAATTCATTTGTAATCCGGGTTGCATAAGGGTAGAGCTAGGCTACCCATTTCTTTTCGGGTTTGTGCGGTGGAGCCCGACCACAATGGCCTTTTATTCTTTTGCGCTAGTTTTATAAATTTGTTGATGTTTGTTTAGCTTGCACATTAAGATGGCATATTTTTCCTAGTTTCTTCCTTACTTTGATGAATGACCTAGATGCGATTAGGCTCTTAGGGGAAAATAAATTTTCTATCTAATTAATAAACTCAAAATTAAAAATTAACAACTCATAACCTCACCTAAAGCCTAGGTTATAAATCAAGATAAAAGATTTAGCAACCCTTAGTTGGATGTTATATATTTCACATCATGCATAAAAAACATCTTGCTTCACTCTTGCTTATGGAGGACTTCCACCTTTGCCAGGAAACTTGGCTTGACCTTTGAGAGCTAATGTGGAAACACACCTCCTTCTTGTTGATTTTGGCCCATAACCAATTTCTCATGCATTAGGCAAATGAATCACATAGCTTGTGTCAAATAAATTGTCCAAAAATAAAAATAAAACATAACAAAAATTTGCATTAGATTTAAGACATTAATTATGCCCTACATGATCTAGTCTCTTGGGGAGTGTATTTAAGGACTCAGTCTCTTTTTAAATAAATAACAGCTTAGCTATCTTGCAAAAGCATATGACTTGTCTACATGTATTTAAAATCATAGGAGTTAGTTACCACCACCCCTGCGGTTGTAAGTCAATATCATGTTTAACCTCTTGTGAGGTAAACCAAATATATATTTTCGCTTAGATTTAGGTCGTGCTCGCAAAGCTCCTAGATTTAGGTCGAGGTTACTTTCCCTTTATGCAAGCATAAATCCTCACCTCTTAAGCATTTTCATGAACTTGTGTTGTGGAATTGTAAGCCCTAGATTTCTAATAAAAATTCAACTCAAACAAATAATTTTTTTCAAATTCAAAAATATAAAGCCCAACTATAGGATAGTTTGGGATGCTTACTAGGCTTCCTAGTATCATAAGCAGACCTTACTTATCTCCCTTTAGTTTCAATAATAACTCCCTCCTCTTGATCAATCATATTTAATCTTCCAAAAATAAACTAATTGATTGATAGTCCTATCTTTGAAATCTTTGGAGGCAACAATCATTTACCTTAATAGATAATATTCTTAAAAAATCTCATTCTTTAAGATATAATTAACTATAAGGAATTGCCTCCATAGAGATCTTAATATACTCGATTTAAAATAAACCCTATTTTACTTTTTCATGTAAAGTAAGAGAAGAATCTCTGTTACACTCGAAGACTCATTGTCCTTAGGAGTCCTTATTAAGATGATTAGGTCCATTATAGGATGGTGACTTCTTTCTCTCGAGATAGTACATCTTTCCTCAATATTGTACCTGATCACCCTAATAAGAACATCTGTGGATCTACATGGTGTCCTACCAAGGCATTTTTATTTTTGTCTTCATTTAACTCATTTAGATGAAGATAAAAATAATTCACCATAAGTACAAAGTTTAAGTTTTCCATAACGGATTACTATTGTATGTGAAAGCGCAACGAAAAATCCCATAATCAACAAATCTAGAAAATAGGTAATAGTTGTTGCGGCTCAGCATAGTGAATAGCCGTTCGGATGATCCAAGCCGTGGTGGTACCGGCGAAGGACCGATGATGGCCGTCGACGGTGACCAATAAGAGTGACAGGTTGCGCCAGAGTTGGTTCGCGGCGCATAACCACTGGTCACGCAATCGACGCATTTCGAGGTGGCAACGGCAAGTGGCCGGCCAGCGCCAATGGTCAACGGTGGTGGCCGGCAATACCGATGGTGGTCAGCACAAACGAGGCGTCAACTGGTACGGTGGTCGATGTGATAACGATATATTCAGCAACAGAGATTCGACCAACATGCGGGCTGACCAACGCTGGTCGACGGAGGTGGTCGAAGGTGGTCAGTCGATGGTGGTGGCATGGCCGTGGATATATGCCACTGGCACGATTATGCTTTCTTCGTCAAGCCTCGAGTGCCTCTCTCTTTAACCGGGTCCTCATATGAAGAATGACTATTTATAGATTAGATGAGTGGTGTTTAGAATTGCATAAAATCCAAAACCACTTTATCGACAAAATGATTCCTTCGATTATCTGATGTATTTTAAATATGAATGCTCAAATGAAGTCAGAATTATATGATCTTAGGCTTGTTTGATTCGGCTCATCAAGACGCTCGATTTGACCATAAACATTCTATATTTATGAGCTATTTAGGGATTCAATTGATATCTCAAAGTTTCCAATGATATTTTAAGTGCTTGATCTGGGCCGTCTCGACTTAGGATCAAATTGCTTTTGACATCAAGATTCATGTTTCAACTAGTGAAATTTTCAGTGTCATATCAATTCTTAAAACTTAAAAAAAAAAAAAGTTAGATTTGTGCAATAATTTTATATTTATTTTAAAGATAATAGCAGCCAGTCTCAAACGCATCATAAAGTCAATATAATATAATGATGATTTTAGCAAAGTTATTCACACATAGAAGAAATTATTATTATTATTTAATTCTAAATAAATATAATTATAAATTCAATCATAGGCCAAAATGGGCTCTAAAAGAAAGTAAATCGGACGGTGTGGGCTTCTCCATGTAAACGAGAGGATATGCAATCGTGGAATTCGCCTCCGCTACACCGTTCAATGTGCGCCCTAAATATTGAAAAGGACCGTTATATCTAATCAAAGACAGAAGGCAGATACAAAACAAAGTGTTATTTGTCTTCTGCTTTATTGAAAAAAGAAGACCGCTATGAAGAATTGCTCATAAATTTTCAAATGGGCCCCTGCCTCGCATAATCGATCATAAATCTTTTTTAAATTTATATACATAATATTCAAAATATTAAAATTTATATATTTAACATTTAAATTTTAATATTTATATATATTATCCTTGAAGATTTTGATATTGATGACAACAAGATGCACAAAGCTATCGATGAGCTCCTCATCGATAGTCTGTTAACCTAGTTTTGTTATATTAAAGAAGTTTAGGGTATTATATATGTAAATAGTAAAATTGAAGTGTTAAATATCTAAATATTAATATTTTGTTGACATTTTGAGATATTTTAAAATATTCAAACATGTGCTCTTGCATGAAATTATATAAAAATAGTTTTGCGAAAAATTATAAGACGGTTAAAACATATCTTAAAAAGTATTTATTCTGTGCCTTTATACCTATTTTTTATTAAAAAAAAAGATTCTATTATGCCTTCTATAAAAATATTTTTAAAGGTTTCTCAATTATCTTATTGTTTTGTAATCAATTCACACTGTTGCTATGATTGTTATGTCTAGCTCTTGATTCAGTGTTTCTCTAAATATATTGTTATTAAATGTGAGAAAATCTCTCGATTAAATAGAGATCTGATTTTATAAATAAATAAATACTCAACATTCTTTTTTTATTATTATTGTAATTCACTAACGTTAGTGAAAAAAAAAGAATTTAGATAATGATTTTAAGGCTGAATATAATCATATATATCGTGACTAATTAAATTTTAAAAAATTTTGAATTTACTTTTTAAAACTTATAAAGCCGAAATTTATAAGTCATTTAGGTGTCCGTTTGGTTGATTTGGATGAATTGGATAATAAATTTTTTTTTGATTGGTTTTGGATTAAAATATTAAAATAAATCGATCAAATAAAATGAAATCAAACAAACCAATAATAATTTAGTTGATTATTTTGGTTTGATTTTGGATAAACCGAATTGGCTATATTTTAAAATTATTTACATTTTTATTGTATAATTAATGATAGGTAAAAAATATAAATATAATCAAAGATTAATCTTCTTACTGCGCTAAAAAAGTATTTAAAACTAATTTTTTTCACGAGCGATGTTGACTTAGAAGTTGATGAAATAATATTATCATATTATGAGACTAAAATATTTTAAAAAATTGGATAATGATCCTCCTAAAAAACACATACCAAATATTCAAAAATAAATATAAATAAATATAAATATATAATAGATAAACCTATTATACATAAATTAATAATATCATATTACATATAATTATTTTAGTTTATTTAATTCCATCTAAAATTTTATTTAACAAATCAATCCAAAATTTAAAAACCAAAATTTTCATTAATTAAAATCAAAATTCAAATTACTAAGTTCAAAATCGAACCAAATTATTCAAAAATTTTGGTTCAATTTGATTTTTTTTTATTAAAATTAAATAATACACACCCGTAAAGTCAATTCTTATTTGATTTTTAGTTTAAATAAATCTAAAATTACTATGTGAAATTTCGGGCCGGGGATACAGAGAACTTAGTCCCTATGCTTACTTTTTTTTATTCTTATAATATTTTAAATATAATAAATAAGAACATCCGACAGAAAATTGTTAATTTTAAAATTAGTGTCGCATCAGTTCTTGTGAGATAAATCATATGATATTTTTAATTATCATGATAATTGTAGAGAACGTTTTAAACATTGGTTGTTAAATTGATTATAGATTAGATGATATTATTTATAAATCATAATAATTTATAAGTGTTTATAGCAGCCATTTTAAATAAATTAAATGGTTAAATTTTAAAAACAACTTTTTTTTAGATTTATTAAAATGGCTGCTATAAACACTTATAAATTATTATGATTTATAAATAATCTATCAATTTAACAAATGACAATCATGATAATTTATCATAAATTAACTGAAACTCTGTCGAATGTTAACAAAATATAATATTATAAAAATATTATAAAAGTAAATAAAACGCTAATACAGGTAGCGTTTTCAAGAAATGTAAAATTCCTCGTTTTATTCTATTACCGTTTCCTAAAAAAAACGCTTTCTCCCTACGCATTTATCCCTTGGGGTGTGCGTTCAATCAGGTCAAATTTTATTCTTAATAATCAAATCAGAAAATTCTAAATAATCAAATCAGAAAATTCTAAATAATCAAATCAAAAAATTCTAAATAATCAAATCATCAATCGAACAGATCTAATCAAACTATAAGTCTATAATTCAATTTATTGAATTCTTTTTTTAATTAAACTGCATATCATATAAATAATTTTTTTAATAAACTAATTAATTAAAATATAATTTAATAAATATTATACAATAAAAATTTTTAGATAAAAAAATCAACCAATTTATGTTAACTAAAATTACAAATTTATATTTACTTTTTAAACTATAATAATTTATAATCTTTTTTTTAACAGTACCAAAAATAAAAAATCAAATAACTTACTTTTTATAATAACAAAAAAAGAATCATAAGTTTAAAAATCAAATCAAACCAACTAAATAATATTAATTCAATTTAATTCTTAGATTTGAACCGACTAATGCGCACTCCTATTTACCCCACTTCAATTTAGGGACTGTTTGGTTTGCTGTAAAGTGAATTCTGATGTAATTAATTACATCTTTTCTCTTTTATTATTTGGATGGAATAAAGTAAATCGATGTAATTTTTGACGTTTGAAATCTGTAGTTAGAACATTTGAGTGTATTTAAATTATATCTGAAATTCAATCTGAATTATCAGGGATCGTGAGGCCGTATGCGTGCTTCCCGTCGCCGTTATCTCTGCGTATCCGCTGCTGCCAGCCTAGCCCCATGTATTACCGTAATACCTTCTACTTGCATGCCTTGCTGCCTTGATGCGCCGTAGTCATGCTCGTCGTAGTCAGCCCTGGTCGCTGGTGCTTTCCCATGTCATGGGGTAGCCATGTAACCATCCATGCCGTATGATATTTATCCATCGTATGCCGTGCATTCATTGCGGTTCGTGATCGCCGGTCAGGGTGCGTATGCAGCCTCGTCGTCGATATATGCCGTAGTAGACCACCCCAGCCGTGACGTCCGATTGATTCTTTCATTCGTTTTTCATAAAAAAAAATCGTGAATTTAAAAATTTCAAATAACAATATAAAGTAATCCTTTTACGAATTAGTTCTTTACATTCCTTCTCTGCGTTCAAATCTGAACAAAACAAAATTAATTTTAATCAAAATCCTTTTGCTAAATTAACTATAAAAGATGATTCATTACTGTAGAAAAAAACAAGCCGACTGGAAAACAAAATGTCAAATTGGTTAAAATGATCACAATGCCCTTTGCATCATTAATGGAAATAAAAAAAAATCCAACCAAACAACAAAGAATACTAAATAAAACATTTTTAATACAATTTTGCTAACAAAAATTACTAAATAAAATTATTTCAAAACCTTTTGCAAATTTAAAGCAAGCGCTAAGACTCAATAAATTTTTTTTATCCGTTTTACAGGAGGGGGATGGTTTAAAAAACTGATTTTATAGAATATATATATATATATATATATATATATATATATATATATATATAATGAAAATAGTGATAAAGAGCTCAAAATAAATTAATCAGCAATAATTCCAGCAAGAACATCGCTCCGTCCTCTTGCATATATAGTGTAAACAAGGCGAATAGCATCCAGCCATCCATCCAGAGATTCCCACGTCTCCGCCACCTAATATAAAAAATGAGTAAATTAAATTTAGATCAATTTACATACATAGCACATAATTCTTTCGCATTTATACATCCAACAACTAAAATTGAATATTTACAAATATAATATTTTGTATGCATTAAAATGTACATTTTGATATATATATATATATATAAAGAGTTTGAGAATAACAAGGCAATAAGATAGAAGATTCCTGACTTCAAAAAGATGAGATGCATTGATGGGAACCGGTAGAATCTGCTCAAGAGATAAACCCTAAAAAACAATGGAATGTCTTAATGAATGAAGATGCCGACAAGTGAGCTTTGGTACGGTGCACCAATCGTTATCAATAAAACAATAATATTTGTAAAATTAAAATTATATAAAAAAAAAAAAAAGGCTTTTAAGAGTACCCACACATCTAGGTAGGCCTCAAATTGAGAAGCATAAAAAACAAAAAAAATCTCAATGCTGATTTACAACTTTTTTTATTGAGGCAATGTTATTTAAAATGTTATCTTTAATCTCACACAAATTTTTTATTTTATATATCATTTAAGATTAGATTGACATGTCTATCTTTATAATAAAAAACTAAATATATTAACTGTTTATCATAATTATATGAAATTTTTAATTTTTTTTTTTAGGTTAAAAACTTATGCCTAAATCCGCACAAAAACTTAATACCTCATCTCATTAAAGCAAAATGTTCAATTCCCAATTTCATCTTATTAATCTTTGCCAGAAAGATAACATGTGAATTAATCACAAAAAATGTGTACTTATATATATGTATATATAATTAGATTTAGTACTAGTATCTCAAATTGAGTAATTGAAATATATCTTATATAAACAATACTAAGTTTTAACCTTCTTTGAGTTGATAATTAATTTAACTACTGAAATATCAACTTTACTCACTATTTCGTCCACACTCTAGTAAACAACATCATAGACTGGTTGATTGACCTCAAATACTTCAAACAAAATTCAGAGCAGATTACTCACAACAGTACCACAAAGGGCTTCTAATGAATACCACTCGATGGCGTTCATCTAAAACCTTTCGTTTAATAGGGAATGATAGTTGATATAGAGAACTTTCGCATAAAAGAAATATTATAAAGAAGTGCAAGTATTGATTTTAAATGCATTATTATTAAAATAACATCTGGTCGCTCCTTGTATGAAAAAAAAAAAAGTTTGATTAATCTTTGTTAGGTTAAATTTCGATAAGTTTTTTTTTTTTCGTGGGATTTGTAGCAGTAGATTAGAATAGAAGCATTCCAAATTTAAGAGATCTTACCAGGTAAACAGGCCCTTGAACCGTGTCTATACAGAGTCCAGCACCAGGGGGTAACGTCAGGTCCGCACAAGCTGACACAGAAAGAATGTCTGGGATATCGACTTTAATTAGTGATTTATCACTATGCCCAGATCCTTGTAAACTGCCATAAGAACTTTGTGTTGATGATTCCCGATCAACTTTACTGACCTGAAAAGCATTTGTCTAAAAGTTACATTGCTGAGAAAAAATATCAAGAATAGTATTTAAAGATGTGAAGGAAGTAATCATCCAATAAGAAATTCATAAAATGTGCACAAAGTGCTAGGGAAATTAGAGAATTCATGGTACATGAATTAACATGATCAGGAAAATTCATAGCCTATCTGTTGACCTCCACATATAATTCATAAGTCAAATAAATCATGAAAGCTAAAATAAATAATTAACGAGAGTAGCATTGCATAATTGGAGATTAAAATGCCCTAATCACGATCGAAATCGATCTAATTCACTTTAATATGAAATCCGGCTTCGTAATGCGCCTAAAATATTAAAATTAATTAAATAAAAAATATCGAATCAATTAATGACTAATTAAATAATTAAAATTATTTTTTAATGAAATTATGCGCATATCGAAGTCGGAAAGCCTCGACGACGTCCGAACAACCTCCGATCGCAAAATCGATCGCACTGTTGCGTTCGGCACAACAGAAACACCTAAAATCAACACTCATATTGCTAGGGTAAGATAATTTCCCCATATCTAATGCGAAATGACATTAATTTTCACTTAAACTAATTAATAGCTGCTTAATCCTTAATTTCCCTAAGTTTTATCCTAATCCCAGCCGTTTGCATGTCCAATTAAAACAGCCGCCCTATCTTTCCTATTGGATGCCGCCTAAACTACCAATCGAGATTCGCACTTTAAGTCAAAACCCTCGTCCACTCAGCCGAAACCCCATTTCACTCAATTCGACTCTCGACTCATCACCGCGGCTCATTCGTTCCTCTCCTCTCGTTGGCCTTGGTGTGTCGATTTCCCCTCTCACGCAATTCCCCTCTCTCTTTCTCTCCGTGAGCTTCCTCGTGCTTCCTCCTTTCTTGTCAGTCTTTCCCTGAGCCCAGCGAGCTACTCTTCCCAAGCAAACCGAAATCCCTCTCCTCCTTTCCTCTTAGCATTCAACACTTCCAGGTCATCTCTTTCTAATCCTAAGCTTATTTTGACACATTTAAGTTCTTTTGGAAATTAGGGTTTTGTTAAATATACTATATCCTATGCTTGAGATGATGCTAAGAGTTTGCTTTGGAGATTTGGGATGATGTATAGCCCAAATCTCAATTTATTTTCTATTATCTATGGATTTTCATGGTTTTTATCTTGCTGAAAATACTTTGGGATGATGTATGGCCCAAATTTCATTTTTGTTTTCTATTCTCTATGGATATTCATGCTTCTGTTTTCCTGAAAATGATTTCTGCATTGGATAAAGATGTGTCAATCATGGCTTCTTTTATGATAAAGTGAAATCTGAAATCTGTGTATGGCTCAAATCCTAAGCTATATGCAAGTTTTCTTTATCCTTAACTTCAATTCCTATCCTTTGGATGAAATAATGCTTGCTGAAATTTTTTCTTACCTATGGAAAATTGGTCTAAGAAGCATGGAAGTGTGTTTAAAAGAGGTGCATGATCCAAAACTCATGCTGTTTGCTGTTTTACTATGAGTTTCATTTTTATTATCTTGCCTAAATCAATTTACTGTGGGTAAGATGATGCATGGCATGCCTCCTTTACATGCTAGTTAAAAATCTGAAATTGAAAGAGGGGATTTGAAGTATCGTATGACTTGAATCTTAGAATATATGCAAAATTCTGTTTCATATACTAGGTTGAAATCTGAAAAAAAAAAAAAAAGGAGGGGGCAGAAAAGAAAGGGTTTCAAGTGTTGACATGCTAGTTTAAAATCTGAAATTGAAGAGAGGATTTGAAATGTGCCATGGCTTAATTCTAGATTCTGTGTAAAGTCTCTTGTCCCTTTTATACTTCAGCTTTTGCTCCTTTGGGAGGAATGAATACTTGTGTAACTTTGCCTATATGCTTTAATAAAAAAAAAATCTGAAATGGGAAAGGAAAGGGCTTAGGTGTTATGGTTCTAATCCTAACCTATTAGTAAATTTTCCTCTATCTTTTATACTTCAGTTTTTGCTGTTTGAGAGAATTAATACTTGCTAAGTCTCTCCTATGTGCTTAAAATGAAACCAGAAGTATGAAAAGAAGATTTTGTATTAGTATATGGTTCAAATCCTAAATTATGTGCAAGTTCCCTTTTCTTTTTAGGCTTCAGTTTTGTCCTTTGGGAGGGATTGACACTTGCTAAGCTTTTCTTATATGTGTAAAATGAAATTGGAAGCATGGAAATGGGTTAGGAATATTGGGAGGCTCAAACCTTAACCTATTTGCAAATTGTATTCTCCTTTCATATCCAATTTGCTGCTCAAATGAAATGATGCATGCTAAGCCACTTTCATATGCTTGAAATGGAATTAGAGAGGTGAAAATAAGGTTAATGATAATGTATGGTTTGAAACTTTAAATCATATGATGGGTGTCTCCCTTTGATTATTGCAAATTTGTTTCCCATTCTGTTTCCCTTCAATTGTATTTGTTATAAAATGCATAAAGAAAATATAAGGGCAAGTGTGGAAGTTTGTCTTATTATTTGAGGTAAACAAAAACAGGAGAAAGCCATTACTTGTTATGGAAACTGAATATGTGTATGTTTAGTTACTCCAAATGCTGAAATTTGAGAGAATCTTTAAGTGGGATTAAAGGTTATACACAATGTTCAATCGCCATATAAATGGTTCGGTTTCTATCATTTGACATTTCATTACTATGTAAATGACCAATGCTGAAAATTTCAGAATGATGCATATTAAATATAATAGGGTTGTTTACCCATTGATGGGTTAAAACTATTTGACTTTATGAATGACCATCTAATGGAAGTAGAGGTTTCAAATTTTTTATAAAATTGAACTCAACATAGTTACTTACTCTTTCTCTTGCATCGCTTGCTCATATTTATTCATGCTAGACTTAGATTTCATTTAGGTCTTGATTAGTATGCAAATTTCTCTTTAAATCTGAAAGTTTAGACATGCTTTGTTAAAAAAAAAAAGAGTGCAAACTCTTCTTCCTCTTATATACGTTGGAGGTGGATATCTTTGGAAGAAATTTGTTTTTATTGTCTATAACTCAACTTGTATTGAAAGTTAACATGCAAATAATCATTTGGCTAAAGTTAAAAGCTTCAAATATGTGGTGAGGAGTCTAATGTAATTGCTTGTCTTGTCTTTTCATTATTTTTCATTTACCATTTGGTTATCTATGATTATACCAATGAGTATTTAGCCAAGTTTCATAGCATGCTCTTAGTATATTTGTTTGAGTTATTAAACAAATAAGAAGAAGGTTATGATCTTTCATGGAAGCTATCTTGCTCTTGCTTCATCTATTTCCTTTCTTTCTACTCCTTGCAAAGAAGCTTAAGTAATTAAATTGTTCGTCGGAGGAAAATTTGTGATAAATGCTGCGTTATTCAACGTGAATCTGGTGATAAGTCATTCGCATTGTTCGGTAAAAACTTGTGATAAATCGCTCTGCGTTGTTCCGGCGTGGCGAGAAAAATATCTTCTTATAAAGTATCTCGTTGTTCCAACGTGACGAAATTGTTATAATAAATCTTTGCTGCGTTGTTTGCGGCGTCGCGAATATCTTATCTATGTAACCATGTACGTGTCTTTTCTTGGTGTGGTGAAAAATAAATTTCGGTGCTTCTACGACACACCATCACGCCTTTCTTGGCGTGGTGGGAAGGTCTAGTCTCCCATAAGAACTCCCATATCGCGGGGTGGCGGAAAGTAAAATTTTGATAAAAAAAGAAGAAAGTGTAAATACTTTTAAATTACAATTTGAATTCTCATGCCATATATGTATGTGTTTATGTGATGATTTAGTATCATACAAGTTATTCTATCATATGACAATTATGATGTGTTGATTAATGTTATGATGTTGAGTAATGCTTATCTCAATCTACACATGTCATATAGCAAATACTTGATGTTGAGTAATGTTTATTTCAATCTTTATTTAAATTGACTATATGTCATGTCTCTTTTTCTTGAACACAAGTTTAGTATTGACATTTATTTTATCTTATTTGTTCATTGTTGCAACAATCCTTACATCCCTATGCATAGTTGAACATAGGAGGAGAATATATTCTATTGGCACATACCTATGTATAATGGAACATAGAAGGAGAATATATTCTATTGGCATGTATAGTTGAACATAAAAAAAAAGATATATTATATTGGCATATGCTTATGCATAATTGAATTGAACATAGAAAAACGTATTTTATAGGCATATACTTATGCATGGTGGAACATAAAAAAAATATATCTTATTGGCTTTTATTAGCAAATGTTTACATGAAATGATGTTGGATATATCTAAGACATGAAATTAGAAATGACTTACAAGTTAAAAATGATCCAAATTGGCTTTTCCTTTGCAAGTTGGGTAGATTCCCTTAAAGGATTTAGGCTTGTATTTGTCTTGAAAGAAAAGATGAGGAATGGAGAAGTAAAGTTTCATGAGAGGAGGGTTTCCCTCTTATTTATAAGCTTCTTAACATAAGGCCAAAAAAGTAATAAAATAAGGGAGAGAACAAAAAAAAAGGGGTGGGACTTGTGTTATCCCATTAACTTCCCTTTCCTTTATATCTTTTGTCATGAACTTTCATGCAAAGGAGGTTGATTTTAATTAATTCACTTGTCTTCTAATGATATATGACATACATTTCTATTTTTTGTCATTTGAACTTTAAGGACATATGTCATACTCTTATATATATTTATCATTTCTTTAATGTCATACGACAAAAATATGAATTTGAGGGAAAAATAAACTCTCCTTTTGCCATACCTCTTTAATGAAATTTGATGAATTTGTGTCTTTTTTTGTGAGCTGCATGCTGAGGTTCATTTTAATTGACTCACTTGTCTCCAATGACATATATATATAAATTCTCTTTGTCGTTTGTCTCTTAATAACATGTGACACTTATTTATATCACTGTCATTTCCTCTTCCCTCATTAAGAGAAATATGGGTTATGAATCATAATATTATGGGCTACATTTCACTTACTTTGACCTTTACAAAAAAAAGAGGAAGAAGGTCCATTTAAAATTGATGCACTCTAGAGTTGATGCAATCCTTTATATGAAGGGATCCATTGGGTTTTATACTTGATCAAATGGGTTCTTAAAATGTTATTTTTCAGCCTCTTTTATTTGCTGATTGGTCACATAAAAAGGGGGATTACATCTAAATAATGTTCATATTATACCCATAAATAAATGTCAATCTCTATCTTGCACAAATGGCTTTATACTTGATCAAATGGGTTCCTAAAATGCTATTTTTCAGCCACTTTTGTTTGCTGATTGGTCACATAAAAAGGGAGATTACATCTAAATAATATTTATATTATACTCTTAAATAAATGTCAATCTATATCTTGCACAAATGGCTTTATACTTGATCAAATGGGTTCCTAAAATGCTATTTTTCAGCCTCTTTTGTTTGCTGTTTGGTTACATAAAAAATGGTATTTGGTCTAAATAGTGTTCGTATCATACTCATAAATAAATGTCAAACTCTATCTTGCATAAGTAGCTTTATACGTGATCAAACGGGCTCCATTTCAGCTCCTTTCTTGATTGTTAATTTAAAAACATATTCTTTCATGATACACCATAAATGAGTATCAAACTTATACCTTATATGAATGGCCTTATACTTGAGCCAATGAGCTTTTAAAATGTCACATGGAATGCAATTTTAAACCCCTTTTAGTTGGCTGATTGGTAATGTTCAAATTACATTTTACCTCACAAACATTCAATCTACATTGACATGATCCTCCAAAACTCACTTGCTATACATGAAGCTTAAGTCCCTCGGGAAAGTTCCTTGGGTCCTAAATGTTTAATCCTTAAACGGGAAGTAAGTAGGTAGCTTGATTAACATAAGTATCATTAAACATAAAGCTCTCTTTCAAATTCAAAGAGGCATGAATAGGAACCCGTGTACATGCTTATGTTTGAATTAACCTTCAACTATCCAAATCTAATATGCAGGATTCGATATGATGCAATTTATATGATATTCGTTGATGCGTTTGGGAATGTTAAATACCAAAAAGGAGATACATGTTTGATCAAAAATAAATTATACTTGTTTTATAGCATGTATTAAAGGTAACATGTCATACTAAATATAATTATTTCAACTTAGACATTCTCAAGAACAAACAATATTTTTAAAAGAACAGATACTCGTATGTATGTTGAAATGTCTATTAGATCAAACACTTAATTAAATATGCTTCCCAAAGGCAAAAAAAAAAAAAAATAAAGAATAGATGTTATCTTATCAGGTTTGGTGTCTTATAGATAGGGTTAAAAATAAATGTATATATATATATATATATATATATATATATATATATATATATATATATATATATATATATATATATATATATATTATCATATATATATATATAAAAACTTCAAATTGATCGTTTACATTTACAGTATAAAATTTTAAAAAGATGAAATATTGTTGAAATATTCAAACATTTAGAATATATGTAAATTAGATACAAAGCAAAACAATCTATATATCCGGTTTGGTGCTGGGGTCGATTACCAAAACTCGATATCATAACTTCACTTGCATTTTGATGCATACATAATGTCAAATTCAACTATTTCAACTTAGACATTCATATATCTGTACAATATTTTACAAAGAACAGATACATGTATGTATGTTGAAGTATTTAATAGATCAAATATCTAGAAAGACATGTAATCCAAATGCAAGATAAAAAAAAGAACAGATGCTATGCTTCCCGGTTTGGTCTTGGGACCGCGTCCGGATTAACAAAACCTAAAATTGTCATATCAGAAATCAAACTTGCAAATTAATACTTATATTTCAACTTGACATTCACATGTTCATACAAAATTTTAAAAGAACAGATATTTACATGTATGTTGAAATGTTTAGATATTTAGGAACATATGCAAATTAAATATAAAGCAAAAGACGAATCTTATCTTATCGGTTTGGTCTTGGGATGATCGTTAGCTAACTTAAAATTTGATATTATAAGAATTTCAAGTTAATAAATATCGAAGTTAATTTAAATATAATTACAAGATATGAATCAACTAACATACACGAAATTCAAACCTCAAGAAAAGAACCCCGATCCTCGCTGAGCGATTGAAGGATTATATTCTTGGTGAATTATAAACATGATCCTTTTAGAAAACCGGGTAGTAGGCAATTAATTGATATTAGTCTATGATCGAGAAGATTATTAAAATTTCAATGATAAACGATCATATATATTAATCAATCATAAAATGCTCAAAATTCAAATAAAAAATAATAATAATAAATGAAATTAATTATTTAAATTAAAACTTTAAAAAAAAAATCAATCCACCCCTCCGCAATTGTTTGTCTAAGGATAACAAATTAAGAAATTTTTTGCTCACAAAGCGTAATCAAATCAAATCGTAAATATTTTACACTCAAATATTTCGTAAGGGCGTACGCGTGTTCTCGTAGTTAGCTGAAATGCACCATAAATGGCGGTTACGACCAGAGCCTCGGCCTTCGCCGCGATATAAAATACTTGGCCGCGCATGTATTCCCCAACTTTCTTTGTAGAAATGTAGAATATTTGGTTGGACAAAAAACTTGTTGCGGTTGACTTATATTTGTCCCCTGACAAACTCTATCCCGTCTATAAGGATATCTTGGGCGGCGTAACTCTTTGTTGGCGACAAGATCCTCCCGGTCATTGACTACCTCCTAACTAAGCGGACAAGGCTGACGACGGATGTAATCATGGGATCTCAGGTGGCGCATCGTTCCCCACCAAAAGTTTTAAATTAAAATGATAAATTTCATAAATTCTAAACTCTACTATTCTGATTATATATTATTATTTAACGATTTATTATTTTAATCGAAAGTCTTCTCTCGTATTGGGAGGTAATTATAAGGGCTTGCTATAGAAACCTAAAACCAAATATAAAAAGTTCTCACCAAATGAGGACGAAATCTCTGGGTAGTGTCTTATCTACTATTCATCTGCCTTCTGAAATTTTCACCGACATATAAACAATTCTTTTCTTTTCCAAAAGATGTCGGTGACGAATTTTCGGATCCCACACTATCCTTGGTGGAAAATAAATGGAAAACTATGAAGCATTGGACAAGTGAGCATAATAACATGAAAAGAATAAAAAAACAAAACTGAGGAGCTGTTGGTTGCCTGCATTGAGGTGAGGGACGAATAAAACACAGGAAAAGTAATATTTTAGCTTATTTGCCACAAAATTATTCCATTTAGCTAAATCTCACAAAGGTTCATTTTCATCTTTTTGGTGCAAAGAAACTGGTTACTGTTTTCATGCATTCGTCTGCAGAGAAAAGCTTTTCTACCAATCAGACACCTCTAATGCAAATCATTGCCTTGAGCAGTTGACTTACATCAAGTGAGAAGAAGAAGAAGAAAAAAACAACAACAACAAACCTTTATCCTCCTATGTAAGGTTGGTTACATGAATCTTTCTTCTTCATTGTATCTTATTAAGTGTCAAAACTTCATTTAATTCTAATAAAATAAATCATTTTTTATACTATCTAACCAAGTCTTCTTAGTCTATCTCTTTCTTAACATAGGTTAAAACTAATGCATCTACTCCTAATTAGACAACCGACCACTAGAGCTACTCCAACCTTTTACATATATATTCATTTCATATTTTATTTTAAATGTAAAGCCACTCATCTACCTGAGCATCCTCATCTCTGCAACACTTAACTTCAATTTATGCTTCTCTTTTATTGTAGCATTCTGCTCCATAAATCATTAGTCATACTATCATCTTATAAAATTTTCCCTTAAGTATTAGCGGTACTTTTCTATCAACAACAGGCTAAATGCATTTGTCCACTTCATCCATCCAACTTGAATTTTACTAATAACATCCCCATTTATTTCACCATCATTTTGAACAATTGACCTGAGATATTAGGGGAAAAAAAACAATTTAAATATATCTTGGAAATGAAATAGTTAAATAGATTTTTTTAAGTATATAATTCCTAACGGAGGTATACAAATATCATAGCATGACTTGAAATTAACAAAAAAAATACTATGTACTTTAAGAAAGATTTTCTACACAGATTTAAGCTAGCAATCTGACCTGTTGGAGTCCCACATGATTTAAAACAAATTGGGACCTTTCCCAATCTGCATGTGGCGACATTGGGCTTCTAGCAGGTGGTGCTGTCAAATATCCCACTTTAAGGTAGGGTAAAGGTATCTGCAAAGATAATATCTCATAGTTCAAAGAAATAGCTGTCCTTAGCATTGCAGAAAGTCTAAATGTTTTTAGATCTCTTTACATCAAGTCAGTCTAAGCTAGCTTTCATGGAACAATAACTGGTAAGAAAATAAAACTAGTGAGAATATAAAGGAGGTGTTAATATAACAAATTAAAGTTGTTAAGGAAAATAACAGTGAAATAGAGCTGGATTAAAATTTTCTAGTCAGATATTTAAAAAAGAAAGAATTGTGACAAACAATTAATTGATGAACTCCAGAATGTTGGTTCAAACATACGTTCAAGGCTTGAAAAAACATTAATTGAAACCTTTACATCAAAAAAGTGTTTTCTTTATTTTCTTTTCCAATAAGTGTTGATCATAAAATATTTAAAGAATCACAAATCAAGAGCAATCATCAACTACAACTTTGAACAATGTATAGCACGAATGTCATAATATCTTGATTGTTGAGTGAGTGTAGTCAAGTTTATGTACTGAATAACCTAAACATTTGATGCAGCATTCTCATTTTCTATGAGCTGTCATTGAAACTAAATGAAATTTCGTTTACATATACAACTTCACATTTCAAATAAGACAAATTAATGTTCAAAATACATTACTATTTTCTTGGGCTAACATTACTCAACTTTCAAATTTATGCTGTGTTGTGTGTTGATGGGTGGATCGATGTGCAGATTCACGGATACTTTTGAGCAATTTGACTTCATAGTCAAACACTTATTTATGACATATGTGTGCCAAATACTTTCTTGGAGCGCTCTAAGCCCTTCAAAAACATTCTGTCGAATAGGGGAGGAAGGATAAATTATTCTCTTTATTACTTTGATCTCAAAAAATATGACATTAAAGAAAGCATCACATCCCACGAATTCATCAGTTGCTTTGCCATCAATCCCAAGAAGACATTTAGAATTATAATCACAATCCACTAATGAAGTTCCAAAAATTCTCTAGTCATTTTGTTGTTTTTCTTTTCCAGGTGGGGTAAGATAACACCATAGCCATAAATAGCTGATTGGCAAAACAAATAAAATTAGTATGATATGTCATATATCTCATATTATTAAAAAATGTTTTAAAAAAAAAAAACCATATCTCATACTATTAGCAGTTAGTCTTATGTGAAATGGTAAGACTTCAAGGCACCCAGAACATAAACACTGTAAAGGGACTAAACCAAACGATATTTTAGTTGGCCCCAAGAAAGGTGAATCTAATCAAAAGATGATATCATTATACCTGCCAAGTAAAAAAGGACCGAGTGCCTATGGCTGGCTCATTCCAAGTTGAAGTGTATAAAACACACAGGGACTAAGTGGAAAGTTTCTAGAAGCCCGATTATTTTAATCACTAGACATTACATCACAGTTTCACCTATCAAGAAATTAACTAGGGCAAAGGTTAAATATCTTCTAATTATGCTTTTATAGAAAATAAACAACACTCACCTTTGGGTGAACAAGCTTCAAGGCACTGCGATAGACCTGCAAATATGAGAATAAATTATGAAGCCAGCCCAATGCAAGTGAGATTTTACGTACCATCATCTAACTACTCCTCTGTCCAAAACATTGTTCATTCTTAATAAAGAAGAATACAGTGTTTAATACAAAAGACTGCAGACTTAAAATAATCTTTTGGATCATAGATAAAAGACAAAAGATGCATCTATATGCAGCAGTAAGGAATTCACAAAAACGCATCAAAATAAAAGACCATGATGATGAATTATGCAACTCACAGTTACAACAAACTGCTTATAAAGAACACAAGTAAGAAATGCTAATTTACCGAATAATTAGACTTCAATGCATAGGCAGCTGCAATATAAATAGCTGATTGACTATAAAGTTCCTTAGGAGAGATTTCTTTTTGGTTAACTAGTCTTCCAGCTCTTACTGTGTCCTCTGCTAGGCCATACTGCATTATCAATAAACATATGATCAGATTATCACTCTTACCACGGAATAATAGCGTCAATAATAAATTTTGATATGGAAAACTATACGAAAACTTACCAGGACTGTTCCTAGATTGTAAATTGCCCTATGAAAATCAAACTGAAGATGAATTGAGGCACGAAACTGCAACAGAGAGACATACCATACACATTACATGTATCAATTTTTATGGAACATGTTTCATGCAGGTTCATGTGTTCATGGCATGGAAGAAGGTGATCTCTTGCCTCCATATGACAATTGTACCTTGCCTATAGCCATCCGCACAATGGTCTGCTTCTCCCGAATAGGAACTATAGCACTAAGTTCCTGCAGTTAAAGATTAATAACTGAATGATACCATACCTGCAAAGGAAGCAACAAAAGAAATCAAGTACCCACCTGTAAGGCAAGACCCCAATTGTTAAGGGCCTGCAAAATTAAATAAAACAAATTAAAATATAATGTAAGTTAAACATACACTAATTAAATATCTTGAGAAGAAGCATACCTGAGGGCTCTTCCAATTAAGCTGAACAGCTTTTTCATACTTTTTTGTAGCCTAGGAAACAAAAATATTATCGAAGTAAATTCAGGAATCACACACACAAATTGCAGGCTTACAGATGGAAATAAACATCAAGTGTCTTCGCATACGTCTGTGAACATATACTCAAGAAAGACAATTCAGAGGCAAGAGAATACAATCAGACAGTAAGAAAAGGTAAGGTGAAGAAAAGAAAGATGTGACATCATATTGTGGCAGTATATTTCTAAAATAATATATTCATCACATCCGATACTTCTAGGACAAGTTCACTGACAATGAGTGTTACAACATCCAATGGACCATTTCACCGATCTGATTTTAAATTTCAAATAAAATAGGCAGGTCTCCATATTGCATTCACATCGTATCACAAATTACAAAAAAAACTAGTACATTTTCCAAAATGCAGACATGTAACATAGACATACAATCTTTTTTAGCGCAAGGGCTAAATATTAATTTAAACTACTGTAGGAAACATAAGAGATCCTTCATTAAAAAAGACGGATATCTACATATCCATATCAATATGAATAGAATCGTTCTTCGGTTACCCCATTCATTTTTGCATTAGGTAATAGAACGAATAGAAATGCTTCTTTGACTCTATTCCCTGCTTTTCTCGCCTTGGAAGCTCGTAGTGAGAATGATAATTATATCTATGGGCGTCAAGTCTTGGATGGAAAGCTCATCACTCTCTAATGTATCTGAACTTTTGAAGTTTCAATGCTAAAGTGCTTAGCGGATGAAATGGATATTACTCCATAGGATAACCAAGTGTTGACCTCACTTTTGGAGTGAGCTCTCAACTTCCTCATCATAGGTCTAGAACTCTTATAGACACTAAGAGTTTCTTAGTCCTAAGACACTTCTAGTGATTAAATGAACACTTAACCTAACCCTAAAAACTTAGAAAAATTAGCCATAAGAATAGGTTGTGCCTTAAGAATTTAGGAGGACTTGCCTACTCTATAGCCCAAACCCAATCCTTACTTCCTTCTTTCAAACCAAACCTTAAATTCAAATTCAAATTCCGAAATCAAATCCAACTATCCAATGATTGAAATCCACCACTAAATTCAAACTTTGAATTCCTTCCTAAGCCCTTTGATTTTATCTTATGGACTTAGCCTTGACCAAATCCAAATCAACCCTAATTCAATTGATTTTTCTCAAATCAAATTCCAAATCATAAATCAATTCCAAACTCCAAATGATTGAAACTCATGATTAAATTCAAATTCCAAAATCTTTCCCTAAGCCACATGGACCACCTTCATATGCTTGGCCAAAACTCCTTCAAACCAACTCAAGTTTAGTTGATTTCTTTATAAATCAATCATTCCTTCATTTATATTCACAAATATAAATGAAATCTAAATTCAAATCATTCAAATCAAATCAAAACAAATCAAATTAAATCTAAACCTAAGTTAGCCCTTTTGACCTACATCCCTAAGCTTAATCAAATTTGCTTCCAAATCACTCCAAACTCAAGTGATTTTCTCATAACTCATTTATATCTTTATTTATATCCACAAATATAAATGAAATATAAATTCAAATGAGCAAAAATCAAACTCAAATCAAACCAAAATTCCCAATTTTAATCCTTTTAGCCAAACTTTTGAACTTGGCTAAATGACATCTAAATCAACTCAAAACTCATGGATTTCTTCATGATTCAATGATTCCTTCAATCATTGATCCAAATATAAACATAAACTACCATAATCAAACCAAATCCAAGTCAACCCAAATCAAACCCCTTTGGCTTGAAATTGTCAATATGAACCAAAATCTATTTTGCTCCAAATTGCAATTGGATTTATATTTCAATCCTAAGCTCATATGTGAGTTCAACTAAACTTGAATCAAATCTTGATCAAACCAGTTGACTCATTTAGGCTCACTTGACCTAAAGTGACCTAAAAGATCCTTTTTGAGCTAAGTTTTAATTCAACATAAATTGGATTGAACTAAGCCCATATAAACCTCAAACATCATCAACAATCATCATTGAGTGATCAACGTTGAATTGGGTCAAATCAAGCCAAATCTAGCTTTGACCAAGTCAACATTTTGCCCAAATAAAACTCAAACTAGCCAAAATCTATCATATGTCAATTTGATTGAAACCATCAACTCAAAACTATTCATAATCAATGATTGAGCATCAATTGAATTGACCTACTTTGGTACTACCTTTGAAATTGACTTAAAAATCAAATTGATCGTTTTATTTCTTGATGATTCTGAAATTCATTTATCACATTGGACCTAGATCCCAAATTGAATTAATTCACAATCCCAATTTATTCAACCTGATCAATCATGAATTCATTGAATTGATCAATCCAACCATCTTTGAAGTCAAACCAATCTCATCTCAAATCATCATATGAATCTAACTCAAGTCTTGATTTGACTCAATTTGACCAATTGGTCAACCCAACCCAACCTAGCCCAAATGAATCCATTTTGATCAAATGAAACCAAATCACTCCAAACCAACTTATGGGACCCTAGGACTTAGTCAAGCCCGACCCAAACATGTCTTATTTCATTTCCAAATCAACCCAAAAGCCAAGTGGACCCCACCAAGGGGATTAGCCATCAAACCTTAGGATTTAAGCCTTAAAACCATTGGATCCAAGCCAAAGTCAACTACCCCATCCCATGGCAGCTCATTAGCACTCCATGGAACCTTCTCCTGACCCACCTAGCTAACCTAGCTCACCCTAGGCCAAGACCTTTGGGAGGTGAGTTGACTCACCTCCAACCCAAATTGAGCACCCATTGGATCAAGACCTTTGCATCATTGCACATTGGGTTCATGGCATCCTCCCATCATTCCTCCCATCCCTGGCGTGCCTCCCTGACTTGATGAAGACAAGTTCGGCGGCCGGATGGCGGCGGGCCAGTGCAAAACATGCGCACGTTGTCATTCGTCCATGATGGGAAATTGAGGGTATGCCCCCTAAATTCGAACACGATTTCGCACACACTTGCATCGGGAGCTCTCCTAGGTGAATTCTGAAGCCCCTCAAAGTGTTTCCAAGGATCCCCAAGCCCTCTCCATTCATTGCCCATTCCCGAGCAAAGCCGAAACAATGTATCCCAATCCCGAGCAATACTCCCTCATTTCAAAATCAAACTTCAATTCCTCTTAGCCACACCATCACCATTCTCTATCGAAGCTAACCGAACCAATTCCCAAACTTCCAAGCCACAGGAGGACCAAGTTCAATCGAAGCCGAAGCCTTCGCGTACGTGGATTGGTTAACCGAGCCTCCCACACCAAAGCAAGCTCAAAGCTCCTCAACAGGGCCTCGCCTCAACTAGGCGAAGCTATCTCTGGCATTGAACCGCTGGACATTAGCTCCGGTGAGGTAATTCCTCAAAACCGTAGCTATAGTAAATCGTGTTTGGTCCTTTGTGAAGAGAATTTGAATTTCATGCAAAATTGACCGTTGGATGTGTGCGTCTCCCTTCCCCGAAGGTGTGGGAAGCGTTTGGAGACAATTCGAGCTCGGGTGAGCTCGGATCGAGGAGGCAAAGGCGAGCGACATCTTTTCGTCATGAACGGATAGAACCGGCGTCCATCTGCGTGATTGGGATGAACGGCTCTAATCAAATCCGAGGGTAGAGCCCTCAATTCCCTTCCTAAACAACGGATCGAATTGTGGTCGTCCAATCTTAGATCGGACGGTCCAAAAAAGCGCATCCGTAGTCGGTGAGTCGGATGTTATAAATAGCCAATCCGTCGCGTGGAAAGCGGCGCGTCACCGCCATTAGCGGATTAAGACTTTAATTAAGGCTAATTAATTGATTTTTAACCCTGAAACTTTCTAAAATCATAACTAATTGTAGAAAAATCCAAAAAATACAAACTTAAGCTCATTTTGAAGATATTTCAGAGTATAATCTAGGAAAATTATAATTAATTAATTTTAAATAATGATTTTGGCTTAATTAAGGTTTTATCAAAAAAAATTATTAACTTAATTACACCTTAATTAAGCACTAAATTAATTTCAAATTTTCTATGAATGCTTAGGGGGATGACCTCTGTCTCCTCTATTTTTCTGGGATTTTATTGATTGCTTAATTAGAAAAATCACTTGATTAAACCCTAATCAATCTTTTAATCCAATTAATCATAATTAATGAATGAACAGTAACTTCATTAATCATTTAAATATAATAATCTCCCTTGAACAGTAAGATAACTAGAGAATGTGATTGGGGATACTTTTCTAATTCATTTCCTAAGTCTTCTTTGTCTTTAAAAATCAAATTAATTAATGGTTAATGAAATAGTTAATTGATTAATTAAATGATCAATCTTCAAAATAAAAAAATTAAAATCTAATTAGATGTTGAAATGATTTAGGGATTAGGATTGGGGCCTTGCCTTTGATCATTTCCCCCAAGTCAATTTTATCATTCAAACTAAAACATAATCAAAGTGTTTAACCAACTAATTAAAGGCTTAATGAAATTAAAATTAAAAAAATCAATTCATTCATACCAAAGCAACCCTTAATTGATCTTGGGTAGTTCCTTGAGTGTTCAATAACTCAATGTGAGAAATAATGAAATTATGGTTGGCTCACATGTGTGACAAAATCATAAAAATAATTAAATGAGATCCCTTAAGCTTAATTAACTATTAATCATAATCCAATTGCATTAGGCATCTTTCATTTCTTAGGAGCATTGCAAATTTACTTTTCATTTGGTTGCATATCATATTGGTTTATCATTAATTAGTTAATTAACTTAAAGCGATATAAGTAAGATTAATTAATTCATTTAATTCATATCTTAATCTAATGAAAACATAAATCAACTTAAATATTCTTCATTAAACCAAATCAATTCACATATGAAGAATTGGGCTAGGATTAGCAAACCTCTCTCATATTTCCTAAATCAAGTCAAATTCAAAACTAAAAAATGTCTTTAAAGAATTTTGATTTATTTTAAATAGTCTTATCTAATATGATTGTCCTTAAGAATTAATTGGGGTAAAAGAATTCATGTGCTTATATTTCTTTATTTCTTTCCTATCATGTCAAATATTGCTTGCCATATGAAATCATGCATTTATTTCTTTTAAAATTAATTAAATAAAATGATTTCTTTTATATCAAATTGTATGTATTGACTTAAATTAAATATGAGTTGCTATTATCACAATTAAATCAAAAGTTATTTTCAAAACCTACAAATCAATTATTATAAATGAAGTAATGTTAATTACAAATATTTATAAGCTTGTATATGATAATAGTATAAGATGTGTAATATGAGGTTCTCTTTTTTTATCTTAACATGGATTCACATAAGATTTGCAAGTGTATAGTTCATTTGAAAAGAACATAACACTTGTATAAATTCATTCCTATGCATCTTCATGTTAAGACTTAAAAAGAATTTCATATCACACATATAAATAATATAACCAAATAATAATAATAATAATAATAATATAACCAAACCAAACATAATTTCTTGCATGATTCTCTACTCATATGGTTCTTTTTGTACATTCATATGTATTTGAGAAAAGTGATATATTAGTTTGGACATCCCGGGGCTGAGAGGTTTTAAGTAACCCTAAGTAGGTCTTGTACCTTACGCCCCTGGTGTAGAAAATAATGGCGTTATACTCACTTAAAACTCTTATACATATGCATGTATGATGTGGTCAATGAATAAAGAATTATAAATCAAATAAATCAAGTACAACTTTTGCATGGATTTTTCTATCCTTATAATTATTCATACATTTACATGTATCTAAAAAAAATGATATATTAGTCTGGATATCCCGGGGCTGTGAGGCTTTAAATAGCCCTAAGTAAGTCTTGTATCTTACGCCCCTAGTGTAAAAAATAATGGTGCCGTACTCATTTAAAATTTTTATACATGTGGATGTGTATTTAACTAATGGATGAAAAATCTCTCTTTTCTATGTAATAAAGACATGCATTCATAATTCAATCAACAAATGAAATATTTAAATTCAAAATACGTTTCTTCACATTCATCATCAAAGTATGCTAAGATTCACATTGCATGTATAGGTGTTCTTAGGATTCATATGCATGATATACATGATGGAAAGAAATGAATGAATGTATGTTATGTGATAATAATCCATTCTAATTAACCTTAAGATGCATTTCTTATTGAATAAGATTATTTAGAGTGAACCTAAATTTAGGCTTAATTAAAACACATAATAAATCATTCACTAAAGGAAATTTGTTAATTAACTTACCTTAGAAATGACTTAAGGTAGGGATAAGAGAGAAATTTCCTCTCTTTCTTCTATTTATAACACTTAGTTGCTAAGTGTAGGCTATATGAAATAAAAGAAAACACTAAGTAAAATTCTCAAATCAACTAAACCACTTAAAGAGAAATCAATCCCTTATAAATTAAATCCCTCACACTTAGCAAATCATAACTCTAAAGCCTAGCAAGGGCATACCACACAAACTTTAACACATGCACATTAGACTAAATCACAATTCTAGCCATATGTTAGGGCGGTGTAGGGTTTGATGAATGTCTAATTTTGTGATGTACTGTTTTAGACTAGATGTTATGGTGTATGTGCGTAATTTTGATGTTAGGTCGACATTAACCTAATCATATTTTATCTGGGGGTTATCTTGGGGTATAATAAAATATAAATATATTTTGTTATGCAGGTTGCTTATCTCCCAAGCAACTTTGTTAAGACTGGATTTAGTTACTCATGTGTAATGTTTGATATTGTTTGCTTTTGAATGGTGTATTTTAACACTTATTTTATTATGATTTGCTTTCTTTCTCTTTTAATGTAACGATTAAGATAAATGTTATGGGGATTAGGATAAATATTTTTATAAAATCCATATCTGTGATGCCTTTAAAAATACATTCAATCAAACCAAGAGAAAGAAAGAAGCAGCAAATCAAAATAAAAAATGAAAGATGAAGAGTGAAGAATGGAGGATGAAATAAAGCCCCCCCACCTAATACTTAATATTTTATAATTGTAATTATTCTTTCACTTATACGATGTATAAAGGTAGCTCGGCTTACATTTCTTTTTTTAGACGATGAAACACTTCTTATTCTTTTGCGATAGCTTTATAAAATTGTTTGATATTTTGTTTAGCTTATGCATTAGAAATAGCATACATTTTCATAAATTTTTTATTATTAGTGCTTGTTGTGTGGCCTAAATGCGATTAGGCTTTTAGAATTAAAAATAAATTTTTTATCTAACTAACAGCCCATAACTAAAATCTTAAAATAATTCATAACCTTACATAAAAAAACCTAGGCATTAAATCAAGATAATAAAAAATTTAACCCCTTAATTTAGATGATTGTATATCATCGTGTCATATTCTTCTTGTTAGAGGATTACATCTAGAATAAGCTTAACCTATAAGAGTCTTTGATGGAAAAGCTTGTTTTGATTTGGCTCATAATCAATTTCTCTCATTTAAGATACAAAATCTATAGCATGTCAAAATAAAAATTCAAAATCAAATAAAACTTGACAAAATTTATATTAAATTTAGATATTCATGTTCGTGATCTCTTAAGGTTTAAGGACAGTTTATCTTCAAAATAAATAACATTTCCATCTAAACATATAACTCTTATATTTAAAGCGTAGGAGGAGTTAGGCTTACTAGGCGATGATAAGTAAAAGATGGTGGTTTAATCTCTCTGTGGAGATAAACAATATACTTTTTGCCTTAGATTTAAAATGTGTTTTGGTCTCAGCTCCTGATTTAAGATCACGAGATTGTTTTCTCTTTCTGGCGTAAATCTTCCTCTTGGCGTTTCTTGTATTGTAATTATAAATCTGATTTCTAATAAAATTCAACTTAAACAAATAAATCATCAAAATTTAAATACATAAAGCCCAACCATATGATAGGGAAGTGCTTTCATAAAACTCCCAGTATCATAAACACTATCATCTTTGGTTTAGATAATAACTCTCTTTGATCTCTCTTGATTTTAAATATAACTAATTTGTTGATAGTCATATCTTTGAATTTTTTGAGACAATGTTACTTTGTCGAGTATTCTTAAGGGATATTCACTTTCCTTAAGATGTAATTACATGGAACTGCTCCATAGAACCGATTTAAATAAACCCGTTTCTTTTCATGTAAAGTAGGAAAAAAATCTATATTCAAGACTTCATGCCAGAAGTTCTAGGTAATCAAGTCCATTATAAGGTAGTGATTTCTATCTCTCGAGATAGTATACTATTCCTTAATATAATAAACGATCACCCTAATAAATACATCATTATATTTGCGTGATGTCCCCCCACAAAAATGCACACAAACAAACACCCACAGACAAAAACAAACACCACACCAAGCAAGCAAGACACCATATTGTCAAGTCAACTGCAACCATTGGCACAATTCAGTCTTAGAACACAAGAGATATGCCTTAGAAGCATATCACATTAGTAGAGACTTTTCATATGTGACAAATATATAAAACATTAGATAATCTTACGATATTTTAATAATTTATTCATTATATGATCAAGCAAACTATTTCAAAAAAATGTAAAAACTATATGTACATACAAGTTTGCGATAATTGTTAATATAGCAAACCATGCAAATATATTTAATTATAAATTTAACATTATACACATAAGTTTGAGCGCAAGCACACGCACACACTTATATGTTTTCTTTAGGCAAAAATGTTCTAGAATAGGATAAAATTTATTTGTTTGTTAGATTTTCTTTCTCTTGGTATTAAGAATTAATTTAAATTTTTATCTTCCGCCATATCTCTTATATATATATATATATATATATGAATGAAACAATCCATATGTTTATTTAACTACTCACAAATTTAATGATAAGAATTATTTAGATTAAGCATAATATGTGAAGCTTGTAATCAACATAATAGGAAAGTTAGATCATTTTACATAAGACATAAAGAGACCTGCCAATGATAATCTAACTGTAAAGATATGGAGATCTAAGAATTCCATGATTATTGTGTCGCTTGTAAAACCTATGAAACCTGCAATGATAAGACATCTTTTCTACCTATAGCAAAATAAGTTTAGAAATATGTATGGGAGACATACTCGGATCTAGAAAATGCAACCCAAATCTTTGAGTTAAGGATGAAATTATGGCTAACTAAACAAATAGGACAGGTTGTGAAAAAATATTTTAGGGAGATGATGGCACTATGGTATCAAGTTGATATATGTTATGAACATAAGTGGACTGCTCCAACAACAACGTGAATTATGATAAGAGATTGGAAAATGATAATATTTAAATTTCTAACTGGCTTAAACAAAAATATGGATGAATCGTGAGGTAGGATTCTTGCAAGAAAACCGTTGGCCTACACCAAGAGGTTTTCTCTAAAATTTGGTGGAAAGACAATCCAAGGTAAGTAATGAAGAGAGAAGAGTTTTACAATGCTTGACGCTCTAGACTCGCAATAAAAATAACTCAATTTTTTTCATCATAGAAATAATGACAAGTCTACAAAAATAAAAAGGTTTCATGTGATCATTGTCACAATCAGAGAGACAAGTCAGGACTTGACACGGCAAGCTATCAAACTGGAAACCTCACTACTGTAAGACTATAAAATGTGATCAGAAGGCCTTCCAGTCAATAGTGAGGAGCAACCAAATCTTACTGGAGTAGGAAGCATCATAAAAGCACAAACTTTAAGGAGCACCTGAGACAACTATCAAAATTTTCTCATCTACCAAAAACTTATTCTAATTCTTGGGCACAAAAGGTAGTTTTTTCCAATTACAATTCTTCAAGTGTGCCCCTTATGACTAATAATTCACGAATCATAGACTCTGATGCCAATGAGGCGATGACCATATGACAAGATGTTCCAAGCTATTTCAATCATATGGTACTTGTGCAGAAAATCAAAAGATCGAAATATCATATAGTTATCTTTCAAAAATTACTAGAAAAAGGATCAATAGTTTGCTCTTCCACATGTTCATCATGTTCCTAATCTATATTGCCATCTTATTTTCATCAAGATATTCCCTCAGGGCTTAAATAGTTGTGTTACATTCCTTCTCTATGAATGTGAAATTGTGACATGGTGGAGTCTACTACTTTGAAGATGGAAGCAATGTTAATGGGCAAACTAAGTTTACTAGTCTCGGTTCTCTTTATATTTCTCATAAAACATGAAGTTATGTTATGGTACTGTAGCTTTGGTCATCCAATTTCTCAATACTAAAGATATTTATTTTGGAATTCATTTCAAAATAAGAATCTACCTTCATTTTTCAACGAAATTTGTCAAACAGCAAAGCTGAAACTTAGTCTTTTCCTCCTTAAACATATAAGCCCTCTAAACCATTCGGTCTTATTCATGGTTAGGTGTAGGGACCTTCAAAAACAACATATGAAAATAAATGGTTTGTACTCTTATTAATGATCACAAAAAAGTATGATGGGTTTATTTAAAGAAATAAGTAGCATTTTAAGAAATTTCTATGAAATGGTAGAAACATGAATTAAGAAAAAGCGATTAGGAGTGAACATGGTAAGTACTTCAATAAATATTACAGAATTTTTTCCAAGAAAAAACTAATTGTTCAACAAAGTTCTTTCAATCAGATACCACAACAAAATTGTATAGCAGAACCATAAATTAATTATATTTTGAAAGTTGATAGGTACCTTATGTTTACTATCAAAGTTCTTAAGAAAGATTGAAGAGAGAGAGTTATCATGGCTACATACTTGATTAATAGAACGCTTTCAAGATTATGAACTATAAAACAACATTAAACATGTTTTAGGAGAAGTTTCTTACATCTAATTTTGTGCCTAATCTTTCCATTAAGAATTTAAGATTTTTGGATGTCTGCTATAAGTACATGTTCACAATCACAGATTGAAGCAAATCATATCAGAGAGTGATTAAATGTGTTTTTACATGATATTCTACAACTCAAAAAAAAAAAGCATAGGTGTTTTGGTCCAATAAATAAAAAATTCTATGTTACAATGATAGTACTTTTGTAGAATCATAAAATTTCATTAAAGAAACTCCGCTTCAAGGAGGGTGTTTAGATGTATAAGACTCGTTTGATTTGTAAGATGTTTGTAGAACTGAAAAAGACAGAAAATAGAATGCCAAAGAGAGCGGAATATTAGGTACCAGTTCCAGAACTGAGACATTACAATATTTAAACTATTTTAAACCTTAATACAACAGCAAATCAAAAATTTGGAAATGGAGCATCCTAATCACATGTCTAGTAATAATAATATTTGAGGTGTAGAACAGTTGCAAGATTCAAGAACCAAACAAACTAGTTTCTGAACTA
The DNA here is from genome assembly GCA_021442155.1 of Cymbidium sinense. Lineage (NCBI taxonomy): Eukaryota > Viridiplantae > Streptophyta > Magnoliopsida > Asparagales > Orchidaceae > Cymbidium > Cymbidium sinense. The sequence goes on from CM038217.1 coordinate 136,021,738, forward strand.
AATTAATCCTGTTCAAAGCGCAAACATCATCAACAGGATGGCAAAATGGTGTATCATAAGGCCAAAAATCTTATCTGAACTGCCTCCAGATGACACGAGCTCTACAAATTCAGGAAACACATACTCTCCAAGTTCAGGTAACAATGTCAGAGTCAGTCAATCTTTTTCCCAATAATCTTGAGTTCCAAGACCTTTAGAGAGAATTAGAAAAGCTGTTACAACCTGTACAAAACATCCTAGTTCCAACTTGGAGTCTAAATTAATATATGTCCTCCTTTTCTTTCAATTAGCTCCCAATTGTTAAGTGTGGACTTCCCTAAGAATATACAGAAAGCTCTAAACGTTCCTAAATGAAAGGAGGCTTTTCCTGAATAAATGAAAGCTCAAGAAAAGAATTGGTACATGGGAAAAGATTGATCTACCGAATTGAAAGAAAACTACTATTTGTAACTGATATTTACAGATAAGTTCAAGGCAGACCAAACTTTTGATAGTTACAAAGCAAGAAAAGTAGCAAAGAATTTCACTCAAATTTATGGTATTAATTATCAAAAGAAAATGTACATGTTGTAAAGCTAAATATTGTACATGTTCTGCTATCAATTGTTCCAAACAAAGAAAGGTCTCTATATCAAATAGACGTGAGGAATGCATACAAAAAATGATGATTTAGATGAAGATGAGTCTATATATCTTCATCCGGGATTTGAAAAGGCCTTCGAAAAAAAGGTCCATCGAATAAAAAAAATGCTTGTATGGATTAAACAATCTCCTCATGCTTAGTTTGAAAGTTCAACAAAATTAGTAAATAGACAAGGGTTTTGTCAACCAAATTTGAATCACCATCTTTTTTAAACATTCATATAATAAAGTAGTTATTAATGTTAATGTGGATAATAATTCATAATTAGATATTACAAGTTTGAGATTGAAAATGAATACAATATGCCCAATAGATCAATGGCATTGACATAAAGCAAAACCAGCAATTGTTTACCAAGTGGTTATTTACGCTTAACATCATGCTCCAATATCCTCACATAGACCAATATGGGCAGGCACTAATAAGAGAGATGTTCCTTTTAACAAGAAAAAAATAAGTCTACAAATCATAACTAACTTCATAGAGCTTATTATAGCATCGACTTTAGCCTCTCAATAAGCTTTATCATGCACAAATTAAAGCATATAAATCCTAGAATCAACCTAGCTCATCAGTCGTCACTGGCTCACCTTGGCTCTAAATGATGACCAAATATATAGAAATTTCCAAGACCTTGAGAGTTGGGCTCCCACCTCATTTTTTTTCTCAAAGGTAAGAACAAAAACTGTCTTCCTTTGGTTCTCTCAAAAAAAAAATATTCCTCAATAGCATCTCCCCTAACAAAAGTAAGCATCAAGTGACCTATTAAGGCTTCCCACAGTTAGATTTCTAGCAAGATCGTGGTTGAAAGCATCATATAATCCATGTAAGAATACAAAATGTGACTTTCTTTATCTCAACTCTACACCATCATTGATTACGTGCTTAAAATTATAGGTAAACCAATCTTTCAATAAACAACTCAAATTTGGTTTGATTAATACTTTTTCAAGATACTAATCAAACAAGTTTCAACACTTTTTAAAAACTTGAAGACAAAATGAGCTTTAGCTTGAATATAAATCCAATTCATGTACTTTTGTTCACAAAAAACTTATTTATTGTGCAACAAGCAACTTGTTAAAAGCTTAAATTTAAGCTAAATGATAACTCGTATATTAATTAAATTTTGATTAGATATAATTTATTCAATTACTAAATCAAGAGTAGTATATTATAATTTAATATTAATAATATTTTAGGATTAATCATCAATCTCCTATTTACCTTATTAATGTATTTATTTATCATATCTTAGTTATAAAAATATCATAATTATATTAATTAATTCAAATATATTTTTATTTATCATTTATTAATGCTAATATTTACAATTTGATATAAATTATATTTAATTTCAAATTTTAAAAATATTTTTTAATAAACTAAATTAAATGTCAATCAGTGTTATTAATCATTTCAAAAAATTTCAAATTTTATAAATAATAATATAAAGAATATAATTATAAACATATCCTACAACAACAACAACAATTTTATCCCACTAAGTGGTTACATGAATCCTTCGTCACCATTGTGTCTATTATGTCAAATTCTCATTTAATTCAAGTATACTTAGGTCATTTTTTATGAATCTTAACCAAGTCTTTTTAGGTCTACCTCTACCTTTCTTAACATAAGGCAAATCTAATGCATCTACTCTCCTAACTGGATCATCAGACGATCGACGCTTTATGTGGCCAAACCATCTAAGGCGACTCTCTCTAATCTTATCTGCCACAAGAGCTACTCCAACTTTTTCCCGAACATACTCATTTCGCATAAACATATCCTAATTGATAAAATAAATTATCCTTACTGAAATTTCTAGTTTCTCATAAGCTATAACACCTCGACCTCTCCTTTTCCTCCCATACCCAAAATCTTGAAACCCTCAACTCTTACAACCACAAAGACAAACATGTGAGGAAATCGTGATAGGAGCGGGAGCTTCACTAAGTGAAGAAATCAACGTAACCAATGACATGTGAAGGAGTGAGAAAACGTAAAATAAATGTCAATGCATAACAAGTTAAAGCCCTTAAATCGCATAAATCAAAATACTCTCAATGAATAAATTTGTTAATACTTATTTATGTTATGTAATTACAGAAAAGCTTATTCGTGTTAGTGTCAAATAGTTTGATACTAACTTCAAATTTATTGAATTACTTATTTATTTAGATTTGTTAAACTGTTTATTAAAATGCGAAGTCGAGCACTCGTTCTAGTTTTTAGCTTACTTATTAGCCCATTCAAATACAAGCCAAGGAAAATTATAAGAAAATTGAAATAAGCCAAATATAAACATAAATTTTAAAGCTAAGCTCAAGCTTGAACAAAATATAAATAGCTTTTAATATAATCATACGAAGTCCAATTCATGATGTACTCAACTCAATTACAACCCCATACATGCTCACGGCAGTAAAGCTCTCTCTTCAAGGATAACATTATTGAGTTCTCTAACTTCACATCAGCAATCAATAATCACACGCCACAAATAAACACACGCCAAACAAATTAGTATCCTAACATTTTCACTGATTGTATTTGCATTTTGACTCAGTCAAAATTAGGTACTGCCCAAATAGTGATAAATGTTTGATAGTATGGCAATATTTGCAAAAAATCAGAGACAGTATACTGTGTGACAACAATAATATATAAAGGAAAGATAATTAGACTTGGCTGGTTATGATTGTTTTGATCAGTATGTATTTCATAACATACATGTACACAATTCTTACAACTTCATATGTTTTATATTGTGAATTCTCAATAATTGAATTGCAAATCAAACAATAGCTTTCAAACGACCTTAAACTAGTCCTACATACCACATAAATAATGAAGGTTGCTCTACAACATGTATTGTTCTTTCCAGGTTATACAAGATGGAGAAGATATATAAAATGTCATACTAAAAGTTTCTGATTTTCCAGCGCAAAAACAGTGTTTGGTATTGCATGATATGAAATGTTTGATCACACCAATATTGCTCTTGCAATGATTATGATGGAAATCTATGCATACTGAAGATAAACTTAATAAATTCTAAAAAGAAAAAATTAAAGAGCAACAGAAATAGTGAGTAAACATTGATCCACACAGCAATTAATATCATTAAAAGGTGGATGAACGTCGCCAAGTTTTTTTTTTTTAAATAAACATGAAGAGCATCAAGGATTGGCAAGATGTTATGGAAAAGTGGCAACATTATGCAGATTAAACCACAAAAGTAATTCAAAGACTAAAAATAATCTTGTAGAGAACATAAGAAGAAAATATCAAGTAACCGAATATATTAGTTGCTTCTGAACGCCATCAATAAAAACAGCATTTACCTGCTTCCACAGCTCTTCAGCCTCTAAAGTTCGACCTCGTATTTTTGCTCTATCAGAGATTGCAATAGCCCAATTGTAAAATGCCTAACAAAAAGGACAGACCTTATGAAAATTTTATGTAATTGCCCATGGCATAGAATTAATTAACTTTAAAAAAAAATTTAAAAAAAAAACAAAGCTAGACTTGTTGACCAAGTATTTAATGACAAAGTATAGCTAGTTAAAAGCTTAGAGGTAAAGTAAAACTGTTGAGTTATCCGAAGGTGCTAAAATAAGTTTTACTAGATGATAAGACAAAAAATATAAACCACACCATGAGACAGAATTACCACATGCTCGCTCATGAAGTACATGAGAATTCTTTCTAGTAATACCATATTGTAATGGATCATTGTCAAGAATGATATTGATGCAACTTCAAAATATGGTCTACAATAAGAATCACGCATCGCTAATCTTTGAAAAGCTATTTTGAGGCTCATTATTATCTCTATTTACTTTCTCAGTCTTAACAACCTACAAAAACTATTGGAAAAATGAATTTTGTAATTTCAGCGTAGGATATCTTCCACTTCTCATATTTGAGGATATGTTAGAATACACAACTGAATATTACCATATTTTTATGTATCATTGTCCAGGATGATATTGGTGCACCTTCAAGAAATGGTCTACGATAAGAATCACCCATCACTGATCCTTAAAAAGCTATTTTGAGGCCCATTATTATCTCTATTTACTTTGGCGGTCTTCACAACCTATAAAAACTCTTGGGCAAAAACAGGAATTTTGTAATTTCAATGTAAGATACCTTCCAATTCTCACATTTGAAGATATGCTAAAATACACATTTGAATCTTTATATCCTCTGTTACCTATATCGGGTGTTAAGCAAACTTTAAACAGTTTTTTCCAATTAAAATACTTCTTCTAACAAATCTGGGTGTTATTATGTATTATCTGTCATTGTTCTTTCTTCATGTCTCTTCATCACATTGAAAACCTTAAATGTAGGAAGGTAAAGTTCGTCTGAGTTCTTGAACAAAATCTAGAGATTTTAATGTAGAACATTTTAAAAAATTTATATGATATGAAGAAACTTTTTCAATACACCAAGAGTTCCATAAAGTTAAGACAAGTCACATTATGCATCCTATAACCACAACAACAACAATAATAACAACCTTTATCCCACTATGCGGGGTTGGCTACATGAATCCTTCTTCGCCATTATGTCCTATTAAGTGTAAATTTTCATTTCATTCAAATAAATGAAGATTTTTTTATGCATTATACCCAAATCTTTATAGGTCTACCTCTACCTTTCTTAACATAAGGCAAATCTAAAACATCTACAATCTTAACTGGGTCATTGAATAGCCGATGTTTTATGTGACCAAACTATCTAAGGCGACTCTCTCTAATCTTATCAGCCACTGGAGCTAGTCCAACCTTTTCACGTATATATTCATTTCGTATTTTATCTCTACGAGTAAAGCCACTCATCCACCTAAGCATCCTCATCTCTGCAAGATATAATTTTATGCTACTCTTCTATTAGCCAATATTCTACACCATAAATCATAGCAGATCTTACCACCATCCCATAAAAATTTCCCTTTAGTCTAAGAGGTACTTTTCTATGACACAACAGGTCAAATGCATTCTCCACTTCAACCATTCTACTAATAACATCCCTATCTATTTCACCATCATTTTGAACAATAGACCCAAGATATCTAAAATGTTCACTCTTTTTAATGACTTGATCACCCAAAGTCACAACCCCACCACTAGATCTTCTACAACTAAAATTACACTCCATACATTCAGTTTTAGATCTACTTAAACGAAAACCTTTAGACTCTAAGGTTGACCTCCATAATTCAAGTTTCTCATGAACTCCCTCTCTAGTCTTATCAACAAGAAGAATGTCATCAACAAAAAGCATACACTAAGATACATCCTCTTGTAAATGTCTAGTGAAAACATCCATAACTAGAGCAAAAAGATATAGACTTAAAGCCGATCCTTGATGTAATCCAACTAAAATAGGAAAGAAAAGGGTTTTACATACATGCCACACAATTCTTATGAATTTACATATCTTGCACGTAAACTTTGATCTTTATTTATATAACACCTAAATCTTTAAATCGCTTCAAAAGCAACTACTAATATTAACTTTTCAAAGTGAAACACAACTTTTCATACATATATTTTAATGTGATTGAGACACTAAAGTGTTATATAAGTAAATATTAAAATTTGGATATTAGATGAATAAATACATAAGAATTGTATGGCATGTATGTGAATCCCCAAAGAAATTACTTAAAATGATACAACAACATGAAGAATCAGGCAACACTAACTGATTCTTTTTATTAGAAGAATGTTAATCCTATAGCTAGGAATACGAGAACACATTCCAACCACACGAACAAAAAAATTATTTCTATTTCATAAAAACAAGTCAAGGGATAGATTAGGGAGCAAGTGACGAAGGATCAAGGGTAGGCAGGAAATGACATACATCATGAAGGGTGGGGCATAGTTGTGTAGCCTGCTCATATTTTTTACAGGCCTCCTCAAGCAATGAATCTTTTGAAGGATCCACTGACTCTGGAGCAACAATGTCTGCACTCTCCTGCAAACAATTCAATATAATTAGAAAAACAAAATCTGCTAGTAATAAACATCTAAATTACTTAAAAAATAATAATAATGCCCTCTCAATAACAAAAAATAATCATAGCAATCAAGCTCCGTCTGCCTGTACCAGCTGCTCATAGCAAAAATTGAACGAAAACAACCAAGTACTTCAAAAATAGTATGGGCAGGTTCTAAAGATCTACTATGATATGCAAATTTTAAACAAGTTCATACTACTAGAATGAAATATGTCAATTAGAAGGAAATAAAATATAAATATGGTATCCAAGTTGCACCTGAATACTACATAAAGTGTCATTCAATATTGAAAAAATATTTGCGATGGAGAAAATACCTGAAGAACAAGAGCCCAATTGTAATAAGCATCATGATCATTAGGATTTTTTTCTATTGCATCCGCATACCTAAAATAAGTTGTGCAAAAAAGAATAAATATGAGAAATCAACATATTGATCATATAATCAGAATGTTGTAACCAAAATGATGTATGCATACTATATAGTTTTCAAAATTGGATTATATAGTATGAAAATAGAATAACCCAAATTTTATTAATTTACTCAAACAATAGCATTATCTAGGCATTCTCCATGATGAATGCCACAAAGACAATGCAAATTTGCAATGCATAGAGAATAACCTTAAACTATTAACATCTAAGCTTAACTTTATCCCATTGACAACTACAAACACAGAACAAGGGACCTCCATGTAGCACATATGCTGTGCAGTTTGGCTTCGTGAGGGTAAAACTATTCAATGATCAATAAATCATACTCTATGAAGTCTATGCTAAAAATCTTCGACTTTCAGGATAGTGATAAGCCTGACAAAAAGAACCATCTACAGATCGAAGTGGTGGTATGGTGAGTGTCAAGAAAGAAAAAATAGGTACAACTACATATAGAATATTGGGATTTCCCTAATAAATCAATAGTTATTGTAGCTTTCTTCCCACAACAACAACAACAACAACAACAACAACAAGCCTTAATCCCACTAGGTGGGGTCGGCTACATGAATCCTTCTGTCCATTGTGTCTATTGTCAAATCATTTAATTCAAGTATACTAAGATCATTTTTTATACATCTTAACCAAGTCTTTTAGGTCTACTCTACCTTTCTTAACATAAGGCAAATCTAAACTCTCCTAATCTCATCTAGTCGACGCTTTATGTGGCCAAACCATCTAAGGCTACTCCCTAATCTTATCTACCACTGGAGCTACTCCAACTTTTTTTCAACATACTCATTTTGCATTCTATCTCTAAGGGTAAAGCCACTCATCCACTGAGCATCCTCATCTCAACACTTAACTTAGTCTTATCTTTTATTGGCCAACATTCGCACTAAGTCATTGTAGGTCTTATCACCATCTTATAAAATTTTTCATTAAGTTTAAGTAACTTTTCTATCACATAATAGGATATTCCTCCACTTCAACCATCCAACTTGAATTCTACTAATAACATCTCCATCTATTTCACCATCATTTTGAACAATAGAGCCTAAATATCTCAATCGCACTCTTATTAATGACTTGATCACCTAAAGTCACAACACTACTACTAAAACTTCTACAACTAAAATTACACTCCATATATTCGCTTTGGATCTACTTAAAGCGAAAACCTTTAGACTCTAAAGTTGATCCATAATTCAAGTTTCGTTGGACTCCTCTAGTCTTATCAACAAGAATGTCAAGAAAAGCATACACCAAGATACATCTTCTTGTAAATGCCTCGTAAGAACATCCATAACTAAAGTAAAAAGATAAGGGCTTAATATTGATCCTTGATGTAATCCAACTGAAATGGGAAAATATTTTGTCAATCTTCCCGACAATTATATAATATGCCATTACAGCTCCTTAAATAGGACTTAGATACACTGTTCAGCTCTTTTTTTCCCCTTCAAACTGGTCTATGCAAAGGAACCATCCTGCCCAAAGGAAAACTAAAACCCTAAACATGGTTTAAAGAAGTTGGAGGAATCAGGAAAATATAATTCACCATTCCCACAAATCTCTTCTAAACATGTTAGTCTCATTGAGTAGGAAAAGCATTGGAAAAAAGCACCAAAGTTCACTAATCTGATGTTAAAATTTTTAACATCAAACTAGTCAACCCAAATAAAACAAGCACACAATCTCTACCACTCACACAAAATGTGTGATACATCTTGTTTGTGAACCATCGACAACCCAAGCATGCTTTTACTCTAATTCAATCACAATTGTATAGAGTTGTAATTAAAAAATTTTCATGAATTATGCTAGAGACTTACCAAAAAATACAACAAAAGAAAAGAATAGCGATGAGAAAGAAAGAAAAAAGAGAGAATTTAGAGCAAGAGCTATAAGATTTATTATAATAAGTTTCAAAACAAATAATTTCATAACCTAGACTCTCACTGTGACACCCTATTTATAGATTTAGACTGAGATTTTAGACTTACAAAAATGGCAACATTTTAAGCTACATAGATAACAAAAATACATAACAAGACTTAATAGTTACTTCTCATAAAATATATGAGGCATATAGCCAGATTGCATTAGAATGAACATTGACTATTTGACTGAGACCTAGGTTAAATCATCGAATTAATTATAAGAAGTCATAGACCTATAATTAGATGAAGCCTTTGACTTGACTAGAGAAAGCAATCTACTTGCTAAAGTGAATAATGATGAATAATAGCTCCTTAACTTGAGTGAGTTGCCTGTGTTTGGCCTATAATGTCTAATATTGGGCAAGTACAATAAACTATCCTTGACCTACATTAAACTCTAACAAGTTCACCAAGATCATAATTCCTAAGGAGTTCGTATCAAGCATGTTCAGTTCATTATGGCTTTGACAGGTACATGTGCAAATCCTAGCGAGTAATATAGAACCATGCCTATTGAGTTTTTGAGATATTTGGATACATATATTGTACTCTTCTATGTGCACATCTAGCTCATTTACTTCCATGATCTACTTTTGTTGTGCTTCAAACCATCAACACATCTACAACATAGATTTACCCATAGCCTCTCTAATTCTAGAACCAACTAGTTTGTGATTGCACTCAACCCACCATTATTCACTCTTCGATGACAATCACAACCACCAACTAAAGAGACATCTTCTATCTACATTATAAAAGAAATGTGATCATCCCACTAATGATTATCAGGATACTACTAAAAGGAATAATGTGAATGTTCTCACATTCAAAAGTCTCCATGACTCGATGTTTACATAGATTAGAGATCTAACTTGGATGACTTCATTGTTTGGCATGAAATGAATGACATGCAACGTGTCCAAATTGCCAAATAAAGGGGGTAAAGTCAACTAAACAATGTTTGAATACTATTAATTGTGCCTCATCTCTACATTGTGAAGATGAAAGGAATTATGAGGCATATGTATTTGCCACTCCATCACATGAGACATCTTGTTGAAACTATCCTAAATGGTAAAAAAGGTTCTTAATCAAAAATCAATTACCTTAGTTAATTTGAGGAGCTTGTATGAAAATGTGAACTTTTTAAGGATGATCGGTTGTAGACTATTAGATTTATCAATAAGCTTAATACTAGCATAAAGTTCAAAGTGTGTTTATATAATCCTAATAATGTTGAAAATATCTATCATAATTCTTTTTAATTAAAAATATTGTAGGCTTTCATTAAAATTTTTATCATTGACTAATTTTAGTAGGTTGTTGACCACTTCCATTCAAGTTAAAAATTATAAATATCATCATAAATCAACCACTATCCCAACACAATTAAATGGCTAACGCTTGGTCTCCAAATTTCATTCTACACATCAATAAGAGAATGTGAGAAGTAAATCATCATGCATCAAACGACCACTTGTTTCAAGTGTAGTTAAAAGGGTCATAACATCAAATAATGCCCTCAAATTAATCATTTAATAAATCAAGAAAATTTGAATTCCAACGAGCTAGAGGAATGCAAGTTTAAAAATGTAATCAATAAGGAGCCTCGAATAGATGAGATGCTTAGATTTCAATTACACTAAAGTGCAATATCATTATTACATTCTCAAGCACTACTAAAGATTGGTAATTCACCAATATCTTTTCAATGCAAATTAGTCATATAATGGTAGAAGTCCCATAAAGGTTATCTAAAAGAAACCTTACTTAAAGTTGGTTTGACACCAGAGTCACATCCAACTCTAATCCATGTTATTGAGTGTTATAATATTCTTATAATAAATGGATGGTAGAAAGACAAAATATGGCGTGTTGTACTGACCATGAATGTTGCACATATCATCTTAGGTCATAGAAAGTTTCATAGCATGAACGTTATCCCTTATGATTTATGATTAAGAAAACACTTATGTATTTAAGTTCAATCATATCTCTATTTGGGGGCTTTCAATTAATATTGTTGAGACTTCATCTGGGTAACAAAACAAGCCTAGATATGATATGAAGAATATTCCTAATTAAGTCCCTAAGGGTCAATCATAGCTCATGCCCATTATTTAAACAACTACTTTTGATTGCACTAAATTATTTGATTTTTGGTCCAAGAATTCATGCTTTCAATCATAGTGCAATTCACTTCTAAACTATGCTATTTTAAGGTCAAAAGGTTTTGGAAAGGACCATCACTGAGGCCCCCATACAATTTATGTTAGTCACAAGTGAGATTTTTCCTCATGCTCCTAAAAATTATATACTTACTATGGTTATAGACCTTTTCTCATGCTTTAAAAAACTACTAATCCTATTAATTAGCTTGCTCTTATTAGGATAATTCATATCAGATTCATAGTTACTAAATTTATCACATCATAAGATAAACATCACATAACATATTAAGCTCAAAAAACAAATAGGTGCTCTTAAAAAAAAAATCTATGTGAATATAAGTCCATGTTTTAATCTCTCATTGTTGGCACCAAAGAAAGATGATTTTTAGTGCACGTGTGTTCATAGTAAAACGGTATATAGAATCATTATAGATTGCAAGTTCTTTATATCTAGATTGGATGATGCTTGACAATATTTAAGACACTCGATTTATATGAATGTACCTTTTGGATTGTCTATTACACATAGGACCTACAAGAAATAGATGAAGCAATAGGTTATTCATTAATTAAGTTTTAGGTAATATACTTCGAAGACATTGATTCACAACTTGATTGAGACTAAGCATCTTGATCATTTGCATCAAATATTGTTTAAGGAATATGAAGTTGTATATTAATCTCAAAAAAGCACATTTATGCAGTTAATCGTATTTCATTGTTTTGTTAATGTCTTCTAATAGTCGTGAACTAGATCCCTCAAAGATCAAAGCAATTATTGATTGCCAATACTGATGTCTATCTTGATATTAGAAGTTTTCATGGATTTGCTACATCTTTTAAAGGTTAATTAGGAACTTCTTATGATAATGCTCAATTTTGGATCCTTTGAAATTAGGCTAGTAAATGTTCGGCATTCAAAATAAACCAGCATTTGCATTGCTCAAAGTTCATTACTCTTAACCTCCAAGCACATTATTGTGTCCAATTTTGACAAAATATGAGATAGAATCTAACATATTTGAACTTCTACACGATTTATCATGAGAATATGACATTTATTCCTTCTTCCATTTTTTAGTTCAAGATAGATATTTGCAAAGGGTAATAAATTTTGCATTCTTATGGCCTCTTGTTATGATGATATTGTTTGGGAATTGATGCTACTAGCAAGATAGGTCACATTGGATGGGATAAAATCATACATTTGTTTGTTGTAGATTTTATTAACCTTCATTAAGAAGGATTAATGTTTCTTAGTATACTTGAATTAAATGAGAATTTGACACATAATAGGACACAATGGAGACGAAGGATTCATGTCGCCAACCCCACCTAGTGGATTAAGGCTTGTTGTTGTTGTTGTTGTTGTTGTTGCATTAAGAAAGAAAATCATAAGGATTGGAAGTCAATTTTGTGCATGCCAAATGGAAAAGACTATAAATAATATATTGGCATATACAGATATATTCATATGTCTTCCACTCCATAAGTAAATTTGTCTATGAATTTTATATTGGAGTTACCTAGAGCTATTCATGGACATGAATGCTGAATTGTGGAAGTCAATAGATTCTCCAAAATATCTCATTTCATTCTATGCTCCAAAGCTATCGATGCTTCTAACACAAAAAATTTTTCTTTAGAAAAATAGTTATATTATAAGTTATCAAAGACTATAATATATATAATAAAGGTGTCAGAGTTATTTCTTATTTTTTGAAAAAAAATTTAAAAATTAATATGTATTACTTAAATTTTCACCAATTCTTAACCTCCAAAGTTATGATAAAACTAAGATAGTAAATATTAATATTAAAAATATATCAAGATGTTTGGTTGAAAAATGCCTAGTTAATTCAGATATCTATCTTCCAACTGTTGAATTTGCATATAATAGCATTATATGATATCTATCGGTGAGACACCATTTGAAATTGTTGAATGACTAAACCCTACAAATTTTATAAATATTGGCACTTAAAAATTACATGAATACTCTAATTTTAATGCAACATTTGCAAAATAAAAAAATTGATTTACATGATAAGGTTCAAAAGCAAATTGAATTGCATGATAAAAAATATTTTAATGATGTAAATGTGAAGAGAAGCTCTCAAAACTATAATGAAGATAACTTTATCATGATTCATATATTTCACAAATGCTTTTTGAATATCATATATAAAAAAACTATATGCAATAATATGCAGTAATTAACCAAAAAAAAATCAATTTTAATGCTTAAGTTTTGAATTTGCCTAATAATATATTTATTAATTCTAATTTCAATAATTAAAATATATTAACATATCCTAGAATGTTTGAATCTCAAGAAATGTTTATTGATTCTTCTAAAGAAGATATTTCTATTGAAGTTGATGTCATGAACCCTACCATTTCATTTCCTACTATCAACTTAGATGTTGAAATCATCATTATAGGTGAAGCGTTGAGCATAGGTTTCAAGCAAGGTAGTAAGGAAAGCCTTCTTCAAATGATACCTAGATGAATAAGGACAAACTTCAAAAGGTAACTAGTGAACTCTTATATGACTGCATGAATGAACTCTCTAGAGGAGAGTTCTTTACACCTAAAAGGGAATTGATGTAGTGTAGACCCTCAAATAGATTAAAACAATCCATAAATGCCCAAGTAGACATAAACTAATTATCATAAGTCAAACAAAGCCATTGTTGGCACTGTTTTTTGATGTACTTCTAACACTCAAGTTATTTATATCTTGTCTTTTTTTTTTGTCTATTTAGAAGATGTCTATTACTCTTATAGATTTGGATCTTCTATTACATCACACACACCCAATAGAAATCTTTTGTGTATGATTATTAGACTAATGTTTCATTCTCTAAATTACTTAAATCTCCCTGATTCACTCAAGTCTCTAGAACAAATATTAGGGTTGTTCACCAATCTCACTTGGTTAAAAATTCCAAAGCTTTAAGCATTCTCATGTTGATTGGCTTAGTTAGATCTCTCTCCATATATTGGACCTTTCATCATGGGCCGTCCTAATCTATTTATGACCACCATACGTACCTTTGATCAAGTCAGTAACCTCCAAACATATTTAGTGCACGCACTCTCTACTCAATTGACCTAGGACCCATGGCATACACTAGGTTAGGCTCAGTATCATTCCTTCATATTAAACCTAATAGTCCGACTAACCAACTCCTAACTCCTTTGTACATACACTTAGAGATTGTACACATCTAAAGGAACCCATAGTTTGCAATAGAGAGACCTAGGCTAATTTAGTTATACCAAAGGTTGACCCTCAACCAATCTATAAGCTCTAGGCCATCTTAATCATTTTGTCGTGAACTTTGGACTTCTAAGTTTTAAGCCACACAACATAAATTCTAGATTTCTTAAACTTGGCTTGGCCCAATCACATCAAGTTAACCAAAAGCCCCTAATCAACTTAGTGATCAAATTGATCTTCCTTCTTAGCATTGTGTTGAACATAGGCCAAACGAATTTGACCTAACCCTCATCAAGAAAAATACGACTTACATGTCTTTACCCTAGGTGACCCACATAGAACCCATTTATTCAACTCTAAATCTATTAAGTTAGACCCCGCCAACTTCAAACCCGCTAGGCTAGATCTAACCAAACCTAGGTTCAAATTTCTAAATTCAAGCAACTAAGGTTTGTTTAAAACTTTTAAAAAAGCATTGTAAAACTCGTGGATAAACCAACTTTTGAAAAAGCGCTGTGTATAAATATTTTTTGAAAAATTCAAAATTACCATACCACCACTCTCGCTCAAAACAACTTTTTCAACACAACTTTCTAAAAAAAAAATAAAAAAGCAGAAAACGGACTTTTGCTTCGCTCAAAAAAAAGAAATGAAAGCGTCCAAATGGACTAAAAATGGACAAGTCCAAAAAGCTCAACCAAACCTATTTAAAAAAAAAAAATTCAAACCTAGGTTAATTTCCCTAGACCTAATATAACTAAAGTTAAATTAATTGGTCCCTGAAAGTGTTAAAAACATAAACTGCTATCTAGACCAACAAGGGATCCATCTAGACAAATTTAAAACTAGGGTCAAACTTAAACTTGAAGTAGTCAAAACTAGTTTTATTTTTATTCCAAAACAAAATTCAACTTAACCTAAGCTCATGCAAAGATATGGGCACATATTTACAGCTTATAACAACGGTTTAATCCATTGGCAGTCTTTCTTAGGCATAGAAGTACTCAAATGTGTGAATGATGTTAAAACTATGGATGACTCATTTTGTATTTAAACATAATTTGCTA
The DNA here is from genome assembly GCA_021442155.1 of Cymbidium sinense. Classification (NCBI taxonomy): domain Eukaryota; kingdom Viridiplantae; phylum Streptophyta; class Magnoliopsida; order Asparagales; family Orchidaceae; genus Cymbidium; species Cymbidium sinense. The sequence goes on from CM038217.1 coordinate 136,037,263, forward strand.
TAAATTAATTTAATATCAAAAAGGTAATGATTTTAAAATAAAATGTATTACTTATTTAAAATACAAAATATTAGACACCATGCACTACCATTGTTAGCATCTTTTTTTTGTATATTGCATTTTAAAAAAGAGAGATATTTGTATGTCTAAAAAAATGAGAATAAAATTTTAATTATGAATCCAAGCATATCAAGCATTCATTATTATGCCAAGAATACATGCAAATAAAAAAATTAAAAAGTTTTTTCATTAATGTTAATCTCTGAATTTTATTATGTTTGAATATACGCACGTGTATGTTGCGCAAACACACATACATACATGCATACACAATTGAAGAATTGCAATAAGACAAGTTTGTGATTATGATTACATGTGATGTGATTAAAGTTGTGAAACATAGCTAAACCATTATTCACATTTGTTTTGTAGGAGATCATATAGTAACGAACCTTAGGAGGATAAAAGGTTAGAAATTTACATTCTCTTTTCTACTTATCTTTTTTTGTTGGTTTATAATACTTTTATTCTTTTGCATGATTGTTCCATGATACTCTATGATTGATATTACTTAGGTTATTAGTGGGGACGATTAAAATCCTAAGATTACACATCATTCACTTATAGCTTAGGCTCATTTTAAAATTGAAAACACTTATAATCAATGTTTGTCAATACAAGCGATGATTGGACATTGGTTATATCATGTTGGACATAGATAGTTGACATATCAACTTCTAACCTTGTGATGTGTATATCATATCATGACTTTGTGAGTCTACATGCAGCCTAAGATTCACTTCAAGGCACAAATAGCTTAAACACAAATACTTCACACATGCTTGTTCTCCATCTATCAACTCTAGGGGGTGTCCGCCTCACCTCCATTTGAGTTTGATCTACATTTCATTTATACATGCAACTAAGTATGTTAATGGCATTTCTAATCAGGCAAAATGTAGATTCAGTGTTATGGGCCTCATAATCATTAGTTTGATCATGTCATAAGCCTAGCCCCGAGTTTCTTCAATGATTTAGAAGATTCCTAATCCATGGGGAACATAACCTCCTTAAGCTACTCCCCTCTCATAGTTGTGGAGTATAAATCCTATATATCAACCAAGGGTTAGGTATCCCGTACACCTTAAAATCTATGAGATCCACTTAAATAGAACAAGTCATAGTTGCTAATGAAAATCCTCCTAATTAAAAAAGCTTGATTATCTTTTCTGAGTGTGTAGACTAAGAGCGATGACAAATCAAGGTGATGGATCATGATGAGATTTTTTATTAGGGTCATTCTCCTATCCCTTAAGTTAGTCTTCTTTTTCCCTAAGTTAGCTCACCCTTTCTGTAGGTTTACTCAACTTATTTCTTAGAATATATTTTGGCTCTTTAGATAAAATTTCTTCCATAGAATAGTTCATCTTCTCTAGTTTTAGAAAACCTATTTCTTAGGTTTGACCCCTTTCTTAAGATAGTCTTCCTTTAAAATTAGCCTTCCTTCCTTAAGATAGATACCTTTTTCCCTAAGTTATTCAGCCTATCGATCATGTTACTCTATCCTTTCTCTACGATAGTCACCCTTTCTTCTAGATTAGTTAGCTCGTCCCTTAGGTTAAACGTTTCTTCCCTTCCCTTAAGATCAAAGGTAAAACTATCCTTATCCTAGGGTTGGCAATTACCCATAGTGAAATTTTTTTGTCCCTTCAATTACAAGGCTATTTTGGAAAATTATCCCCCCTTAATTAAAACACTCATCCAATAAAAATAGATTCATTTATTTACAAACAAGATGTGCCCATCCCCAAAAGAGAAGTCAATTCTACCCTTGCATAGGATAGACTCTTTCTTTAAAAGAGTTCACCATCCTAAGTTGTTATCCCCAAGGGTGATCTATTATTGTTATACTCTTTTGTAGATTTATTGGTTATAGAGCTTTCATTCCCTAGCACTTCTGTTTTGGGCCATTCTAATGATCAAAATATTGTCTAATATTCCAAAATATAAGCCCCATCATTCTTGAAGCTATCTTCCTTGGCTTTCATTCTCTTGAGTGCTCTTATGTCAAGATTACATCATGAAAACTAAAATAAAAAGTTCCTTCTGCGAAAAAAAAATTTCCTTTACACTCAAGACTTGGGTTATTTTGATCATAGTCCTATGGCTATGTCTCCCTCATCCTAAGAGCTCACTCAAATCCTTCAACTCATAAATTCATATCCATTGCATCATGAGCCCTATGCAAGCAGTCGTAGCCTAGTTGGTTGAGAGCTTAAGCTGTCAACCAAGAGGTCTTGAGTTCAAAACTTGTATATGCGTTGTGTGTGTGAATTTGTTAATAAATTGGCTCAAATGTCACCACAACATGAGCCCTAGCATACATTAGGAATTCCAAATCCTCATATACATCAAATAACATTTCCAATAAGTAATCCAACCTGACCATCTGATCCAAATTCAACTCAAAAAATTCAAGTTCAAATTGAGCCAATTATTATTTAGGTCAAGTTCCAATCTTAAACATAAACCCATTTATTATTCAGTTCAAGTTTTGGTAAACACAAATAACATAAAATTGACCCAACTATTATTTAAGTTTGGGTTAAGCAGGCACGAGTTGGATTAAGTAGGTAAAAGGAGTCATATTTTTGATAATTGGGTCACCTTGATTTAAAAAATTGCATGATCTATCTAATAAATAGGTTGAATGAGTCAAGTTCAGATTAGGTGAGATCATGTTTATTCAGGTTTTAAGTCAAATATTCTAACCAATAAAATAAATGAGTAAGATTCGAGTCAAGTATATTTGATTCAGGCCAGCTTCAAATCAAACCTAAACACGACCCATCAACTCGAATGGCCACCCATGACATCAAGGATTGCCTACCAGACCATACTTCAATGCTAATAGATTCTAACTTATCTTTATTTTGAGTTCTTGCATCCTTCATTAAAAGAGATCAATCACTATGGATGGGCATGAATTAGTTTAAATCAAAAAATCAAAACACACCAACTATATTTGGTTGATTTGGTTGTGTATATTAAAGGATGGTTCAATTTTTATTTTAAAATGAGAATTATTAGGATTGCAGTTGTTTGTTCAATTTCAAAAAAAAAAAAAAATCAAAAATTAAAAATATCAAGAATAGATAACCATTATCCAATATCCAATATATATATATATATATATATAGGTTTTGTTTCTCCTTTTCTCCTTATATTATGATTTAATTTTTTATCTTTGAATTATCAAAATAAATTTTTTATTTCTTTTCAAATTCAGTTAACCCAAAACTAAAACTATATTATAGCTTGGTTCTACTTATTATTTAATTGAATCAATTTTACTTATATTTTAGTTTGATTTAATTATTCAACAAATCTTTCAACCAATTTATCTAGACCAATTGAAAGCAACCCAATTAAATAAACATAAGAAGAGCGACAAAAAAATCCCTTCAAAGAGAGTTTCTTCGACACTATCTATTATATTCAAAATATGAAAAACAACCATAGGATTCAGAGATCTTACTTGCATATCATTGATATTATAAATTCAAAAAGTAAATTAATCTAGTAATAATTCTCTATAGCAATTCATTGATATCATCCCAAGCTAGTAATTCCCCAATTTCAAATCTCTTACCACATTCTAAAAAGAATAAAAAATCTCACGCCATTAAAACAAACATATATGAACATGGCCTATTTCCAAGCCTTTTAAGCTCCATATTTAATTACTGTAGAATTTTCATAAATTTTAAATTTAAATTATTTTATTAGATTTTTAGTTACTTTTGAATAAAAATAGGTTTAAATTTGAATGTTTATATAATTTAGATGGGGAGATTTGCATTTAAATTTTTACCTTACCCTTATAGCCTTATTTTCTATTAAAAAATCCATGCTATGTAATTTATTATTATTATTGATGATTGAATAAATTAAATTACTTGTGATCAATTGAGTGATCTCTCGGATCCGAGTTGTTTATATGGATACCTATAACTTGTATATGCAAAATTTTCTTCTTCCCCCTCACCATCTTACCCACCTTATTGGTGAATCTTTTAACCACCTTCTTACCCATCAAAAACCTAAGGTGATTTACCATAACCCTTTTTTCCTTAGTGAGAGTTAATCTCACCAACCTATCTAATAAAATCATTGCATAATCTATTCCTCTAAATTATCACACATCCATGTTAATATTCTTATTTCTATCACATAGTTTTTACAACACGTTTTTTTTATCTAGTTGGATCTCATGTAGCTTAAATTTGCATTCATAGCATTTACTTGAGCCATTACCTAGCAAAAGTTTTATGGCACAAAAGAGCAATTTTTCTTCTTATTGATTTTGCATGGAATCAAATTAACATAGCAACTATAGGAAACAACAAAATTACGAGCCAACAAGCGTGAAAGTCAATATATTTTTGGATAAAATATAACAGCCATAAAAATGCTTAGAACAAAGTTAGCCTCCTGGCAGCCTCGAGAAGAATAATAATGGTACGATCATAGTGAAAAGAACCTCTTAGCAGAAAAAACCAGGATTTTCTGACGAGATCTGCCTTCATCATCTGTTCCAGAAACCTTGTTGATTAGCTCCATGGAAACATCATTCTCCGTTATAGAGTGCTGTGGAACGCTGTCCTGACTGAAATTAAGAATAAATACCAGAAATGCATAAGCTCCCAAGAAAATACAAAAACATCAGTAATGCTGAAAAACTTCCACCGTCATGAATTACATTGCACGCTAATACAACAATCAAATCACAGAAACAAGGCAGAAAGCCAGCCATCAGAGGAATTACTATAGCAGAGATGTTCACTCATCATGCTTCGTACTTACATCATTCAGACATGGAAATTATGAGCTCAAGGTTATCAATGAGACAAGAGAAGATAAATAATCAAGAGATCGAATCAAAAGAAACTTCTTATGTTACATGAATTCACCAAATGAAAATCTCATTCTAATCGATGTAATAGAAAGTAACCTAAATACAAACACACTGCTAAAAACCACCGTGCTAATAGATCTAAAACCGAGTAATAGTAACCTAGTCCGTATAGATCTGACAAACAGATACATCAACGGGTAAGAGAGCCCGCCCAGTCAGAAGAAAGAAGACGGACCTGAAAGAAGATCCACCATCCCTACGGCTCCCATCGGAGGCTGCGGTGCTACCCCTCGGAGCATCTTCCCCGCCACTGGCGTTTTCGGCAATCACCTCTTTCCCAGCTCCCGCCTCCTCATTCTTCAACTCATTCAACAGTTCCCTCATTGTAAAAGTGCGGCTCCCCGCTCCATTGATATTCTGCACAGACTTACCGGACGGGATCGAACTTTCCTCTTTCGTCCCTCCGCTTCCTCCACCAGGTTCCCGTCCTGGATCTCCGGCGCCGGCACCGGCGCCTCATCGTTCTTCGATTCCCTCTCCTCCATGTCCGAATCGATCTTAATCTTCCAGTCGAAGCAGGATGAGGAAGGTAGCAGATGCAGCTCGCCTTTGGAAAGACGCCGGGGATCTCAAGTGCTCTGGAGTCGTTTAATTCGGATTCACTGTCTCTCCGCACTTTTTCTTACGCCGGTCCACGAAGACGAACCCCTCATATATTTCCGGAGAATGTCGCGATGAAAATTTTATCAGTATATAAATTATTACTTTGTTCGCAATGAAAATTAATAAATATACAATGCTTTAGAAATTATTTTAAATATACAAATATATTTATTTTATTTAAAATTTTATTTTTCGCAATTTTACTATAAAACACAGTAATATATCCATCATAATTTTTATCAATAACTATTACGAAATTATGAATTTCAACTTCCATAGTTAAATAAATTGCAATATAGCCTTAATTCAATAACACATAAGATTTAGATGATTTTGCTTATAGCTTCTTAAGCAAATATAATTGTAATTATTAGATGTGTGTGATTAGTGCGTTCAAACTCATCTTCACATTGGGTCTCCATCCTTGCGGCCATAGAATCTCATGTAGATGCACATTAGATTAATCTTAGCATGATTCTATGATGACAAGTGAAAGAATGGCCTTTGCACTTTACATGAGAGTGAAAGCAAAGTATATATTACTATATTAGAGAATGGGGCCCGTTTGGGGATGCCCGACAAATCTTATCATAATAACTATTGTGTATTAGATTATTTATCATAATAGAGATAAAATTTAATGTGTTATTGAGTGAGCACAACATTAATTGAAATTATATCTTGATAAGCATAATAATGTTTATAGAAAAATATGAGAGGAAAAATCATAGGTGTGGTATGAGCCTTGAGATGTTTGAATTGTCATCGCATGATTATGGGAGGTTAGAGGTCAAAGGCCAAGCAATGTGAAAGATGAGTGTTATACGTTAATGATTGATGGATGATGGATGCCAATTGTTGATAGTGTTGGGTGGAGATTGATGATAAACATAAAAGATTGGGCATCAGTTGAGCAATTTGACTCGATCATTGTTTTTATAAAAGAAAAGAGTGTATGACTAGAAAGGCTTGTGTTAGATGTTGATACTTGACATATATCACTCTTTAGTATGTATTAGACAACAATTGAATCACAATTTTGAAAGTTGATTTGCAATTAAGAGGTCGGACTTAGTTGTTCTTTTTATATGATAGGAGATCGAATGACCTATAAGACAAGTATCAAACATTAATGATTCACAAATGTTATATATCAATAATTGATAAGTAACCAACAATGATAAGTAAAAAAAGTCAAATTTTAAGCAATGCCTGGCCATCTAACTTGATCATTCTTCTTGCAAGATGGGAGAGTGAATGACTATTGGAGGTTGAGTTAAACATCAATGGTTGAAAGATGTCAAATGTATAGTTCATATATGTCAAACATCACTCCTTAGCATGTGTCGGGTAAGAATTAATGAATTTTCCTTTATAAAAAAAGAATATTAGGTGGTTGAAAAGGCTTGCATCAATTGTTAGTGGGTCAAAAATAGTTAACATCAATCTTTTACATGTACTCAGTGATGCTAGGTAATCTTACTTTAATTTTCTTCTAATATAAGAAAAGATTGAATGGTCAAAAGGCTTGCATTAAATATTTGTATTTGATGGACATATGACATCACTCTTTAACAAGCATTGAAAAATGGCTAACAAGAAACATTGGAATTCAGGAAGGCATGCTTTTGATGATCAAATAAATAAGAAGGCATGCATATGATGTCAATGGCTAATTAATATTAAGTGTCATTCTTTGGCATGTGTTAAGAGATGGTTGATGGCAATATTAGAGGTTAGGTTATGTTATGTGGTATGTCTCAATAAGAAATCAGCTTATATTAGATGTCAATTACTAGTGGATGTTAGACATCATTTTTTATATGCATCTTGTGATACTTGACATTAGACAGTTTTTTTATATCATTTTTATATGGGATGGAAGTTAGAATAATCAATAGACAATGCATCAAATAGTAGCAGTTGGCGAACATTATGTGTTGATAGGTACTAAAGTACTAATCATTGAGGGATGTTGGATGTTTGGTGACTTTAGGAGATGCTTGACCAATATCCATATGAGAAGGATGATAAGCAATCAAAAAATAGATTTCAAAAATTAATGACTTGTTAGCATCAAGCTTGAATAATTTTCAATTGATTGTTAATTATGAACATCAAATGCTATGCCATTTTGAATGATTAGCTTGGTCATTCTAAATATAGAATATGAGTTTAACAAAATGGATGTTTTATATTAATAGAATGTGTATTCTAGTTGTCAATAGTTTTTTGACATCAAATAACAATCATTTATAAATTTTGAGGATTTAGTATAAGATTTTCAACTTAGTCATTGTACATACAATCAAAGGCATCAGATCATTGATAAGACATGTTAATGTATGTCAAACATTGGTGGGTGTCAACTATATCTGGTAAAACTAATATCAAGTGACAATAATGTTAGGTGTTAGTTGTTTTTTAAGCTTGACTTTTTTTTATACATCAAAAGTGCCCTCCTTGTATAAGAATGAGCCTATTTATATATTTCTCAATAGGTTAACTCAAAAAATTTTACATGTATTCATTGGACTGTTTGAATTAATCCCATTGTCATAATATATTATTTAAGTAACTTAATGTTTATCAAACTCATAAATGAGCAGTATCGAACTCTTGAGCTTTAACTCATTGAGACAATTATTTCAGGTAAAAGTATGACAAATTTGGAGAACATTTGATCCCCTATACCAATATAAGTTTCCAAATCAAACATCAATGTGCTTCATCTAGTTTATTTAAACTTTGAATTAAGGAGCTTCTCATATCATTGGATTTATTTCATCAAATTGCACTATATGGACTATATGTTTGCTCGTAAAATGGGGTTTAGGTGATTAAGAAAATAATTCCAAAAATTTTTTGTTTAAAATCCAGGTGCATTGAGATTTAAAATTACATAATAATTAGTGCCTAATCAAAAAAAATTTTCTGCATATCAATTGTCCATCATTTTTTGTATTAAAATCCATAAGTTTGAACATACTTTTTATATCTCAAAAATATTGAGTTGCAAGAATATTGCTTTTAAAAAATTTTAAAGAGTGATCACTCCTTGGATGTTAGTTAGACTTTCCCTCAATGTTGGGAACTAATAAATTCTTTCTCATTCATAGATTTATAATTTAGTGAAATTGTCACAATGAAAGTGCCAATCTCTAGAGGCTTAATTAGAGTATGAAAGTGCCCAAATTGAGTTTAACTTGTCAAAAAAAAGTGATTCCAATAGATATAAAAATCACCAAAAAACCATGTTCAAGTTGTAATGAGGCTTGACCATTTGTGTGTTGGGGCCATTAATGGTGGTTCAAGCATGAGCCAGGACCATATTTGGCTTGTGGTATATAGTTTGCTATGATTTGCCTTTTTTAATTCACATTTATTTGCAAAAATCTTTTAAAAAAGATAAAAACTTGATTCATAAATCATAAAAAATTTTAAAATAACAAATAAATAAATTATCTCTCAATTGCCTCCTCATCCAATTCCTATAAAACCCCTAATGATAACCACTATTTTTCTCCAAGACTTTGATTTTTCTATAAAACAAATAAGAAAAATAATTATGTATGATGCATATTTGTGGATGACCAGAAGGTATCTTCACAATCCCGGGGATGAAGCTTTGATCTTTCTCTAATAAATGTGCCATTTACTTTTATTAGATGCAAAGGATATGACAATGTGTTTATGGTTTTTTTTCTCGGGGACATTTGTGTGAATTCAATCACAAACTCATACACACGAAGCATGTGTAAGGACTTGAACCAAAGATCTCTTGGCTGAAAAATAAGCTCTCAACTACTAGGCTAATATGATACATATAAATATACTCTAACATTCCTCATAAAAAGAATCAAATGGCCACATTCAATGAATTAGATCCTAAGAAAGATATATGAGATTCATAAACCTATGATGAGGTTTTGACATTCCACTTTAAGGCGATTGAACATCATTGTTGAATGAAGTATATATGAGAAAATAATTTTGAAGTTTATAATGATTATGATGAGACTATAATTTGTTTTAAGGGTTGAATATCCTCATTTAACATATAAAAATTGAGAAAACATGTTTGAGATTCATAATCACTATGACGATATTGCAATCATCTTAGAGTGTCAATCATTCTCATTTGGATGGATTAGAATTTATATGATGTTACTTTTCAACTTATTTTTGAGGTTTCAATCATCTTTAGAAAATTACAAAAGTACGAATAGTTAGGGTTATAAAAAAAGCTCCTTGTTTGCAAATAACTCGTGTTCAGCTCATTTGTTAACTAACCGAGCTGAACACGAATAAATATTTTAAGCTCGATTTATAAATGAGCCGAACATGAATAATCCTTCGTTCGATCGTGTTTGGCTTGATTTAGCTACAAGCATGATTTAATGGTTAAAGCTTTATTATGCAAAAAAGTTAGCTCATGTTCAAATCATCTCTCTTACAGATTTTTCAGATTATTACATTTCGAGCCATTTCGAGCCTATACGAGCTATTTCGAACAATTCAAGTCGAACAAGAACAGTGAAATTTTGAGTCATTTCGAACACGAGCCGAACATGAACAAATGTTTGGCTCACTCAAGCTTAGCTCATTTACACCCCTACGAATAGTCGGTGATTTCAAAAAGAAAAATTCATTCAAAAAATATAATTGTTGCGTGCAGGAAGATTCAAGACGATTTAGTAGAATAATTCAATATCTTATTGTTGCATAAAAGTTCCGCACACACAACAAAAGAGTTTAAGAGACATCGAGATTTTTGCGTGGAAAAAAAGGAAAACTACTCGTAACCCACTTAAAAATAATTTCATTATATCAGCTTCTTTTACAATTATTATCATTTCTCTAAAGTTAAAGAATGATAACTTACAAGAATAAGTTTTGTAACAAGCTTCACTGGATTAACGATGAAGGCCTTGCTTGAGGTGGTAGTCTGATGATCCGACGAAAACTATCGAAAGATTGTCGGGTGGCGATGGGTAGTAGCTAGTAATGGTGAATGGCGGCGATCGTCGGTGATCCGGCGATTGTCGGGCAGTGGCAACTGGCGATGGTGACCGGTGGTGGCGGCTGGTGGTGACCAATAGTGGTGGCCGGTGTTGACCGGCGGTGATCCGGTGACTGTCCGGTGGTGATGACCATCGGTGGTGGCCAACGGCGGCGGCCGGCGATGATCCGGCGACGGTTGGCTAGTGACCCGATTATGCTTTGAGATTCTTCGAGTCTCAGAGCTCTCTCCTCTCTTTTCAGCTTGGGGTCCCCTTCAGGTGAAGAATGATAGGCTATTTTATAAATTATGGGAGTGACATTTGTATAAATACAACAAAATTCAAACCACTCCATCATTCGGCTCAAAATAATTTATTTGATCTATTTTAAATATTTGAATGCTAAAATGAAGTCAAAATTAAAAGATATTAGATCTCCGGTTCGTCAATACGCTCGATTTGACTATAAACACTCCATATTTAGGAGCTATTTAAGGATCCGACTGATATCCCAAAGTTTTTATTATATTTTAAGTGATTGATCTGGGCTATTCTCACTCAAATCAGATTACTTTTAATATCAAGATTCGTGTTTCAACTAGTAGAGTTTTCAGTGACATATCAGTTTCCCTCCTATTATTGGATGATATCATCTTTATCATCTAAAAATACATGCCAAATAATTAAAAATAATAAATTATGTTAATGAAATTTACGGATTTATTTAACCTTTGTGTCAGATATAGTTTAAGAGAATAGATCTTCAAGAGAGCACAAGACTATGATCACGAAAATGAGTGCAAGAGACCAGTCACATGAGTGCATGAGGCCACAAATGCATGGGCAAGTAGAGCGGTGGACGCCTGAGGTCGTGACCAACTTAGTGCAGGTGCGCAGATGCAAACATGCAGGGATGTTGGCACGTGTGGCCGCATGGCACAGGCATCGCAGAAGAGTGGGTGTCAAGGCCACAGGATCTGCGAGCCACCGAGCGGTGTCTTGTGGTGCAAGCGGGGCGTGGGAGCGGATGCCCGCACACAATATGTGTTGCAACACGTGCCTACGTGCGCAAATGCGCGCCAATGAGCGCAAATGATGGAAATTTTGGCTTTTTTATTTTGTTGATATTTCCTCCAATTTTTTCTTATTTTCTTCATTTTTTCACTTTTATAAAAGGAAGAATATATTTGAGTGTAAAATTTGAAATCTATTTAAATATTTTCAAAATTTTGCCCAAAACTTATTCATTTTTTGCCCCTACTGTTGATCTATAAAAATCCCTCTTGGGATCAAGTAAGGAGACAATTTTCTCCCATATGCGTTAATGTTTTCCTGCGTTTAATGAGAAATTATCCAGCAGAAGTTTAGGGGCTAAGGGTAATAATTTTTTTCTTTTGTCAACAAAGCTCTGAGTTTCTTCTGAAAAGAATGTTATTTGCTTTGTTGATTAAGACCATAGTTCATATGACGAGGCTCTGATTTTCCCTCGAGAAGCGTCAACAATCATCGTCGGATCGACCGGGTTTGGAGGCGATCAAGGCTCGTAGTTCATACGGAGAGACTCCAGTTTTCTCTCAAAATGGCGTTAACTGTCCTCGTCGGACCGACCGGGTTTGGAGGTGATCAAGGCCCGTAGTTCATACGGCGATACTCCAATTTCTCTCGGAAGAGGCGTCAACTGTCCTCGTCGAAGCGACCAAGTTTGGAGGCAATCTCGTAGTTCATACGGCGAGGCTTTAGTTTTTCCTCGAAAGAGGCGTCAACTGTCCTCATCGGATCGACTAGATTTGGAGGCAATAAAGGACTGTAATTCATACGACGAGGCTCCAATTTTTCACTAAAAATTTTAACCCATCTAAGGTTATTCTTCGTGATACTTACTCGATATGAATCATGCCAAAAGAAACCCATCTTGAATTTTTGACATTATCCGAGGTTGTTTGTCATGATATTACTTGATGGCGTTAACCTGTATGGAAGAGGTCGAAAGGAATCCATCAAAATTTCTTGGCATATCCAAGATTATTCATTAGAGTGTTACTTAATAACATTAACTTATATGGATGAGGTTGAGAGAATTTCATCAAGGATTTTTGACTTATCTAAGTTATTTGTCACGATGTTACTCGATGACATTAACCTGTATAGAACAGGTCAAAAAAATATCGATGATTTTTGATCCATTCGAGGTTGTTTATCAGTGTTACTCGATAACATTAACCTGCATTGAAGGAGTCAAATCGAATCCGTCAAGAAATTTTGACCCATCCAAGGTTGTTTGTCAGAGTGTTACTCGTTAATGTTAACCTGTATAGAAAGTCGAAAGAAATCCGCCAATGATTTTTGACCAATTTGAGATTATTTGTCAAAGTGTTACTTGATGATATTAACTTGTATGAAAAGGGTCAAATAAAATTCACCAAAGATTTTTAACCCATCCAAGGTTGTTTGTCAAAGTGTTACTCAATGACATTAACCTGTATGGAATGCGTCGAATTGAATCTGTCAAGTATTTTTGATCCATTTGAGGTTGTTAGTCAAAGTATTACTTGATGACATTAACCTGTATGGAAGGGGTCGAATTAAATTTGTCAATAATTTTTGACCCATTCGATGTTGTTTGTCAAAGTGTTACTTGATGATATTAACTTGTATGGAAGAGATCAAATCAAATCCATCAAAAATTTTTGACCCATCCGAGGTTGTTTGTCAAAGTGTTACTTGATGATATTAACCTGTATGGAAGGGGTCGAATCATCCCCCTGAGATTAATTATACCTTGATTGGTATGAGGTGATTGCCATGTATATCTAAATTTAAAGGTGATATTGCTCCAAGTTCTTGACTTGCTTATTTTATGACTGGTAATCAAGTAGGTAGACAAGGAGATTGAATATCATAATCATTCCTTATATATTTACATGAATAATATTTTGAGGTTGTAATAAGGGTTGTCCCCTAGTCCATGATTGTTCCTTGCTCGAACTGCTTTCGATGTGCATTGATAGCCTCGTTAACAAAAATTTGTGCTTCCACACGACAAACTAAGTTTACATATGAGCGAACCATATCACGCATTAATGATGAGTAGAAAGGTCCAGGACGAAGCCCTTTAAGGAAAACTCATCTTAATAATTCAGGGTCCACCCCTAATATTTAGCAAGCTTATAAGAAGAACCTCTAGGAGTACTCTTAAGTGATTCACCTTCATTTTGATGAATGCTTGAGAATGAGAGGAATCTTTAATGATCCTCCGATTCACAATAAATTGTTCTACAAAAATCTTGATGAGTTCGTCAAAGGTATGGATAGATCCCCTTGAGAGGGAGTAGAATCAAGTACAAGCTCTCCCTCGAGGGTGACTGAAAAGATTTGACAAAGTAGTGTGTCAGGAGCCCGTTGGATGTGTATAATGATTCTGTAATGGTCGATGTGTTCATATGGGTCGGTTGCCCCATCATAGGAGTCAATGCTTGGAAGCTTGAAACTTACAGGAATAGGATGTTGAAGAATTACTTCAGCTAATGATGAAGACTCCTGATAGCCGCAGTGAGAAGGAAGATGATTTATATCTTTAAGGTAAAGTCTTCTCGCATTAAACAGCATTGTAATTCTGCACATATAACATGACAAGTGGAATCAATAGGGCAATAACGTGCAAAGCCATCAACAAAAATTGGTGGGTTAGCAATCAGTTGAAGCCGTGATGGATGAATTAGAACTATAAATTAATCGAGGATGTACGACATCATGATGCGAGCGAAGGAACTTGATCGATGGCGAGAAGGCCCCATGTAAGCATTTTGACCTCCCCTGGCTAGTGATCGATCTTGGGGGAGATGTATTTGTTGTAGTAGTGACTGTCGTGTTTCTCGTAAAAGTTGAATTATCTCATTTTGAGATTCTTCCATTCGACAAACACAATTTTCTAGAAAGGTTCCTATTGCACCTTCACCGATAAGGAAACGCCTATCAGGGGGAAATGTGTAATATCCAATTAATCCAATTAGCTTATTTCTAATTGCCTAATTAATTTTGGTTATTGTAGCAATCTTTAAGCATGCGGCCGGATTAAGCCATTCGGCGTGTATGGTTGGATCTCTCCGCAACTTCCTATTTCATTTCCTTCCATAGCCGCGGCCTCAGTCCTTCACGCTGATTTCCTTCACGCTGATCGAGTTCATTTCCTCCTTTCCCTTCCCTCGGCATCGGCTTCGACGGACCGCTCCGTGACCGAGCCACGAACCGCGCTCTCTTCGTCGTCGGCCGGCCGAATTACCGCTTCTGTTATGGGCCGACGGCCAAGGAACGCCGCCTCGATGTCGGCGTCGCTGGACCGTCGATTTCACCTTCTGGAACCGTCGCATCCGTAAGTTACTTGCTCGGGTGAGGAAATCCCGTGAATCGATCGGGTGAGGAAATCCCGTGAACCGATCGGCTCGGTTAGGGATTTCCTGTTCCTGGCCGATCGGGGGATGCTTATGGGATTCTGTGACTTACTAATTTCTTTCCCTATCCCTTTTCCTTTTAGTCGACAGCCTTCCTTGGTGTTGAAATGCGTGATTGGGGAGTTCCGAACTGTTTTGCTTCTTAGTTCTATTGAATGAGGATTTAGGATTAACATTATTTGTTAATTTTAGTTTTGTTGATTGAAGCAGGTAATTAATATTGGCGTTAGTAGAAGTTTGTTGATTGCGGTGTAATATTGGCGTTAGTAGATTACTTTGATACTCAGGTATTTGAAAACTTATGAGGAGATATCAATTTGGTAAGATTATAGTTTAGTATACTAAGTGTTAATTATGAGTTTGTATTAGAAGTATTTAGAAGAGTTATTTCATTATAGGTTGTGTACTCGAGGAGGAATCGAGGCACAGACCGACCTAAACGAGGTGAGACATAATTGTTAATGTAACTTCAGTTTCTAGTCCTATGAATGCCATTGTTTCTACAGAGTTTATAAATTGTATGAATGACATACATCTAGATATTTCTGTCATATTGTATGCCATTACAACTGCTCAATGATTATAAGTCAGTTAGTGCATTTTCCTTATTAGCATATGATTTCATTGGGTATATAGAAATATTTTAAAACATGTTGTAAATGCAGTAATGTGATAAACAGGGAAATGTCAGAAAAATTATGATAGGAAGACTATGTTATAGAAATCTGCGCAGATAGGCAAAGTTACGACGAGATGAAGCCGTGAAGGGATCTTAGTATCCCCGACTCAATTTGAGGTTGGTCGTTGTCAAGTGTCGAGCTATTAGGTAAGTAGTATGGTTCACGCTTACCTGACTTTAGGCGACGGGCGGTGGACACTTTGTTATGAAGTCAAAACCATGATTATAAATGACATTTTAGAAAATGATTTGATATAGACCTGAAATGATTTTAATGAAAATCACTGCTCCTTGACATTGATACTGTATGAACCTACGGCATATTGTTCAGTTATATTGTTACATTTCTGCGGACTCTTATTGTTGATTCGTTGTTACATTCTTTGCGACAGTTTACTAGTTTTGTAAATTTACGTATGCACGATTGTTCTCTTGTCTTATCTTGAGCTTACTTTAGCGTTCTTGTCTCATGAAAACTTTTAGCTGATCTTCTGGATTGATAATTTTAGGAAATTTGGGTAGAAGCTAGTGTTTTGTTAGTGTATAGTTTTGGGAAGCTTAAAGGTTTTTTTTTGGTACGTACAAAATTTTATCGATGTCTTTAGTTTCTATTTATTTACAAATTTAAAGATTTCCTTCCGGTAATTATGATATGAATTAAGTTAAGTAGTATATGAATTGCAAATATTTGTGATGATTTGATTAGATGCAAATTTCACTTGCTTTCGTTCATAAGCCGCGAGGTTGGAGCGTGTTGGTGAAATCTGTCTATCGAGTCATCTATTCTATTACACTTGGGCCGACCACAGCATAAGGGGTCATCCGGTGTGACAAAATGAGGCAAAAGCTTGACGTCCTTAATTTAAGGATTAGTTTCGGGAGTGATGAGAGTTAGAGCGGGAGGCTCCATTATTGTGAGTATTGTGCCAGTTGTCCATAATACAGGTGTTCACAGAAATTGCAATTGTGAGATTCCTTTTCCACATACAATGCAAAATTATTGTGTGCAAGAAGATTCGGGCCAGTAGAGTAGAAGAATTCGATGTTTTAGCGTTTCACAAAAGTTCCGCACACACATCAAAAGAGTTTAAGAGACCTCAGGATTTTTACATGAAAAACTCAAAAAAGGAAAAATCACAGGGCCTAACTCACTTAAAAATAATTTCACTATATCAGCTTCTTTTACAATTATTATCCTTTCTCCAAAGTTGGAGAAAGATAGCTTACAAAAATAAGTTTTGTGACAAGCTTCACTAGATTAGCGACAAAGGTCTTGCTTGAGATGGTAGTCTAATGATCCGATGAAAACTATCGAAAGATGGTCGGGTGGTGGTGGGTAGTAGCAGGTAATGGTGAACGGCGGCGGTTGGCAGTGATCTAGTGATTGTCGGATGGTGGCAGCTAGCGGTGGTGATCGATGGCGGAGACTGGTGATGATAAATAGTAGTGGCTGACGACGGCAGCTGGCGTTGACCAACGATGATTTGATGACTGTCCGGCGGTGGTCGGCAGCGATTATGTTTTGAGATTCTTTGAGTCTTAAAGCTCTCTCCTCTCTTTTTAGCTTGGGGTCCCCTTCATGTGAAGAATGATGGGCTATTTATAGATTATGAGAGTGACATTTCTATAAATGCAGATAAAATCCAAACCATTCCATCGAACAGCTCAAAATGATTCATTCAATCATCTGATATATTTTAAGCATTTGGATGCTCAAATGAAGTCAGAATTAAGAGATCTTAGGCTTGTTAGATCCAGCTCGTCAAGACGCTCAATTAGACTATAAACACTATATATTTAGGAGCTATTTAGGGGTCCGACTGATATCCCAAAGTTTTTAATTATATTTTAAGTGGTTGATCTGGGGCTAGTCTCGATTCAGAATAAGATTGCTTTCGATATCAAGATTCGTGCTTCAACTAGTAGAGTTTTCAATGACATATTAATAATAATTTGATCAAATTATTTATTTATTTTTCAATTAATATTTTATGAATTTTATCCTTTGTTTCTTGTTCTCACCTTGTTGGAATATTTTTCGACAAAAGATTTCTTATATGCATGCTATGTATATATAATTTTTATGTTGAAATTGCAATTCAAAATTTTTGAATTTATTTTAGTTACTAATTTGGCTTATGGAGCACATCAACATGTAGTCAACATCTCTAGGAATCCCTCACGAATTCTGAGTATTTTTTTTCAAAGATGAAGTAAAGAGATGCCTCGTGGCTGAGTGCTCATAATAACATCAGTGCAAACCAGCAGGTTGTTGAATGCAAGAGTTTACTTCTTCATTAGTAGGCAATGTTGTTGATGTTTTTGGGATCATTTTAACAACAAATATTTATGTTGGCAGAGAAAAATGAAAAAAACAAAATGAAACAAACAAGTCAAATAGATGAGGAAGAACACCAGCATTTACATGAAAAACTCTTAAATAAGAGAAATCACAGAGCCACAACAAATCAAAAAATCCACTATAAAAAAATGAGGAGAATTATATGTTAGCTCCGAAAATTCGTCACCGACCTCTCGACAATATTAAATTGAAGAGTGATTTAAAGCGTGATTTGAGATGTCGATGTAATTTTCAGAAGGCGGATGGAATAGTAGATAAGACACTACCTAAAGATTTCATCCTCATTTGGTGATGACTTTAGATCTGATTTCAAGTTTCCTACAGGTGCAAGCCCCTATAGTTAATTACCTCTCCCAAAAAGTTAGAGAGAACTTTTGATTAAGGCTAATCATTAGATCGCTAAATACGTAACGTATAGTAGCAGCATATGGAGTTTTAGAATTTAAGATTATGAAATTCATCATTTCAGCTTAAAGTAGATGGTTGGGGGAATGATGACGTGTCCGATCCAGATCCTATGGTTAGTTATCGAGTTGTTGGTCCTAATTAGTTAGAGGAGGTAGTCGACCCAACGGCCCGAAGGATCCTTATCAACAATAGCATAGGTTCATAAGAAATCCTTATCAACAACACATTAGCTGATAGAGGAATTTTTACCCAATCAAGTATACCCTATGATTCACAACTCAAAGGGCAAAGCCATTGAGGAGCATACTTTCTGATCATTGATCGTAATATAATGGGCTGGCCCGGTCAAACACGTGCGTGCTATATGTGAACTAGCGTACGGTCAGAAGGACATGTACGTCCTTCTGGAAGAGATTGATTGACAGTGAACATAGTAGAACACTTAATATGACATTGACTCTTTTGTGAGCTAGAATTTTCTTAATTTGTCACTCCCAACAAATAATTGCGGAGGGTGGATAGATTGAGTTTTGCTTTAAGCTTTTAATGATAGAGTTTCATTTAAACAATTTTTTATTGATATTTAATTTGAGTTAATTTATATATATTTAAGAGCTTTAGATCCTGTCAATTCTGTTTAACTACTAATAGAGGATTAGATATACTGTCACCTGACATAATTAACTTCTTAGATATTTTTTTGATTTGAAATTTATACAATAGATTTTTAGGTTTTATTAACCCGAACCCAGTACTAAAACTAAACTGGGAAGCAACCCGCACATCATCTTTAGACACTTGAATTTAAGCGTTAATTCGGGCCAAAGGGAGTGTTTTTGAGAATGCATTAATTAACTTCTTTTGTTCTCTTGTACAAAGTGTCGTGAATCCTGTGACATTTTGATTTAGATTGTAATTTAAAATATTGCTCACAATTAGCTTATTAGATTTTCTAATTCTCAAATGTCATTTGGCTTATAGTCTTTCCAACAAGTTGCTCGTTTTTAGTAAAAATCTCTTTTGAAATTCATTTGATTTTTAATATAACTTGAAAACAACACTTAACTAATCTCTTGTGCTTCAAACCTGACTTTAAGCACAAGATCCTAATGATCCTTTTAAAGGCCACATTCATGGCTCATGAGTTCTTTAATTAATTGTCTTTATAAAAAAGCTACCAAATTTCTTTCATACTTTATTCTCAATTTGAAATTAGATATTTAGAATTTATCACAAATCATTTGTCATTTAATATTCATTAAGATCTTTACTTCGTTTGATATTAAATATAACTTGTTCACATAAAAATGACTTCAAATCTAATATGAATTTATCCTCAACTTCAAATCAAGTTTCATATATATGTGCTTAAAATATTTTGTTAGTGCTTGTGTTAAAGTTAGTTATGCTATGACGCACATAGGAGACATATTCAAATTTTCCTACATTCATCCTCCCATCTCTTTTTTTTGAAAGTGGGTCCTTCACTACCCATTCTAATTTATAAATAAGTAGAGAGATCTTACATTCCATTCCATTTGTTTGAAGAGTTGGAGTATTTGAAAGAAAGTGATTAAAAATTTTAGTTGGCTTTCAACTCTGCTTAGATAAATTTTGTAAGTATTTTTCACCTCTCTTTTTTGTTTTACTTTTTCTGTTTGTTGTATGTTATTTTTCCTCCCCTTTTTTGTTGTTTGGATTAATTTGAATTTTAGCTTTAGGTTTCCTTACTTAACGTTCTTAAGTTGATTCTTTTAGTTTTCATTTTTTTAAGTCATAAATTTTGGCAAAATTTGTGATATTCGGTAGTAGAGCGACATTTAACGGATGTTAAAACTTCTGCATACAATAGGCGTAGCGGGTGTTTATGTGACGATTTTCTCTTCTACCATAGCTACGACAAGACCTTCAAAACTGAAAAAGTATAAGCATATCATTCACATCACATCACATTTATTTCGTTTTTTATGCGATTACAATGTTCAAAGAGTGAATTAAGCGATCTGAAATCAAGAGGGGAACCCGAATGATGATGTTCTCTCAGTTTACGACAAGAGAATGATAGGAAAGGACGAGAAATGGGAGGCGTCGGGGAGAATAACCCGCTAATGATGATGTTCTTACGTGAAGCAAAATTAGAAGGAATGCAAGGAGGCGGCATCGAAAACTAAGAAGAAGCATGTGTATGTTCTCTGATTGCAGCAAAGGAAAAATGGAAATTAAGACTGGGAGAAAATGAGGGAATTTTCAGAAGAAGAAATGTTTCGGTTTAGAAGGAGAAGACGAATAGAATGCCTAAACGGGAGGGTCATGGGCTGAGATTCTTCCGTCTGTGGGAGAAAGCCAACGAACAGCGAGGTGAGATTTTGGAGGAATTGTTGTGAACGATAAAAGGATTTAAAGAGAACCTATCCAATTAGATGGCCATAGGGAAAAGGAAGGCCGGCTGCGGTTCGTCTCAGATGGAAATATGGCTCTCAGCTAATAACACAGAGAGCGAGAGAGAGAAGGAAAAATTGGAGGACGGGAACTTGTCTTACCGTTCGAACCAGAGAGGGAAATGTGAGGGTTTCAGCTAACAACATAGAGAACGAGAGAGAAGGAAGAAAGCTTTCGGTTAACGACGGAACTTGTCTTACCGTTCGGTTTGAATGAGAGGAAGCCAAAATCTCGAGCCCCCTCTTTGCTTGTGGTTGAAGTGAAGGAGGAATTTTGCATGGGAACGGTTGGAGAAGGCATGCGTGGGATCAGTTGTCGTGCGCGAAGGGGAGACGGACGAGCGCTTCCTTGCATGCGATTCGATCGCTCGAGGATGAGAAACCGAGCGTAGCTTCGGTCGTGCGACTGGGGAGGCCGAGCGAGTATGAGAGGAGCGTGAATCGGGTTAGGGAAGAGGTAGGGTAGGGCTATTAGATGTAAATAGTTTTTTATTCTTTTTAAATCAATTTTTAAATGTGTAATCCACCTTAATAAGAATTTTACGCTAACCTCAACATAGGGTTGATATATATGTTGATTGAATTATTTATGTTTGAATCATGGATCGTTTATGTCGGGCCGTTTGGTTGAGTCGGCGTGAGTAGTGTTGTTCAAAATCTGGCGTGGCTTTCGGCAATTTTGGGACTTATTTGAATTGAGTATGAATAGTCTTACTTGATAGATTTCGATGTTTCAAAGCTAATGAAGCAATCAATTTCATGGCGAGTCGTTTAGTTTCGCGTCGGTGCCACGGCCGCCGATATGCGTCGCGGGCGTTGGGCGATCACGTCGGTTGATCGTCAAGTTGCACAATATTTATATGTTGACCAGTTTCGACATTCTAAACGCGATGACGAAGTCCGTTCATCAATCGGAGGTCATTTGGGTTGATTTTGGTGATGTAATGTGTATTTCAGACTCGATTTGCTCGTTGTCATTTCCGATTATTCGACAACTGAACAGACTCATCCGAATTGAGCGTGGACAATCTCATTTGATAGTTTTCGATGTTTTGAAGCTAACGAAGTGATTAATTTCATGAACGGAGGTCATTCGGATATCGTCGCGACTTCACGATTAGATATGCAGCGTCGGCGTTGATATTTCGATCGATCGGTTGTTATTGATTATGCGATATTTATATTTTTTACCAATTTCGGCGTTCTATCTGGCGATGGTGAAGTCCGTTCATTCGGCGGAGGATCATTTCGGTGTTCGTTGACGTGGCGTCGTTTTGAGCTGATTTGCTGCTTGGCTAAAGTCGTCAAAAATTCGACGATTCGACTTATGACACGTATGCGAGGAGGTGACATTATATAAATCTCTTTCACTCAAACCTCTCTAGTAATCTCCACTCCTTACTCATTATAGAAACAATGAAAAGAAACTGAAACTTGAAACAATAGAAAAATGCTTAAAAAACAAACTATGGCTCTTCGTACTGCCACGATGCAATGTCTAGGCACTAATCGCTCTAATAGTTTGACTTCTCTACACGAGTTATAACATCGTGACATTGTGCTACAATATCAAGACGTTGTCTGCTCTCTCTTTCTGGTGAAATCCTACAAATCATGGGGACAAGGTGCTATCTTCCACAATGCCGAGGAATTGTCTTCTATCTTTGAAACAACTCCTTCATTTCTTAGCATCGAGATATAGCAAATGCATTGCCTAAATACTATATACCAAACAAATTATTTTGGAGGCTTCACCCTTGAAGTCCCCATTAGAGGATACGCTGCCCCCCTATGACTCCCAACAAGCTCACCACCAAGCTCTGCCGATGAAATTGAAGGCTGAATCAACAATATATTCTCAATTGATTGACATAATCAAGCTCTACAAAATAGTAATTTCAAGTTTAGAGTATCTTTGGTCATATAAGATCTTTTTTAAATTGTTAGTTCAACTACATGAGTGCATTAAGATATTAAAATTTATGATGAAAAATCAAAATTGATTAGATAAAATTTTATGATCCCAATAATAACTAGTATGTACATATCTTAATTTCATCATGTCTCTCATAAGGTGAATAAAGAGAAATGCTTCTTTTATTTTTAAACGACAAATTCAACTCATATGTTTATTGATATTAATTATTTTATGATATATATAAAAATGATATTGAAAATTTCTTAGCTTGTGTGCATGAAAAGGGAATTTCTTCTTAATAAATCAACAAATTCTGCTCATGAATTCATAACCAATACTCTCCCTCTCTCTCTATCTCTCACTTTTGTATTGTTAAATGAACATGAATAGTGAAAATACTCTGAAGTTATTTTAAGAATAATTTATAAGCAATTAGTTTAAGCCAATGTAAATAAAGGAGGATTTACATACAAATCATATAATTCTTATGCATTTATATATGTAACACCTAAACTTCAATTTTTATAAATATAACATCAAAAATGTCATCATCACTCACTTTTTTAAAAGTGAAATGCATCTTTTTAAGCATAGAAAAATATCAGATAAATAAATATCTAATTTTAGATATTAGATATGTAAATATATAAGAATTGTGTGATATGCATATAAATCTTCTAACAAAGAAACATGTGTAGGCAAGCCACAATTTATTTAATACCAACATCAATTCAGTACATTAACACAGGGTATAGAGAGCACATAAGTCTCCCATACATCTACTAAACCGCATTCAACATAGATGGCCAGCAGGACCTTATTCAAAAGTAAGATCAGTTAACAGCTGATGCCCCAATCCCTGATAAAAAGAAACAAAGTTATAGCTTAAATGAAATCACAGAGCAATAATAGGGCAATATTACATGAGAAAGAGTTAGAAAATTGGCAGAATCTATTCACATATTTAGAGTTATTTATCAGAAATTTACATACATCTGGAATTACATTTCATATTTGAATTTGAATATTTCAAAATTACTTTCATAGAAAAGGTGCATTCACTTGGAAAAAAAATTCATGGTATTTTGATGTAATAATAAAGATTTAAGTCTTTATTTAAGTAAATATTGATTTGAAGAAATATGTAAATCTAAGAATTAGTGGATGTATGTAAATCCCCCTTAAAAATAATATTAAACATAGAAGAAGAATAACACAGAAAATTAATACATGTTCATACAATTGATGGTGGCTATATCATGTTGCTGCCGCTGCAAATTTTGCTATGGTTTGATTGTAGAAAAAAAATACAATCATGATTTCACCCAAATACATGAGTGACTAATTATGGATGGTTTAGTTTCTTCGTAGAACAAAAATTAGGCTCCACAACTTAATAATATATTTATGTGCTCTTGTCTAGACATATCAAAGTAGATGCATGAAAAATGTTGCAACAACATTGCTAGGATTGCGACGAATAACAAATTTGAGGATGTCAACAACTCCAAAAACTAAGTCGGGGAGAACGAGAGACGAACACTTAAAGGGTGGCTTATCTCAGAAAGAGAAATTTACATACATAGCACACAATTTTTATTCATTTGCATATCTAAATTTTGATATCTATATGTATATATAGTATTTCTATGCAGGAAAAAGATGTATTTCACTTTCAAAATTTAATGATGGTGCTATTTTTTATGTAATATTAAAGATTTGTGTATTATTTATGTTATTATAAAGTTTAAGTATTAGATATATAAATGTATAAGAATTGTGTGATATGTAGACCCTAAAAACTCACAAACTACTCATGAACGCCGCATACACATTACTTACCTGTGTAGACCTATCAATCCCATTCTAATCTGCCCATTACATTTATTAACCCTAACAAAATCACGCTTTGAAACTAAGTGGAGGTCAACCAACATGTTGAAGAAATGAGTTGTGATTAGAAATGCCACTCGAACCAAGCTGGTTCTCATCGTTGAGCTGATTGGACATCTAGTAAAGCACTGTTTTCAAAGCGGTACCAAATAACATGCAGAATTCAACCAAAATAATTAGAAAAACAGTTCTAACCAGAGAAACTTACCACCTGACCAAAAGCTTCTCGAGGCCAATTAAAGATTCGAAGCTGCCAATTTATCAAGAAACCAAATGAACTCCCCATCCTCAAGCTTAACCATCTGCACGGGCAGCAAATCAGTTGATGCATTGCCCTCTACAGCCTTCTTCACCGCAGCAACTTCAGCAGATCCAGCGACCACCATGAAAATGTAAGCCGAAGCATCAATTACAGGAAAAGTGAAGGTTATTCGAACAGGCGGAGGTTTTGGAGAATCCTTGATGAAGGTGACCCATCTCTCCTTCTCATGGAGAAGCTGGTGACGAGGAAAAAGAGAAGCAAGGTGACCATCTGGCCCTATTCCCAGAAGCATAAGATCAAACCTTGGAAACTTAGTCTGAGGCGAAATCTCCACCACACCGCGCTCAACCAGCTCTTTCAACCTGGCCTCGTAGTCCTCTGCTGCGTGCTCAGCGTCTAGAGAATCATTAATGGCGTAAATTTGGTCTTCTGGGATAGGAACCTGTATATTGTTCAGAAAACAGAACTGTTGTTCAGCATCAATTATTATTCTATACTTTGTTGAAATATTTCATAGGTTATTGTATATCAAGGATAGGAAATTGATAGTTTCGGGATGTTTGATAGGGAGTAGAGTTTGAGTAAATCTGAAATTATAATATAAAATTAAGAAATTGATTGCAGACATCATTAGACTTAATTCAATGCTGAAACACTGCTTGAATGCAAGCCAAATGATTTGAACTGATTGGTTGTGGGATTTAAGGTAGATTTAGGTCGAATTCAATGTATGCCCAGCTAAGGAGTTTTCAAGGCTTTCATAATTTTTAAGTTAAATTTTTTTTTTTTCATGATTCTCTGCTGAAATCTGTGAAAAGCTGAATCAAAACATGAGCATGAATAGTATTAGATCGTTATCATTTTTCAATTGAATTGTTGTTTCATCAAACCAAATAAAAAGAAGAAAAATAGTTTCGCTCGATTTCTCTTCAACCAAACTCTGGCTGAAAACTAAATTCAATCCAATTCCTCTGCTATTTTCATTTCAATTTATATTAATTTCCTTTTATCAATTCCTTCAAACCAAACAAGGCTTAAGACCTATCCTGAGTGGCAGTTCTCACTCGGCGCACCATTAAAAAGACTGGAGCATAAGGCACGGTGAACATTTGCGGTCTGTTTAATAGCAAAATTGCAAGCGAATCGAAAGAAAGGAAGAGCAGTCATCGAGGGTTCCTCGGTTCATTCCTGTTTATCACATACCTTGGAAAGGAAACCTTGTTTGGCCAGCATATAATTGCTATCGGGATCGTTCTTCTTCACCACCCTCTCATCGACCCAGAAAATATGCCACTTAGTCCAATCGATTTCATCGACATACGGCGGTTCCACCAATTTCCTGCAATCAGTTGGCAACAAGAGGGAAAATGAAATTGGAAGGCTAGAGTTTAAGAGGGGAACTGATTACGGTCATACCTGAGCTTGTCGATGAGGTAACCGCCGGAGAGAACGACGGTGAAGGCCCCCCTCTGATGGGATAACTTACGGGAGAGCTCCACCGTGTGCTTGGCGATGCCCTCGGCTAGATCGTCGTCGGTATTGAAGATCTTAACTTCCTTCTTTTCTCCTGCCATTGTTGATGAACGACGGTGAAGACAATACTTAGACGATAGGGAGGAAAAGGTGAAGAACAACTTGGATTGAGAAAGAGAAAGGGGGATTTTGTAGAGAAGAGAGACGAACGGATAACTGTTAGCATATATATGCTGCCAACGTGAAAAATGGAGGTCGGCCGGAGAGTCGGAAGAGTCCGAAGAACAATGGGCTCTTCCTTTATCGTTATTACTTTCTTCGAGATTTTCATAATATCACATAATCTTTATATATTTATATATCTAATATTTAAATTTTAATATATATATATATATATATATATAATACTTAAAAATTTAATATTACATTACAAATATTATTATCATTTATTTTTTTAAATAAAATATATTCTTAAGCATATTAATATGTTAGATTAATAAATATAAAATATAAAATATTAAATATATAAATATATAAAAATTATTTAAAGTTTTTATATTCTCGTTCATTCTTTTTTGAAAAATTTAATTTTATTTAAAAGAGTTTTAAATCATTTAATTATATTTTTTTGCGTTTTATTCTTATTTAATTATAAATTATTAATTGAATGAAATTCTATGCTCTTATCAAATAAATTACGCAAAAAAATATTAAAAATTAGCAATAGCTAAATTCTCTTTAGATTATGAGTGCGACATTGCACAGTTAGTTGAGCACTATCGAGATTCCTTTTTATCTTTATCTTTCTCTCTCTTTCTCACACATGCACCATCTCTCTCTCTCTCTCTCTCTCTCTCTCTCTCTCTCATATTTTATATAAATAAAGTAATAATAATTTTAAATTTTTAAATAATTTAATATGAATAGAGAAATTTGAGTGCATATGCTTTATAATATATATAATTGACAATAATATCACCTCAATATAAATATTTAGAGAGATATGTTTAAATTTTCATTTTGGATGAAATTATTCTTAAGAGAACTTCTTGAATTCAAAGGCTTATTAAAATCAAAAGCCTCTAAAACAAAATATTATGAAAAGACTTTAAATATAATATAATTTTAAACTATGAGATATTATGTGATCATTCAAAAAATTTATTATAAGATTAGAAAATACTATTTGTAATCTTCTTGGCCTTTTATCTGTGTATGATTTATCTTTAATATATTTACAACTATACAATTTTAATTCTTGTAATTTTGCCTAGGTTTTGAAGTTTGGTAATTCTAAGGATTACATTAGGACTAAATTGTGAAACAATTAGTGGCCCATTAGTTTAGTAGATGATTAATAATTTTAATTATATTTTTTATAATTTAATGCTCACTGTTAAAAAATAATAATTTAAATTCTAATAAAACTATGACAAATTTGATTAATTAAATAAAACATGATATTATATGCCTATAATAGCAAAAATAATAAAAATATACTTGCTACTTATTTTTTTAAAGAAATATACTTAAACATTCATTTTGAATCAATATACTCAGACTTTTAACCATAAAGTACTTTTTAAAGTTAATCTCAACCTACATTGGTTAGAATAAGTATTGAACCATATTCTAACAAGGCTAGATTCATGTTTAAATTATACTTGAACAATTTGGAACTACATTTAAACCTTGTTCAAATATGATTTGATATATGTTCAAATAAGGTTCAACATAGGTTGCAAAATATACTATAACACAACAAGCTATAAATTTGATAAAACAAAACTAGTGTAATCACAAAGGTTTTAATATACCAAAGTATAACAAATATAATATAATAGAGTGTATTTTAACACAAAGTACAATGCAAATATGTAACTAAATTATTGAAGTGAATTAAATTAATGAATGTACAAATGTACATGATGAATTAATGTTTACAATAGAATAGTAAATGAATGTATAAATATACATTATTATAAAATAAATCTACATGGGGATGGCTCTATAAACTTCTCTGTAATTGGATGTAATTTCTATAAGATCTTTTTTTTTAAAAAAAAATTAGAAATATGATATGTTGTATTATATACACTTTATTATTATTGATATATCCCTCCAAAATTTATAAATCAAGCATGGATTTCAAGTTAAAGAATATATTCAATCAAATTAAATGACTCATTGAGATGAGTCCAATAATGCTTGAATTGGGTCAAATCGAGCCTAATGAGCTCAACTCAAGCGCAAAAGCTACGTATGAAAATTTTGAAACACTGATTGGATGATCTAATGACTTCCAAATTTAAAGTGCTTATTGTCGAATTGAGCGGCTCGACGAGACGAATCCAACGAGTATAAGATCACTAAAATCAAAGATCGTTTGAATAGTCAAATCATTAAAAACTATCTATGATCAAATGAATCGATATACACCGTCCGATAGAGTGTTTTGAGATTTTGGCTACAATGACCAAAATGCCCCTCTCAGAATCCTATAAATAAGATCCCATTCTTGTCATGAAAGGGGGAGAGAAGCTAGAAGCAAACTTGGGAGAAAGGCGAAGAGAACTAGTTTCATTCACCGTTGTCATCTATTATGTTCTAATTGCCACCAAAAATCGTTACAACCCAACTATTATCGCATAGTTATTGTAACCTGATTCTAGAATTTCTATTATCATGATTTCATACATACAATCTCATAATCTCGTTATCGGGAAGACTTAAACTTTGTACTCCAAAGTATATATATAGTGGAACATTTTTACTAGGCAAGGCTCTATGATTTTTTCCCCCTATTTATAGGGATTTTTCACATTAAAATTTTGGAGTTTCTTATTCTATTCTCAACTATCTATTTGTGTAAGCTAAGACGTGAAGTTTTATTCTATCGTAACTAATTTTTTGGCATGTAATAATTTGACGTCGTATGTCAGAAATATTCCCTTTATATCTTCACAATGGTTGACAATCCGACTTCATGTTAAGAGCAACACTATCTATATAATGGAGAAAATTCTACTTCAAAATAATACATGTGATGAATAAAGAAACATCAAATGCTGATGTTAACCTCACTTTTGGCATGAGTTCTCAACTTCATTATTATAGATCTAGGACTCTTATAGAATCTAAGAGCTCCTTAGTCCTAAAACACTTTTAGTGATTAGATGAACACTTAACCTAAGTCTAGAGACTTAGAAGGGTTAGCCATAGAGATAGGTTGTGCCTTAATGATTTAGGGGGATTTGCCCATCTTATAGCCTAAATCCAACCTATGCTCTCATTCTCAAACCAAACCTCAAATTAAAATTCAAATACCAAATCTAAATCCAAATTTCAAACTAAATGATTGAAATCTGTAATCAAATCCAAAATCAAAATTCTTCTTTAGCCCTATGATTTTATCCTATGGATTTAGCCTTAGCCAAATTCAAATCAATCCAAATTAAATTGATTTTCTCGAAGATCAATTTAATCCCTCCATCATATACTAAATTCAAATCGAAGTC
This sequence comes from Cymbidium sinense, assembly GCA_021442155.1. NCBI lineage: Eukaryota > Viridiplantae > Streptophyta > Magnoliopsida > Asparagales > Orchidaceae > Cymbidium > Cymbidium sinense. The sequence continues at coordinate 136,067,246 of CM038217.1, forward strand.
CAAACTCAATTCCAAGTGATTAAAACCCAAAATCAAATCCAAATTCAAAAATTCCTTCCAAAGCCATATGACCCATTCCCATGAGCATAGTCAAATCTCATGCAAATCAGCCCAAACTCAATTGATTTCTTTATAAATCAATTATTCATTAATTTATATTCATAAATATAAATGAAATTCATACTCAAATGACCAAAATTAAATCAAACTAAATCTAAATCCTATCAAAACCCTTCTTAAGCCTTATGGACTCACGTCCATGAGCTTTGCCAAATCTCATGCAAATCAACCCCAACTTGATTGATTTTTTATAAATCAATTATTCCTTCATTTATATTCATAAATATAAATGAAACTCAAATTCAAATAGCCAAAACTAAATCAATTCCCTACTTAAGCCCTTTTAACCTACCTCCATGAGCCTAGTCAAATTTGCTTCAAACCACTCCAAATTCAAGTGATTTTCTCATAAAACATTTATATTAACAAATATAAATAAAATATAAATTCACATGACCAAAACTGAGTCCAAAATAAAGTCAAAACCCAATTCAAGCCCTTTAAGCTAATTCCTTGAACTTGGCCAAATCCTATCCAAACCAAGTCAAAACCAATGAATTTTCTCTTGAATCAATCATTCCTTCAATCATCTATCCAAATATAAATGAAACCTACAATAATCAAGCTAAATTAAAATCAACCCAAGTCAAGCCTAAACTAGCCTTTTGACTTGAAAATTCCAAATGAACCAAAACCTATCATACCCCAAATTGATTGTAGTTGGATTTATATTTCAATCCTAAACTCATATATAAATCCAACTAAACCTTAATCAAACCAAAACTAAGCCAATTAACTCATTTAGGTCCACTTGACCCAAAGTGGCATAAAGAATCTTTTTGAGCTAAGTTTTAATCCAATCCAAATTGGATTGAACCAAGCCCATCCATGATGTAGAACATCATGAGGATCCAAAAAATTAGAGCTTAAGGCCATTTACAAGATCTCAAGCTAAAGCCCAAGAAAATTCAAGAAAGAAGAAGGCTTATCCCATTAGCTTGCTAAGTCCCATTTTATGATTTCATCTTTTTATTTATGTAATTTTAATTTTTTCTAGAAACTCCATGTTTGAAATTTTGCATTTAAAAATTCAAAGCATGGCATGTGAGGTGGTTGAATCCACATAAAATAATAGCATGTGAAATGGGTGGATGGCATAAAATAATGATGCAATTTAATACTTCACATTGATGTGGCTACCCACATTTCCCTCCATATTTTGAATTATGTTCTTTTGAAAGATGCTTGTAATGGCTATAAATAGCCCCTCTTACTACAATGAAGGGGATCTTTTGGCAATTACAAATTATTGAGTTATTCTTGTGATTTGAGAGCTTGGTGGCCAAACCTTGGAAATCCTTGGTAGGAGCGCTAGTTATCCAACATATATTCTTCCCTCATATCCAATACCCATGTTATCTCAATCTCATCAAAAGAAAGAACGCCCGTCTCCATCAAATTTGGCATCAGAGCGAAGCCTAGAAGGAGCAAATTTGGTCAAAAGTTTGCTTCAACAAAGGGAGCATCTCAAATGCTGGACTTATCTTCAAACTTGTGAGTTTTTCTTAAACTTGTGTGGTTAATTAATTTTCTTTTATATGATAGTTTAAATACATATTAGTAGCTTGGAAAGATATATATTACTTGCAAGTTTATGGTGATAGCATAAAATTAGTAAGCTCCATTATATATTTTAGTTATTTTTCAATGTGTGAATTGTGCACCCCAAAAAAAAAAAAAAAAAAATTAAGAGAGCACTTTAGTGAGGTAGTGCTTCACCCTAAAAATAACCTAGCCATTAGAGCAAATCAAAATCTAATTACTTGCTTTATTATCTTTGTTATTATTTATGATTAATTTTAAAAGTTTCTTTGATTAACTTATGATAACTTGCTTTTTTTTTTAAAAGTGGCTTGATAAATTTGAGAATTTTTTATTGCATTAAAAAATATGCATGCATAATAATATAAGTGTATTAAAATTGGTGATTTTGGAAGTTAAATAGAACTTTTTCAAAAAGACCTAAACTGTCTAAGGAGAGCTTGAGATTTGGTCTTATACCCCCTCATCACTGGAAGTTCTCTTAGCCTAAAATTTCACTTTGAGTGCACAATTATATTATACTTGTTTATTTTTTTTCATTTTTTTTCATTGATCCCTTTTCATATATATATTTTTTCTTTTAAAAAAAATCTCATGGCACCAAAATCTATCTCTCAAGATCAAGTTGAAAATTTGACTATATTAGTTGATACCTTAGATCTTAGAACCCATGACAATGAATTAAAAACTCAACAAATATTAGAAGAAAGTAAGGATCAAATGCAAGAACTTAAACAACAAATGCAAATTCTTATAGCTCATCTACAAAATAATAGAGTACCAACTCCTCCTCCAATACCTACTCAGACTGTGCCAATAGGGATAGATGAAGAAGATTCATATCCAAATCATAGAGAAAATCAACCACTTAGAAGACCATCAATTGCTAGAAATGGTGGAAGGGGAGAAAATTATTTTAAGACCATAGAAGACTCTAATGACCCATATCAAAGAGTTAAAGTAAAAGCCCCAACTTATGATGGTATACATGACCCAAATAAATTTCTCGATTGGTTAGTTCAAATGGATGACTTCTTTGATTGGTATAAAATGGATGATTACCAAAGGGTTACTTTTGCTAAAATGAAATTGATAGGACATGCTAAAATTTATTAGACAAATACTTTATCTAAAGAAGATTAAAAAGGACAAACCTCACTTGGATAGAAATGAAAAGAAATGTTAAGAGCAATCTTGTCTAGGCATCATGATAGAAGCTACATAGTCAATTATTAACTTTGAGATAAGGTAATTATCTTGTAACTGAATACTTGAATACTTTTGAAGATCTTATGCTGATAATGATTGGTAATTAGCTAATAAATTTATTATTGTACTTAGGACTGATATTAGAAATGAAGTTGAATTATTTGACCCATAATCTTTAATGGAAGCATTTCATTATACAGTATTGGTTGAACAACAAAAGAAATTTGCCTCCCTCTCTAAAATGAAAAGTCAAGTTCTTTTCATTTCATCCCATATATCTATTGTTAGACCCACCCATCCAAATGGCCCAACCCCTTTGCCTAAAACTTCAATTGAAGGGAGCTCTAAGAACACTAAGGAAGTAATATATTTTAAATATCATAAAAAGGGTCATATGTAAAATCAATGTAAAGCTCAAATCTTATTTTTGAAAGAAGTTAAAAATCCAATAGATGATAATCTAGAAAAAGTTTATGACACCCCATTATCTGATGAAGAATTGGAATTAACTAATGACCCTCATGTTAATGTGATGAAATGTTTTATTATAATTAAAAATGGGGCAGAAGATTGGAGGAGAAAGAACATTTTTAGCATGTATATTTTGTGTAATGAAAAGAGATGTAGGTTAGTTATAGATGGAGGGAGTGCTATGAATGTCATTTCAACCAACTCGAGCCAACCTAAAATCAACCTCACCTTGAACCATTTCATGTTAGGGTAAATCATACATCTCTTACCATCACCAATCGATATTTAGTTTCAATTAAAATAGGAAGCTATGAAGATCAAATTTGGTGTGATGTTCTCCCTATGGACATTGCTTATATTCTCTTAGGATGACTTTGGCTGTATGATATGAATGCTATTCACTATGGTAAGGAAAATACTTATGTTCTTAAACATAATAATAAGACTATTAAACTCCTACCAATAAAGCCAGTAGAAAAAACACTCTCCATAACAGCACAAAAAATAACTTTTGACTTGCAACCTAAGCCTTTATTGAAGAAAAATGTCAAACTTCAATTAATTATCATAGAAAATCTTACTATTAGGCCTAAAACCATCATTTCTTATTCTTACTTTAAAACATATACTCTTCTTTCTTTGGCCCCAAAGATAGAAATAATAGGTTTTGGAGCTTTATAGAAAGAATTTTCTGATCCATTTCTTCTTCACATATTACATGTAAAAGAAGTCATACCAGACTCTAATGAGACTGACATCTCTGCTGTAGTCTCTTCTCTCTTTTTGATTTTAAAGATATTGCACCCAATGAGCTTCCTAATGAGCTACCTATTCTAAGAGACATTCAACATGCTATTGAGTTCTTACCCAGTTCTCAACATCCTAATCTTTCACATTATAGGATGAACCCTATCGAGCATGTTGAGATTAAAAGACAAGTTGATGAATTATTAAAAAAGAATTTTATTCAAGAGAGTCTTAGCCCTTGTACAGTCCTAACATTATTAACTCCAAAGAAAATGGAACATGGTGAATGTGTGTTGATAATCGAGCAATAAATAAAATTACTATCAAGTTAGGTTTTTTATTCCTCGATTAGATGATATATTAGATTTAATCTCAGGAGCAAATTTTTTTTAAAGATTGATCTAAAAAGTGGATGTCATCAAATTCGAATTAGATCAGAAGATGAGTGGAAGACAGTTTTTAAGACCCCTGATGGACTTTATGAATGGCTTATCATGTCCTTTGGACCTGCTCCTAGCACATTTATGAGATTAATGAATACTAATCTTAAATCATATATAGGTAAATTTTTGGTGGTGTATTTTAATGATATTCTGATTTTTAGTCCAAGTGAAAATGAATATCTACAACACCTACAAAAAGTCTTTGAATTACTTAATAAAAAAATTATACATTAATTTTAAAAAGTGTTTCTTTTTTCAAGCTGAGGTAATCCTTTTAGGCTTTATTATATCCACTACTGGACTTAAACCTGATCCTTCTAAAGTGAAAGCAATCTTAGATTGGCCATCACCAAAAGTTTTCTTGAAGGTAGAAGCTTCCATGGTTTAGCCACTTTTTCGAAGATTTATTAAGAATTTTAGTACCATTGTTGCTCAATAACTAATATACTAAAATTAGATAAATTTTGTTGGACTCCTAATGCACAAAAGGCCTTAGAGCAAATTAAAGTTCTTATCACTTCAGCATTAATCCTTAGGCTTCCTGATTTTTCTAAAGCCTTTGAAGTGACATGTGATGCTTCAGGAATTGGGATATGAGGAATTTTAAATCAAGAGAATCATCCTATAACATTCTTTAGTGAAAAGCTAAATGAAGCCAAACAATGATATTCCACTTATGATAAAGAGTTTTATGTTATAATTTAATCCTTAAGGCATTGACAACACTATCTCTTATATAGAGAATTTATACTTAATTATGATCATCATGCCTTAAAATTCATTAATACTTAATGAAAATTAAGTCATAGACATGCAAAATGGGCTGAATTTTTACAAGACTACTCTTTTGTTCTAAAGCATAAGCTTGAAATTGAGAATAAACTTGCGATGCTTTATCAGGGTAAATCTAATGATTTTCTTATTAGAATTATGAATCCAGATTTGATAGAATTAAAGATGATTATATTGTGTGCCCTGACTTTCACCTAATTTATCTTGAACACTTAGATAAACTAATAACTTTACAAGGGACATTCTTGATAATAAATGGATATTTATATGAAGGAAAATAATTATGCATTCCTCGATCTTCTCTTAAAGAATTTCTTATCACTGAGCTACATGCTGAGGGTGTTGCTAGTCATTTTGGAAAGGATAAGACTATATGTTTATTAAATTTTATTGGCCTTCATTAAAATGAGAAGTTAAAAAATTAGTGGCTCAATATTTAATTTATAAGCTAAAACTATCAAAACAAGGTGCAGACGATACACTTTGCCTTACACCTTATATGCCTTGGGAAGACCTATCAATGAATTTTATTCCAAGATTACCTAGGACAGATTGAGGACATGATAATAATTTTATTGTAGTGGATATGTTCTCAAAAATGGCTCATTTCTTACCTTGTTCAAAAACAAATGATGCTTCTTATATAGCCAAATTATTTTTTAAGAAAATAATGCGACTCCATGGTCTCCCTTTAACCATTATTTTTGACAGAGATGTTAAGTTTATCTCATAATTTTAGAAAATATTATGAAAATTATTAGGTACCAAATTAAATTTTCTTCTACCTTTCACCCACAAACTAATGGACAAACTGAAGTAGTTAATAATACCTTAGGAAATTTGCTTAGATGCTTGGTAGGTAAAAGTTTAGAAAATTAGAATTTACATTTACCAACCTCAGAATTTGTCTATAATAGTATTATTTCTAGAACTACAAAAAAATCATCATTTGAGATAGTTTATGGTCAAAACCCACGACGACCAATAGATGTAGCAAACCTACCATCTCATATATTTTCTGATGCAGCATTCTCATTTGTTAAAGATTTTCAAAGCCTCCATGAAGATAAAGAAAGCAAATTACAACTATACTGCTAAGGCAAATCATAATCATTCAACGAAAGAATATAATGAAGGTGATTATGTATTAATCCGCATTCTGCCTGAGCGTTATCAAACCACTAGATATAAGAAATTACATGCATGAGCTTATGGTACGTTTAAAATTCTTAAGAAAATTGGAATTGATGCGTATCACCTTGATTTGCCTGTTGATATGCTCATTCATCCAGTTATTAATATTGAAGATATTCTATCATATGAAGGAATTAACAAACCTCCACTTGTTCAACTCTTTAGCGGGAGATATAACACCGTAGCCCTCTTCCTTTAAAGTTGATTATATGATCACCGAGGAAGCACCCATTAATTCATCTTCTGAACATTATTTTCTAGTTCATTGGAAGAATAAGCCACCAGCCGAAGACACATGGTTGACTCGTACTGATTTGAAAACTTTAGCCCACAATTAGTAGACGACTTCTTAAATTTTAACTCCACAGAGCAGAGTTCAATTGAGCCTAGGAGAGTTGATGTAGAACATCATGATGATCCAAAAATTAGTGCTCAAGGTCCATTTACAAGAACTCAAAACTAAAGCCCATAAAAATTCAAGAAAGAAGAAGGCTTAGCCCATTAGCCTGCTAAGACCCATTTTATGATTTCATCTTTTTTATTTATGTAATTTTTAATTTTCTTCTAGAAACTCCATGTTTGAAATTTTGTATTTAAAATTCAAAGCATGACATGTGAGGTGGTTGAATTCACATAAAATAGTAGCATGTGAAATGGGTGGATGACATAAAATAATGAGGTAATTTAATGCTTCACATTAATGTGGCCACCCACTTTTCCCTCCATGTTTTGAATTCTTTTCTTTTGAAAGATGCTTGTAATGGCTATAAATAGCCCTCTTACTAGAATGAAGGGGATCTTTTGGAAATTACAAATTATTGAGTTATTCTTGTGGTTTGATAGCTTTGTGGTCAAATCTTGTCAATCCTTGGTGGGAGCGCTAGCTATCCAACATATCTTCTTCCCTCACCTCCAATACCCATGTTCTCTCAATCTCATCAAATTAAATAATGCCCATCTCCATCAATCCAAGCCTCATATCATAGTCAACAATCATCATAGAGTGATCAATTGCCTTACATTAGGTTAAACCAAATCAACCCTTAGCTCAAATGAAACTCAAACTAGCCAAAACTCACTATACATAAAATTAATTGAAACCATTAATTCAAACTAACCCATAATCAATGTTTGAACATGACTTGACCCTCAATTGAGCCAAACCAAGCCTAATTGGCCATTTGACCCAAGTTGACACAAATTAGCCTAAAAATCCAAAATGGGTCAAATCATAATCTAACCTAAATTAATTGCAACCAATGGATCAAGTTCATTCCAAATTGATTATTGAACTTGACCAAAGCTATAATTGAGCCCTATTTGACTAATTGGTCAACTTGACCCAACCTAGCCCAAATTGACCTAAAGGTCAAATTGGCCAAAATCTAAATTAAATTTAAATTGATTCAAACCAAAACCCATAATCATTTTTAATTAACCAATTGAACATGAACCAACACCCAACCTAAGCCAATTTGATCAATATGGTCAAATTGGTCAACTTAGCCTATTTGACCTATATGAAACCAAATGGCCAAAATTAAACATAAGCCAAATTAATTGAAACCACTTGAATCAAAATACATCAAATCATCATTTGAACCTAACCTAAGCCTTGGTTTGACCCAATTTGACCAATCGATCAACTTAACCCAACATGACACAAATTGAACCCATTTGACCAAATGAAGCCAAAACCCATGAAACCAACCCATGATTCATTGGAGGTTCCCAAACCTAACCCAAACCCATCTTGGGTCAACTTAAAATCAGCCTAAACCCATTTGGAGCCAAGTCCAATACAAATCTTTCATGGATCCTCTCCCACATTGGATTCTTTCCTCATATGGAAAAGTCCACTATTCATTTCACCATGGAAGCCCTCACTCATCCAAATGAGGCATCACCTAAGCCACTTAAGCCAGCTAAGCCACTTAACCCATGCTAGGTTGGCCATAAACCAAAGAGCTCACCTCCCTTACAAGCTGAGCAACCCTTGGATCCAAGCCAAGAGATCAGCCAAGATCAAGCCTTGAGCTCCCTCCCACTCCATCCTTCAACCAAACAGAGCCATGTAGACTTGATGGCGACCACTCCGGCACTCTGGTGGCAATTGGCTGGCCAAAAAATGGGAAGCCATTCCGTCCATCCACCTCAGTAAACCGAGGGGTATACCTTCTCAATTCACACAGGAAATCCATCAATTCAATTCGACTAAGCTTTCAGAGATGCTTCTGAGCCTCTTGGTAATCCCCAGAACGATTCTAAGCTTCCATCCTTCGGCATTTCTCCTCCCCGTGAGAAACTAAAATATGACTCTCCAATCCCGATTCCAACTCCCCCATTTCTCAACCAAACTTCAATTCCTCTTACACACACTCCTTTCACACAAGTCGTCGAAGCCACCCAAGTCATTTCCCAAGCTCTCAAGCCACCGGAGCTAGGACTTCGATCACCACCAAGCTCCAAAGCAATGAAAGTTGATCCATCGAGCAAACCAAGGGGAGTTGGCTTGCGTGCTGCTCAACAAGGCCCCATCTCTACTAGACGAAGCTACCTCCATCAATCCTACGACTAGTCTTGAGCTCTGGTGCGGTAATTCCTCAAAATCATAGAATTAGGGAATTTTGGTTGGAGCTTTTGAAGGAAATTTACATGTGAGTAGATCTTGACTGTTGGATGTGTGTGAATTCCTTCCCTGATGGTGTGGGGGTTGATTTTGGAGTTCATCCAAGCTCGGGTGAGCTCAGATCGAATGATCCATGGCCGACGGATGCTATTTTTCATCGCTCATGGGAAGAAGGATCACGAGTCGTCTGTTCTGCGTGATTGGAATAGATGGATTTGATTAAATCACGCTAGATCAGTCTATTTTCTCCCTTTATGCTATGGGATTGATCTACACCATCCGATCTGAGATTGGATGATGGAGATCAATACTACATCAGCCCCCGGTTGACTCAGCGTGCATATGTGATTACTTTAATAGCCAATCCCGCAATGCCGCATGGAAAGTGCACTGCATCAGCACGTCACGTGGCGCCGACTGGATCAAGGCTTAATTAGGTGATTTAATGTGTTTTTAATGCTAAAACTTCAATAATTCATAACAAATTATAGAAAAATCCAAAAAAAATATAAATAATGGTTCATTTTAAAGGTATTTTAGTGGGGATCCATTAAAATTATTTTAATTAATTTTAAGTAGTAATTTTGGCTTAATTTGGGTTTAATTAAAAATTTAGGTAACTTAATTCCTCTTTGATTAATTAATAAATCAATTTCAAATTTTTTGAGAATGTTTAGGGGGATGACCTCTGCCTCCCTTATTTTTCTTAGAATTTATTTGTTGATTAATTGGGGGAATTGATTGCTTAAGCCTTAATTACCTTCTTAATTTAATTAAGTGATAATTAAGCATGTGAATATTAATCAATCAATAAATTGGACCTCTTAATAACTTTTTAACTGTAGGGAGACTTAGGGAAATGGATTGGGGCCTCTCTCCTAATCTTTTCCCTAAATTTTCTTCTCTTTTTCAACAAAAATGCTAAGTAAAGATTAATTAACTAATTAATGACTTAATTAGTTAAATTGAAACTCAAATCATATCAAATAATGTTTGATTAAGTAAGAGGCTTATGGAATTTGGTTGGGACCTCTTTCCCATTCTTTTCTCCCTTAAACCCATTTCATTTCAAAGGTTAATTAATTAAATTTGGTAATTAAGTAAATAGAATGGATTAATGTATTAATGATTTGATTAACCTAATTAAAAGGATAATTGCATCTGATTTCCTTTAATTGATCCATGGGTAAAGATTTAGGTGTTAAATAGCCTAAAGGGGTTTAATGAAATTATGGTTATCTCACATGTATGAGAAAATCATAAAAGTAATTAAATAAGTTTTTAAGCTTAATTAATTAATGATTGTGAGCTAATTGCATTAGGCTCCTTTCATTACATAGGATCATTGCTATTTATTTTCAATTCATTTGCATATTTTATTAGCTCATAATCATTTAATTAATTACCTTAAAGTAACATAAGTAAGGGTTAATTAATTGATTTAATTCATACCTTAACCTAATTAATCCATAAAATCAATCTAATTTCTTTTCAATAAAATAAATTAACTCACACATGGGGAATGAGATTAGGATTAATAAGCCTTCTCTCATATTTCTTTAAGCAAATCAAACATTAAATTAAAAATAACATTAATAAATTTTGGTTTATTTTAAATAAGCTTATTTAACATGATTGTCCTTAAGAATTAAGTGGATTGAATGAAATTTTGTGCTTATGTCTCTTTATTTCTTTCTAATCATATTAAATGTTATATGTTCACTTGTAGTCCACATACATCTCTTTCAAAAATCAATTAAATAAAATAATTTCCTTTATGTCAAGCTTGCATGTGTTGATTTAAATTAAAATATGTGTGGCTATTATCACTATTAAATTTAAAATTATTTTCAAAGTATATAAAATAATTATAACATATGGAGTGATGATAATTATAAATATTCCTAAGCTTGCATGTGCCTATAACTTAGAACATGTGACATGGAGTTCTCTTTTCTTTAATCTTCATGGATTTACATAAGAATGTCAATATTAGCAAGTGTATAGTTTATTTAAAAAGAACATAACATTTGTTTGGATTCATTATTATGTATCTCCATGTTATAATTTAGATAGAACTTAGGTCAGATGTATAAATAATTCAATTAAATCAAATACAACTCTTGCATGATTTTCATTCTTATGGTTATTTATACATTCATGTGTATTTAAGAGTAGCGGTATATCTAGTCTGGACATTCCGGGGACACACGACTTTAAGTAGCCCCAAGGAGGTCTTTACCTCACTCCCTCGGTTAACAATGGTAAAATACTTGCTTAGAACTTTTATACACTTGCATATGAATTTAGTAAATGAATGAAAATCTCCTTTAAATTAAATCAAATACAACTTTGCATGATTTCCTTTCTCATAGTTGTTTGTACATTCAATGTATTTAAGAGTTGTGGGTATATCTAGTATAGACATTCCGGGGACGCAAGGCTTTAAGTAGCCCCAAGGAGGTCTTTACCTCACTCCCCTGGTTAATAATGGCAAAGTATCCACTTAAAACTTTTATACACTTGTATGTGTACTTAGCTAATGAATGAAAATCCTTTTTTCTATTAAAGAAATACAAGCATTTATATTTACTCAAGTGATTGAATTGATTGATCATATGGTTTAAAACCCTTCTTTCTTATGTTCATGTGTATAGACTTACATATGTTTGAATGTAATGGGTATATAGTTTGGACATCCTGGAAACATGAGACTTTAGTTAGCCCTAAGGAGGTCATTTGATTACCTCAGTTCCCTGGTTGACAATGACATGTACCTATTTAATTTCATTCCTATGTAATTTATATATGAATTTAGATAGAGCTTTAAATTAATATGATAAAATAATTCAGTCAAATGAAATATCTAAATTCTAAATATACATGCTTAGATCTATCATTTAAGTGTGCATGGACATATTATGTGTAGGTATACTTAGGATTCAATATCATATGCATTCTATATATGATAGAAAGAAATGAATGCACATGTGTCATGTGATAGTAACTCTTTTCAATTAATCTTAAGATGCCTCTCTTATTGAATGGTTCATTTAAAGTGAAACCTAGACTAGGATTAATTTAAAATATATAATACATCATTCATTAATGAAAACTTATTAATTAATATGCTTTAAAAGTCACTTAAGGTAGGGATGAAAGAGAATAATCCTCTTTTTTTTTCTCTTTATAACACTTAGTTGTTAAGTGTTAATCAAATAAAACCAAAGAAAACACTAAGTGAAATTCTGAAGTCATTTAAACAACTTAAAGTGAAAACACCTCTTATGATTAAACATTCTTTCATACTTAGAAAATCATAACAAAGCCTAGTCAAGGCATACCACACAAGCCTTAATACACACACTTTAGATTAAGTCACCATTTCTAGCTTTATGTTAGGGTAATGCTTAGTTTGATGTATATTTTATTTTGTGATATAATATTTTAGATTGGATGTTAGGGTGTATGTTCCGTAGACTGGATGGTAGGCCGTGATTATCCTAATCATATTTTATGCAATAGATTATGCTTAAAGGGTGCTTAAAGTAAATATAAATACTCTCTTTTGCAGGTTGCTTAACTCCTAAGCATAATCCCAATTAGGACATGTGGGCTTGGTTACCCATATGCAGGGTATTAAGTCCAAATTATACCTATAATTGCTTGGGTTGTATAGTGTGTTTAGCTAACACTTGTTTTATAGGTGTAGTTAGATTTACTTTTCCTATTTTTAGTGTAATTTTTTATTAGAAATTAGGATTAGTGTTATGGGAGATGAGGATGAGCAGTGGCTATAAGGCTTTATCCTGAGAGGCCCTATGATGCCTTTGAAGCAAATCAAATGAAGAAATAAAGGAGATAAGAAGACTTGAAGATAAGAAGACCCTCATAGAACTTATTCATTTATAACTTATAATTATTCTTTTATATTTCAGGTTGTATAAGGGTAGAGCTCGGCTACTCATTTTTCTTTTAAGGTTATATGGCGGTATGCGATCGCACCATCCTTTTATTTTTTTATACTAGATTTATAAATTATTTGATGTTTTGTTTAAATTACATAATAGAACTGACATGCCTCTTCATAGTTTCTTTATGAATGATGATTTAATGTATGGCCTAGATTCGATTAGGCTCTTGGAGAAAAATAAATTTTTTGCCCCAACTATAACTCATAACTAAAATTTTAAATAAGCCATAACCTCACATAAAGCCTAAGCATTAAATCAAAATAATTAAAATTTAACAACTTCTTAGTTGTATGTTATATGCTTAATATCATATATTCATATTGCTTCACTCTTGCAAAGAGTGGGTTTCCATCCTTTTCGATAGGGGAAGACTTGACCTTTGAGGGTCTCCTCTATGATGGGAAACACTTATTTGTTTCTGATTTAGCCTATAATCTCATTTCATCAAGCATTTAGACTTGTAAATATCCTATGGCATTTGTCAAAATGAAGTGTTAAAAATTAAATAAAAATTGAAAGGATTTGCATTAGACTAAGTCATTACTCATACCACTCATGCTCTAGTCTCTTAGGGAGTGGGTATAAAGACTTTAGTTTCTTTCTAATAATAACCTAACTATCTTACAAAGTCATATGAATTGCCTACATAGTTTTAAAGCATACGAGGAGTTAGTCGTCACCAGCTTATAAGTCCAAATAGGTGGTTTACTCTCTTATGGAGGTAAACCTTATACCCATTTTTACTTAGATTTAGGACATGCTTTAGCTCTTACTAAAGCTTTATAGATTTAGGATCCGAGATTGCTATTTCCTTCAAGCTACAAGCATAAATTCTCACCTTTTAGGCATTCCCCTAACCTTGTGTTATTGGATTTTAAGTCCTAGCAATCTAATAAGATTTCAACTCAAACAAATAATTCTCCTTACTTTTAAATATATAAAGCTCAACCATAGGATAGATTGGAATGCTCACTAAGTTTCCTAGTATCATGAGCATTTCTACTTATTCCTTTTGGTTTCCAAAATAAGTCTCTCCTTTTGAACTATCCCATTTGATTTTTTAATATAACCAATTTATTGATAATCTTACCTTTAAAATCTTTGGAGATAATAATTGCCTACTTTAATTGAGAGTATTAGTATTCCTAAGAAACTCACCTTCCTTATGATGTAAGTAACTACGAGGGCTTGCCCGCATATGAAACTTTAGAACTTGGTTTAATATAAACCTTATTTTATTCATCCATGTAAAGTAGGTAAAATCTTTAGTATATTCGAAGACTCATCATGCCTTAGGAGTTCTTATTAAGTTATTAGGTCTATTATAAGGTGATGAATTCTATCTTTTAAGATAGTGCATCATTCCTTAATGTCATACCCGACACTTCAATAAGTATACCCTCAGATCTGCGTGGTGTCTCCCATATACATATAAAAAAAATGCCACATATATTTTTGGCAACTCTGTTGGGAAGGTTTCTCTCTCTATCTTTAGTAGAAAAATGCTATTTCCAAGCATTGATAGTGAACTTATATTTTATATAGGTCTGAGACTATCTTCCTTTCCGTTGGCACTTAGCTTATTTCATCCTTAAGCAAAGCTAGCCAACATCCTTTAAGTTTTAGGACCTCACTCCATATAGGTCTTGAAACCCCTATTGGGTCCCCCAATAGGTTAAAAGTAAATCAACTAATAAAAGGAGATGACTAAAAATTTAGAACCTATTTACCACTAGCTTGGTGAGGCGAGGTTCATCTTATACTCAAAAGATTGAACCATTTTTCAACCTAGCAATTTTGAAAAGCATAACTTTCAAAAACACAGTTTTCAAAAGAATAATTTCTAAAATGGCACTTTTCCAAAATTCACATAATAAAAGAGGTTTCACAAAATTTATATGAAGTTTCTTTTAAAAACATAAAGATAACTCATTTAACAATTCCTACAATTGTTACATGGAGGTTCTTTTCAAAATCAAATAATTTTTAAAATCCCTTTTTCAAAAGCACTTTTTGAAAATAGCTATCTCTATTTCAACATACTTAGGTTTTTTGAATAAAGATTCTATTTTAAATGAAATCATGACATAAAATTGAAACTCCACTTAGCATATTCTATATATGCTAAAGTTGGAGTTTCCCCTTTTTTGAAAGCACCATTTTGGAAATTGCTATCTCTATTTCAACATACTTAGGTTTGTTGAATAGAGATTCTATTTTCAAATGAAATCATGACATAAAAATTGAAACTCCACTTGGCATATTCCATATTTGCTAAAGTTGGAGTTTCCCCTTTTTCAAAAGCACATTTTTGAAAATATCTATCTCTATTTCAACATACTTAGGTTTTTTGAATGAAGATCCTATTTTCAAATAAAATCATGACATAAAATTGAAACTCCACTTAGCATATTCCATATGTGCTAAGGTTGGAGTTCCATTTTTTCAAAAGCAAATATCACACATAAAAATCAAAACATGTTTGAACTCCATTGACATACACAAATTTATCAAATGAGAGTTTCATTTTCAAAAATCATAAAATAAATTGAGCTTTATTTAACATATCTAAATTTGTTAAATATATTTTCCTCTTTTAAAAACAAAACACATTTAAACTATGTGATATACCCAAATTTGTCAAATGAGAGTACTATTTTCAAATCATGAAATAATTGAACCTTATTTAACATACCCACATTTGTTAAATAAGAGTTCCCCTTTTTCATATCACAAAACAAACATGTGAAGTACAATTGGATCTTATTTAACATACCTAAATTTGTTAAGTAAGGATCCCATTTTCAAAACAAATCAAATAATCACATTTTGACTCCTTCTTAACATATCAAATTTGTTAAGTAAGAACCTCATTTTCAAAATAAACAAACACAAATTAAATCACATTTGGCTCCTACTTAACATACCAAATTTATTAAGTAAGAGCCTTATTTTTAAATTAAAACAAAAACAAATCAAATCACATTTGTCTACTTAACATACCCAATTTGTTAAGTAAGAGCCTCATTTTAAATCAAAAATAGACACAAATCAAATCACATTTGGCTCCTACTTAACATATCAAATTTATTAAGTAAGAACCTCATTTTCATATAAATCACATTTGGGCTTCTACTTACATACCAAATTTGTTAAGAGCCTCATTTTCATATAAATCACATTTGACTCCTACTTAACTATTGGTTTAAAATTTCCATAGGGAGTTGCCTTCAAATCTGTGGGTAAAAAAAAAAAGGTAAGACACTATAAAAATTCATCTTTTTAGGATTCCACATAGATCTACAGATGTACTTATTCAAGTGATCTAGTATGTCATCATGAAAATAGTGTACTATCTCGAAAGATAGAAGTCATTACCCTTTAATGGACCTAATCACCTCAATAAGGACTCTTAAGGATGATGGGTCTGCATATGTACTAGAGATTCTTCCCCTACATAACATGGAAAAGTAAAGCAGAGTTTATTTTAAACTAGCTTCGTTAAGTTCTTTATAGGGGCAAGCCCCCATAGTTAATTACATCCTAAGGGATGTGATCCATTAGGAAAACTCTTGATTAAGGTAAATGATCATTGTCTTTGAAGATTTTAATAGGAAAGGACTATAAATTGATTAGTTTATGTTTGAAGATCAAAATGAGATTGTTCAAAAGAGGGAGTTATTATCGAAGCCAAAATGGAAGATAAGTAGGAGATGCCTACGATGCTAGGAAACCTAGTGAGTATCTAAAATTATCCTAGTTAGGCTTTATATTTTAAAATTGATTTAGTTTGTTTAGGTTGCATTTTTCATTAGAAATTTAGGACTTAAGATTCCTTACCATAAGATTAAAGAAATACCTAAGAGGCAAGAAATTATGCTTCTGGCTTGCAAAAGGGAGAAGCAACCTTTGAACCTAAATCTAGGGAGCTTTAGTGAGGGCTGGAAGCACAACCTAAATTGAAGGCAAAAATAGGTAATTGGTTTATCTCCACAAGAGAGGATAAACCACCCGGTAGCTTGGACTTACAATCACCTGGGGGTGGCCGCCAACTAACTCCTCCTATGATTTTAACTACATGTAGGCAAGTCTTTATACTTATGCAAGATGGCTAGGCTAGTATTATTTAGAAAGAGATTAAATCCTTAAACTCACTCCCTAAAGAGACTAGATCATGTAAAGGGACATGCTTTAAATGACCTAAATCTAATGCCATTGAAATTTCATTTTATTTTCATTTTGGACAAATATTTTAACTTAGGCTAATATGATTCATATGACTAATGCATGAGAAATAGAATTATTGGCCAAAATTAGCGAGAAGGGAGGAGGTGAGTTTCCACTATGGCTCTCACATGTCAAGCCAAGTTTCTCTGGCAAAGGTGGAGGCCTTCCAATCAAGAGTGAAATAAGATGCATTTGTGCATGATATTTCAAAGAAATGCTCATCCAGCTAAGGGTTGCTAATTCTTTTATCTTGATTTTAAACCTAAGCTTTAGGTGAGGTTATGAGTTATTTAATTTTATTTTTGAGTTATTTATTTTTCCCTAAAGAGCCTAATCCACATCCAGGCCATACATAAAGCAAGAAGAAACTAGAAAAAGTATGCCACTTAATGCAAAAGCTAAACAAATCATCAATCAATTTATAAAGCTAATCACAAAAAGAATAAATGGCCATTGTAGTCGGGCACCACCGCACAAACCCAAAAATATTAAATGTTGGTGGCCGATCTCTACCCTTATACAACCTAGATTACAAATGAATTAAATTACAATTAAGAAAGGAATTCATTGTTGTGGGGGTCTTCAAGCTTTATTTCTTCTTCTTTCTTCTTTTCTTCTTTGGATGATTGGAAGGTGGATTTTCCAAGGTTTCACATGGTGCATAAGATAGGATCTTATGACCAATGTTCATCCTAATCCCCATAATAATCATTCCAAAATCCTTATTATACAAATTTTTACATGAAAAGAAAAAGTGAAAATCTAACTAACATTGTAGAATAAAGGTTAGCTAAAATAAATCACACAAATCCCAAGCATGTATATTGGACTTATCACCCCACATATGTGTGACTAAGTCCACCTGGCCTATGGATTATGCTTAAGGGTATAAAGCACCTACAAGTAAAAGTATTTATATTTGTATTTATGATAGTGCCCCTTAATCACAATCCCCTGCAAAAAAGAATAGTTAGACTAAGAATGTCATACCATTCATTCTATGAGCATACACCCTAACATCTAGTCTAAAACATATATCACAAAATAAAACAAATATCAAATCATGCACCTAATTTAACTAAGGCTAGAAGTGACTTGGCTAATGTGTGCTTGAAGGTTTGTGTGGTATGCTTAGCTAGGACTTTAGGTTCAAATATTCTAAGTGTGAATAACATGTTCAACATTGAGGAGGGTTTCACTTAAGTTGTTTAAGTGTTTTGGGTTAATTTTATTTCATGTTTTGATTTGGTTTAAGTGGATCCTAATTAATTACTAAGTTTGAAGAGAGAAAGAGAAGGGAACTTCTCTTTCCTTCCCTAAGTAATTTCTAAAGTAGATATATTGGGAAGGTTTTGGTTCATATGACTTCATTTAGTTCAAATGGGTCAAGTTTACCTATTTGACCCATTTTACCTATTCGAGGTAGGTCAAGGGTAGGTTTAGGTTTGGTTAGTCATATGAATGGATTGGTATTTTTACTTTCAATCAATTTGGGTTAAGTTCAATTTTGGCTCAAGATGATCCCTTTAGGTCATGTTGGGTTTAAGGTCAATTATGCTATGTTGGGTCTAGTTGGCCAATTGAGTCTTTGATCAAGTTCCACAAGTGATTTGACATGGACTTGTCCCATTGGTTTCAATCAATTTGGCTCAGATAAATTTTTTACACATTTGGCCCTTTAGGTCAAAAATGGGTCAACTTGGGTCAAGTGGACAAATTGTGCTAGGTTAGGCTCAAATGTTGGCTTGGTCAAGTTCAAACATAGGTCGTGAGTGAACTTAGATCAATGGTTTCAATCTATTTGACCTATGGTAGAATTTGGCTATGTTAGGTTTCATTTTGGGTTAAGTGTTGAATTGGTCTAATTTGATTGATTGATCATCCCATGATGATTGTTAATCATGATGAGAGGGATATATGAGTTTGGTTCAATCCAATTTGGTTAGGATAAAAATTTGGCTCATAAGGGTTTTTAGGTCACTTTGTCAAGTGAGCCTAAGTGGTCAAATGGATTGGTCAAAGCTTGATTTAAAGTTGTTTATCTTGTATATGGACTCATGATTGAAATATAAATCCATTTATAAGTGGTTTGAAGTCAAATGGGTTTTGATCCATTTGACAATTTCATATTCAAAGAAAGAATATGAAGGGTTTTGGCTTGATTGTGGAACTAGGTTTTGATTGAATGATTGAAGTTTGGATTTATATATGAGCTCATGATTGTAGGGATGATTGAACCATAAGAGAAAATCAAGGGTTTGACTTGATTTGAAATTGATTTGGCTAAGTTCAAGATTTTGACTTGAAAGGCTTAAATTAGATTTTGAGTTGATTTTAGTTTGATTCTTAAAATTGGTTTTGATTGTTTGAATTTATAATTCATTTATATATGTGAATATAAATGAGAATATAAATTGATCATGAGAAAATTTCAAGGATTTGAAGTGGTTTAATCATGATTTGTGCTAAGTCCATTAAGAAGGATTTAAGGGTCGTAGGAAAATTTTGGAGTTTAGAGTTTGAATTTTTGAATTTGGTTTTATTGATTTGTATTTATATTTCATTTATATATGTGAATATAAATGAGGATATAAATGAATTATGAGAAAATTCCATATTTTGAGATGGTTTGATCAAGATTTTGGCTAATCCATTAAATGGAATTTAAAGGATTTAAGGGAATTTTAAATTGGAATTTAATTTTTGAATTGGATTTGATTGATTTAAATTTATATTTCATTTATATATGTGGATATAAATGAGAATATAAATGAGTTATGAGAAAATCCCATGAATTTGATATAGTTTAATGATGATTTTGCATAAGTTCATTAATGGAAAATTAATGAGTTAAGGAGATTTTAAATTAAATTTAATTTTTGCCTTTGATTTAATTGATTTATATATGTGAATATAAAAGGGTTTTGAGAACATCCCATGAGTTTGAAGTGATTTAGATTTGATTTTGGCTAAGTCCATTAATGGAAAATTATTGGCTTAAGAAAATTTTCATGAATTATTTGGAATTTTGAGTTTAGTTTGATGGGTTTGTATTTATATTTGATTTATATATGTGAATATAAATGAGTTATGAGAAAATCTCAAAGATTTGATTTGGTTCAGATCTTGATTTTGGTTAAGTCCTTAAAGGAAGATTAAGGACATAAGCAAAATTTGGATTTAGGAATTTTTTTTGATGGATTTTGATCATGGGTTTCAATCATGGAGTTCAATCATGGAATGAAATCATTTGAGTTTGGAGAAAATCAATCAAGATTGATTTGGGGTTTTACTTGAAAGAAGAAAAGTGAGGAATGGTTTAAGCTAAGGGTAAGAAATCTTCCTAACGCCCATAAGGCATGACCTATTCCTATGACTAACTCTTCTAAGTCTACTAGGGTTAGGTTTGAGTGTCCACCTAATCACTAGATGTGTCATAAGACTAAGAAACTCTTAAAGTATAAGAGGAGTTCTATGTTTAAGATTGAGGGGTTGAGAGCTTATTCTAAAAATGAGGTCAACATTAACATAGAAAATTTGTAAAGTAAGAGCATCATTTTCATATAAATCACAATTGGGCTTCTACTTAACATACCAAATTTGTTAAGTAAGAGCCTCATTTTCATATAAATCACATTTGACTCCTACTTGACATACTAAATTTGTTAAGAACCTCATTTTCATATAAATCACATTTGACTCCTACTTAACATACCAAATTTGTTAAGTAAGAGCCTCATTTTTAAAATCAAAACAACACACATCAAACACATCTAGCCTCCACTTAACATACCAAATTTGTTAAGTGAGGGCCTCATTTTCAAATCAAATCAACATATATCACACATAACAAACAACCATCATAAGCAAAGTTATTTTCACAAAAATTTTCAACCATATAATCAAAACCTTTCTAGCATACATAAATTTGCTAAGTAAAGATTTTTCAAATCAAAATTTCAAACAAGACATACAATACAAAAATATTTCCAAAGTCTCTCCAAATATTTGAACTCACCCAACCTACTTAAATTGGCCAAGTATGGGCTCCAAATCAAAATCATATGGCAAAGTCTCTCCTCCAAATATCAAAAATCTCTCCAAAATCAATGAACCCCACTCAGCATACTTAAATTTATTAAGTGTGGGTTCAAATTGCAATCAAATATAGAAGTCAATGATTGAAGACAAATATCAATGCAAAGGCCTGACCCAATTGTGTTTCAACAAATGTAGTGATTATAGCACAGTCAGTCTTTTCACCTTAGTCAGTGTAATTATTATGGCCTCCAGCAAGTTTATTTTCTCCTCCCCCTCTGGTGTTGATTTGGCCTTGAATCAAGCCAATCTCATCCCTACTGCCATCATGCATCTGATTTACTTTGGCCATGGTTTTGAGGAGTTCGAGTTATTGTGAGGGGACAACCTCACAATGGTCAGCAGAGAGGAGGTGGTGGGATAGATGCCACTCATCCACTTTGACATTCTGTCTGACTCCGAGTTCCCCTCATTGAAGAGGAAGGTTGCCATGGTTCCTACCATCGAGTTAGTATGCATCAGCCTACTTGACGTAAGTCTCATTGCCTACCATAATTCTAGTGAGAGCTACTACCTCCTCTTTGGTCACCCCAGAGGGGAAGGCTATCTTGGCCTTTGAGATTGTCTCCTATACCTTTAAGGTAGGTTCTAGCTCTCATTTTGCACTCACCCGTCAACACCGCAACAAAAATTGAAAGGTTAAGCACCACCATGACCAGGCAGCCATAGAGATAGACGTTGCTTCCCACATCGCCGAAGAGGGCTCTCCCTGTGAGACCTCTCCACTCTTGAGTGGCAATAGGTTCCACTCTCTCGACCTCAAATGGAGAGGAAGATTATAGAAGGATCACTACATCTCCTCCACCCCTAGCACACTTTGAGACACCGCTGGGAGCAAGAATGCTGATCTTTGACCTGCTCAGCCTTGTGAGCTTATGGATGCTCTGAGTCCGACTTATTTTGATCTAAGATCTGATCCCTTGGTTTAGATCCATAGGGTGAAAGCCATGAAGGCTTGTGTATCAGCCCAGGAAGGCAAGAGAGAGAGAGAAAGGCACGCCGTGATCTGGGCCTCCACGATGGATTTCATCGCCGCTTAGTTTGGGCCGATCATTCAGATAACATTATTCTTGCCGTCATGCAAGAGGAGATTTAAGTAACTTGTTGCCATCCACCAACACTTGTTTAGCTTACAACATCTACCATCCCCCGCCAAGCTTTAGAAGCCCCCATCTATGAAAAGACCATCCCCACTAGTGATCTAGCTATGACCAAAGGATCTCACTCCATCCATTCCACCTATTGAGGTGAGATTGAGCTTCCTTGCTCTGATCTCCTACCTTAAAAGAGTGTCATCATCACACCACCTCCATAGTAGACATAGATAGAGAGGGGAGGGGACAGAGACTTAATCTCCAGTGGTGTTTGCTTTTGATATATGTATATGGGGGACACCATGCAGATCTAAGTGTGTACTTATTGAGGTGATCGGGTACAACATCAATGAATAGTGCACTATCTTGAATGATAGAAATCACTACCCTATGATGGACCAAATCACCTAATAAGGACTCATAAGACATGATGGGTCTTCGAATGTACTAGAAATTTTTCTCTCTTTACATGGATGAATAAAGTAGGGTTTATTTAAACAGAATAAAAGTTCTAGGGGCAAGCACCCATAGTTAATTACATCCTAAGGTGAGTTCCTTGAATAATCTTGATTAAAGTAGACAGTTATTATCTCCAAAGATTTCAAAGATAGGACTATAAATAAATTAGCTATGTTTGAAAGATCAATCAGGATAGATTAAAAGAAGAGACTTATTATCAAGCTAAAGGAGATGAGTAGGGGATACTCATGATACTAGAAAATCTAATGAGCATCCCAAAATATCATGTGGTTAGGCTTTATATATTTAAAATTAAAGAGATTTATATGTCTAAATTGAAATTTTATTACAAAGTTAGGACTTATAATCTCACAATATAAGGTTGTGGGAATGCCTAAGAGGTGGATTTATGCTTGTAGGCTGAAGGAATCAACTACCTTAGATCCTAAATCTAGGGAGCTTTAGTAAGAATTAAGGCACGACCTAAATCCAAGAGAAGATGGGTACATGGTTTACCTTTATAAGAGAAAATAAATCACTCGACTGCTGGACTTATAACTACCTAGAGTGGTAGACAGCTAACTCTTCCTATGCTTTAAATCCATGTGGCCAAGTCATATGAATTGCACGATTATTAGGTTATTATTATTTAGAAAGAGACTAAAGTCCTTAAACCCACTCTCTAAAGAGACTAGAACATGAGTGGTATGAGTAATTACTTAATCTAATACAAATCTGTTAAAATTGTATTTATATTTGACACTTCATTTTGACAAAGGCTTAGGGATTTTGATGCCTATATGCATGATGAAATTAGATTATTGAATAAATTAGTGAGAAATGGGTGTTTTCCACCACAAGGGATGCCTTCACAGGTCAAGCATTCCCCTATCGTGCAAGAATGAAAATCCCTTATTTTCAAGAGAGAAATAATATGATATGCATATTGTGATGCATTGAACCATTCAGCTAAGGGGTTGCTAAATCTTTTAATTATCTTGATTTAATGCCTAAGATTTATGTGAGATTATGAGTTATTTAAAAATTTAATCATGAGTTATAGTTGGGTAGAAAATTTATTTTTTCTTAAAAGCCTAATCGCATCCAGGACATACAACAAACACCAACCATAAAGAAACTATAAAGGCATGCCATTTCTAATGCACAAGCTAAACATAACATCAAATATTTTATAGTTACCAGAAAAAAATAAAAGGTCTTGCATACTGCATAACTTGAAAAGAAAAAAATGGGTAGCCAAGCTTTGCCCTTATACAACCCAGATTACAAAAAAATAATTACAATTAAGGATGAATACATGTTATGGGGGTCTTTATCTTCTTCAAGTTTTATGTCTTCTTTTCTCCTCTTTGCTTCTTTGATTCGGCTCACTTCAAGGCATCACATGACACATAAGACATAGTCTTTTAGCCAATGCTCATCCTAATTACGCCATAGCACTAATTCTAATTCCTAATTGCAAAATTATATTTAAATGGAAAGAATAAATCTAACTACACCTGTAAAATAGAGGTTAGCTAAACATACATTCCACCCAAGCAATTATATTTATAATTTGGACTTAACACCCTACACATGAGTAACCAAGCCCCAACTTGGATTATGCTTAGAGCTTAAGTAATCTTGGAGAGAGAGAGAGAGAGAGAGAGAGAGAGAGAGAGAGAGCATTTATATTTATTTTTCAGCGGCCCTTAAGCAAACCCCTGTAGAAAATATGATTAGGCTAATAACCTAACATCTAGTCTACAAAAAATACACCCTAATATCTAGTCTAAAATATTACATCATAAAATAAAATATACATCAAATCATGCACTGCCCTAACATAAAATTAGAAATTGTGACTTAATCTAAAGTATGTGTATTAAGGCTTGTGTGGTATGTCCTAACTAGGCTTTAGAGTTATAGTTTCTGATGTGTAGAAAAATTTAGTTTAAAGGGTGGTTTCACTTTAAGTTGTTTAGTTAATTTATAAAGTTTTAATTTGTGACTTATTTTGTTTCATATGATCTACACAAAATAACTAAATGTTATAAAGAGATGGAAAGAGAGGATCGCCCTCTTTCATCCCTACCTTAAATCACATCTAAAGCCAATTAATTAATCAATTTTCTTTGGTGAATGACTAATCACATATTTTAATTAATCCTAAGTTTAGTTTCATTTTAAATAAACTCATTCAATAAGAAATGCATCTTAAGATTAATTAGAATGAATTACTATCACATAACACATATTTGTTTTTTTTCCATCATATATAACATGCATATGGTTAAGTCCTAAACATATATATACATGCAATTTATGTTTTAGCATACTTGAATGATGAATGTAAGCAAATGTATTTAGGATTGATATTTCATTTGATTGAATTATTTTTGTCATATTAACTTAAAACTCTATTTAAATTCTTATGCAAAAGCATAAGCAAAGAGATTTAAGTTACATAATTAATCAATTCAACTAATTGAACAAAGTATGAATGCATATTTATTTTTAATAGAAAATGGGATTTTGATTTATTAGCCAAATGTACACACAAATGTATAAGAGTTTTAAGCAAGTATCCATTATTCTACATAAGGAGTGAGGTAGGAACCTCTTAGGCTACTTAAAGTCAAATGGATGTTTAGACTAATATACCCACTATCCTCAGATACATATGGATGTACAAGCAACTATAAGAAGAGAATCATGCAAAAGTATAGTTGATTTGATTAAATTATGGTTTTCATCCACTTTGTATGATACACACACACATATATATATATATATATATATATATATATATATATATATACATATATATATATATATATATATATATATATATATATATATATATATATATATATATACATATTAAGGATATGATTATTATACATTGTTTAAGCAACCATTGTAGAATGAGGTAGAACCTTGGCTAAAGCATCCCCTGGGATGTCCGACTAATATACCATTATTCTTAAACATACATATATATATACAATATATATATATATATATATATATGTATATATATATATATATATATATATATATATATATATATATATATATATATATATATATATATATATATATATATATATATATAAACAAATAAAACTAAGAAAAATAATGAAAGTGATTCAATTGAATTGATGTATTTATGTACATGAATTAAAGCTCCATCTAAATTTTAATGTTAAAAATGCATAAGAATGAAATCAAGCAAGTACATCGCCATTGTTTTACACCAAGGGAGTGAGGTAGGAACCTCCTTAGGGTTGCTTAAAGCTGTGCATCCCTGAGTTGTCCAGAGTAATATACCCGCAAACATTCTTACTTATGCAAATCAACATATGAATATAAAAAAGAAACTTTACTTCATACACTAAGTTTATATTCACATGCACTTCCTATATATGTATAACTAAAGTCATAACAGATATTCTTATTTATTAAGGAGCTTTTGAAAATATGTTTGAGATTTAGTAGTGATAATAGCCACAAATATTTTAATTAAGTCAACACATGCAAATTTGACATAAAGGAAATCATTTTTTATTTGATTAATTTTAAAAGAAATAAATGCATGACTCAAATGACATACATCACTTTAATATGATTGGAAAGAAATAAAGAAACACAAGCATAAAATCTTATTCAATCCAACTAATTTCTAAGGACAATCACATTAAACAAGCTTATTTGAAATAAACCAAAGTTTGTTAAAGCTATTTTTGATTTCATGTTTGATTTGATTTTTAAAATATGGAAGAGGTTTGGTCCTAATCCTATTCCCATGTGTGTAAGTTATTATGATTTAATGAAAAGCAATTAGGTTGATTTTATGAATTTGTTAAGTTAAGCATGGATTAAATCAATTAATTAACCCTTACCTATGTCACCTTAAGATAATTAATAAAATAATTATGAGCTAACATGATATGCAACCACATAAAAAGTAAATAGTAATACTCCAATGAAAGGAAAAGGGGCCTAATGCAATTGGCTCATAATTATTACTTAATTAAGCTTAAGGAGCTAACTTAGTTACTCTTATGATTTTCTCACACATGTGAGCTAACCATAATTTCATTAGCTCTCTCTTTAGGTTATTGAACACCCAAAGAGCTACCCAAGAGTTAATTAGACAAGTTTTGGAATGATTATGATTTTAATTTAATTAATAAGCCATTTAATTAATGAATTTAAACCATTAATTAATCTAAATTAATTAATTTCAAGTCAATGAAATGAACTTAGGGAAATGAATAGGAAAGAGGTCTAAATCTCATTCCCCATTCCAATTCACTATCTCAAAATGATTAACAAGCTTAATTACTAATTTTCTTACTATTTAGAATGTTAATTAATCACTTAATTATTTAAGAGAGTAATTAAGGCTAAGACAAGCAATTTTCTTAATTGACCAAACAATAAATCTCAAGAAAATTATGAGAGGAAGAGGTCATCCCATTAATCAACCTCAAAAAGTTTGGATTAATTACTTGGGTAATTAGAAAGTAATTAAGCTAATTAAGTTTTTAATTAAACTCAAATGAAGCCTTAATTACTATTTAAAATTAATTAAATTAATTTTAAATTAATCTCCAATGAAATACCTTTAAAATGTGTATTTATTTGTATTTTTAGATTTTTTAATATTTAGTTAAGATTTTTTAAAGTTTCAGTTGATTTAAGATGATTTTCATGAAGTCTGTTAATTTATTTTATTAAAATAAATCATTTGAACTTCAAAATTGAATATCTTTTAATCTAATTATTTTGACTTGAAATTTTTATGGTAAGTAGATTTTAACTTCAATTCAATCTCTGA
The DNA here is from genome assembly GCA_021442155.1 of Cymbidium sinense. NCBI lineage: Eukaryota > Viridiplantae > Streptophyta > Magnoliopsida > Asparagales > Orchidaceae > Cymbidium > Cymbidium sinense. Next base: position 136,095,091 of record CM038217.1, read on the forward strand.
AAATTTCAACTTAATTGATGTGTAATTTTAGTTTAATTAATGAAATTTGATATTTACTAAATCTCAAATTAAGCTCAAAATATCCAATAAAATTTATTGATTTTAGGTTTGTTAGATCCCTCTTGGAGAGATGAATCAAACGAGCCATATTTGCAATTTTCATTGACTATTTTATTTTCTATGAATTTTTGATGTTTTAGGTGATTTAAATAATTTTTAAAATAAAAAAAATCTGAATTTTCCCACTTAACCAAGCACACTACACGCGAGGATGCAACGCGGCACCACATGCATGGATTGGACTATGCGGCATGGCAATGCATCGGCGGTTATGGCGCAGAACGCTGGCGTCAATAAATGAGCGGGAAACCATGGATGAACAGGGAAAATGAAGCGCGGTTCAATTTGGATTGCCTGATCATGGATTAGATGATCTAGATGACCGCATGATGCGACATAAAGGATCTGAGCCATCCACCCTCGAATCGCAGATCATGACGCTGATCCGATGGAAGAAATTGATGAAAAATAATAAACTGAGCAATTTTTATGAAATCTCACTCGAATGGGCTCATTTTCACCGTGATTCACACCGAAAAACTTATATTTTATATTAGGATTGTATAAAACAAATAATGCGAGAGATTTCTAGGGAAAACTCCTAAAATTGCAAGATAACCATCACAAAATAAGAAATCTTGTGTCGGCTATGGGTTTTTGAAGATTACCTCACCGGGGCTGATTTCCGGCAGCGGTGATATTCCGAACATGCTTTTGAGTGGGAGAAGAAGCCTTAAATGAGCATGGACCTTCGCAATCACTTCGGAATGATGTCTTCTCCAATCACCGCCACTTCTTAGGAGGAATCCACTTGATTTTTGGTATTTTTCACCCCAAAATGAAGTGGGAATGATTGCTGGTTGGTTTGGGATCTTTAAGGGATGAAAATGAGAGTGGGAGGAGGAGTTTTGCTGCTTCTAATGTCTTAGTTTCAAAAATGGCCGAAAATCCTCATTTTCTTTTTGATTTTTGGCTCCAAATGGGTGTCATTTGGCTTAGGTTGGTTTGGAATGGAAGAGAATCATCCTAGGTGGCCCATTTTGGTTGGCTAAGGCATGTGAAGTGATTTCCATGAAGGACAAATGGGTGTCTTAGCAAGGGGAGGTGTAAGTCCTTCATGCCAAATGTTTCAATGGGAGAGGTGAGGTGAATTGACCTCCCCATGAGTCATGGCTACGCCAACCACCTCTTGGGTCAGATGATCTGCTTCTTTGGTGCCTATGTGGACCAATGGATGAGTGCCAAGTGGCCAAGGAAGAGAAATGACCACTTGGGCATGTGTCTTTTCTGATTGGATGCTCTTGAAGCAAGGATAAAGTTGCATTTGATATTGAATTTGATTTGAAATGATTCAAAAGTGAGTTGGACCAAATTTCATGTCAGTTGGAGCTCATTTGGTTTAATTTGGGTCAATTTGACCCATTTAGGCTAAATTGGGTCAAAATGGGTTAGGTTGAACAATTGGCAAATTGGGTCAAACTAAGGGTCTGGTCAAGTTTAAGTGATCATTTGGAGTGTATTGGTTTAATTGGTTTCAAAGAATTTGGTTTAATTTAGATCTAATTTGGATTTTGGCCAATTTAAGCCTTTAGGTCAATTTAGGTTAAGTTGACCAAATTAATCAAATTGACTTTAATCATGGCTTGGTTTGAATTTGGTTGATGATTTGAAATATATTGTAGGATTTGGTTAAGTTCAACTTGGATTTGATTGAATTTTAGGTTGATTTGACCCTTAAGATCAATTTGGGCTAAGTTGGGTTAGGTTGACTAATCAGTCAAATTAGGCTCAATTGAGGCTTTGGTCAAGTTCAATAATCAATTTAGAATGATCTTGAAACCATTGGTTGTAATCAATTTAGTTTATGTTACAATTTGGCTAGTTTGGGTTCATATGGGTTAAAGGATTGACTTGGTCAATGGGCTAGGTTGGTTTGGTTTGACCCAATTCATGACAATTGATTAACCTAGGATGATTAACAATCATGACATGAAATTTAGATTGGCTTAATTCACTTTGATTTGAATTGAATTGGATTTTGGTTCATATAGGTCAAATTGGCCACTTTGGTTCAAGTGAGCCAATTGGGCTTAGTTGGCTTGATTTTGAGTTGAGTTTGATTTAGTTGAGTTTATATATGGATTTGAGACTGACATATAAATTCAATTGCAATTAGTTTGGGTTCAGATGAGTTTTGGCCCATTTGAATATTTCAAGTCAAATGAGCTAAGTTGTGTTTGACTTGAGTTGATTTTGATTTGGCTTGATAATTGTAGATTTTATTTATATTTAGATAGATGATTGAAGGAATGATTGATTCAAGAGAAAATCCATTAGTTTTGATTTGATTTGGGTAGGATTTGGCCACGTTCAAGGAATTGGCTTAAAGGGTATAAATTAGATTTTGGTTTGATTTTGGATTTGGTTTTGACTATTTGAATTGATATTTTTTTAATATTTCAGAATATAAATGAAGATATAAATGATTCATGAGAAAATCACTTGAGTTTGGAATGATTTGATGCAAATTTGACCAATCTCATGATGTTGGTCAAAAGGGCTTAGAAGGAAATTTGGTTGAGTTTGGATTTGATCATGGGATTGAATCATTTGAAGTTATGTTTGAATTGAATTTTGATAGTTTGATTAAAAGATTGAATTGATATTTGAGAAAATCAATTGAATTATGATTGATTTGGTTAAGGCTAAGTTTATAAGATGAAATTAAAGGATTTAGGAAGGGTTTGATCAAGGGCTTCAAGCATTTGGCTTGGAATTTGATTTATTATTTGGAGTTTGAATTGAAATTTGAATTTGAGATTTGGCTTGAGAAGGAAAGCATGGGTTAACTTTAGTCCATCGGGTAGACAAGTTCTCTTAGGTCCATAAGGCATAACCTATTCTATGGCTAAACCTTATAAGTCTTTATGCTTAGGTTAAGTGTTCATAATCACTAGAAGTGTCTTAAGACTAAGGAGCTCTTAGTGTCATAAGAGTCCTAGATCAATGATGAGAAAGTTGAGAACTCACTCCAAAAGTGAGGTTAATAAAAGGACAATGTGGTGTAACCGACAAGGCACACCACACGATGGCATTGAAGATGATCAACAACATCCTAAGGATCACAAGCGCCAACAAAATGATCTACTCAAACTCGAGTGAGACAAAATCAAGATCTTAGTGCAATGCAACTCAATCTATGCTAAGAACATAAGAGAGAAAGAAAGGATCCATTGGGGGGATCAAGTATGTGAACCTTCCACTAGGGAAACAAGTTCAGGTTATCCATAAAGGATAAGAGTTTGAGTTGGTTTGATATAATTTAGGAAGAAAAGATTTGCTGGGGATGAGTGCATGAACCTTCCACTAGGGAAGTAGGTTCAGATTATCAACTAAGGATAGGGAATTGATTTGCATCTCGTTGGGGAGAAATTTGATTTGAGTTAATTGATGGGCATCTATTGGGGATGAGAATTTGGTTTGATCATGATTTGAGGCTCCACTGGGGAGAGGATATGATTTTGATTTTGAGGATTTGTTAGAGATATGAGCTCGAATCTACTAGGGATAAGATGGATTTAAATTTGGACTCTCCTGGAGGGAGGATGGAGAATTTGATGAAATGGACCTGTCAATGTGCGATGGATCTACTAAGAAGGAGCTAATATCAGCCTAGACCTATCTTAGATTTACAAATCCAAAGGGATAGTCTACCAGCTGCAGGGTAGAGCTAACAAACCTAAGGGGTTCGTTTTGGTGTGCAATGATCAAGTTAGGAAGAAAGCTTGTAGACTTATAACTTTCTGAATAAGGAACCATTAAGGTGATCAATTGATAGCACAACTGATTGAACCTGACCTAAGATAACTATTTGAGCGAATGCCTCTTTGGAGTCATATCTAATATTAACTTAGACCTGTCTTAGATTTACAAATCCAAAGGGAGAGTCTACCGACCATCAAGTAGGACTAACCAACCTAAGGGATCCCTTTAGTGCAATGGTCAAGTCAAAAAGAAAGCTTGTAGACTTACATCCTCCTAAATAAGGAACCACTGAGGTTATCGGTTGATAGCACAACAAATCGAACCCAACCTAAGAAGACTATTTGAATGAATGCCACAATGGACTCATATCAACCTAAGAATAGTCATAATCAATTTAATTTTAGATGAACCCTGTCAGTGTGCGATGGATCTACTAAGAAGGAGCTAATACCAGCATAGACCTATCTTTGATTTAAATTATAAGGAATAGTCTAGGCGATTAACTAACCTAAGGGGTGCCTTCAGTAATGGTCAAGCTAGGAAGAAAGCTTAGACTTAAAACTTCCTAAACAAGGAACCACTAGGTGATCTTGATAGCACAATAAATCAAACCGACCTGCTGCCACTTTGCACAACGTTGGAAAGAATGTGTGATAGACTCATATCTTCCAAAGCAAGGACAATCGCCGGGGTGACTTGTTGGTGGCTACTAAGAGAGTGCCGACCTGGGTACTTATCTTAACTCAAAAGTAGTTAGGCAATTCCTATAGGGAGTTTTGCTGACACTACCCTAAAGATAGGATGTGTGCTTGGGAAAAGGTACTGCTAGGGTTTTTCCTCCTAATCCACAAGTGAAGATATATATATTTTATTTATATGTTTGTGTGGACCCTGTTGGTGTGCGAGGGACCACACTGAGAAAGAGCTTATATCAACCTATCCTATCTCAGACTTACTGGACTAAGGGTGAATCAGCATATCCACAAGACAAATTCTTCAACCACATGGATGGCTACTAGGAAAGGGGGACTACCCAATCCAAAAGTAACTCGAGCAATGTCTAAATGGTCACTAAGGATGTGATCCAAATAGAGTGCCCACAGGGGAGGTGCCGCTAGGGGCTTTTTCCAGAACTTTGATGAAAAAATAATGCTTGTAGGTATATGGTGGCCAACAAGGAGAAAGCGTAGTAGTCTTATGTCTGCCAAGAGTGGTATACCCTCTAGGTGGTTAACTATCAGCATAGCCAACACCAACCAACCTAAGGTGCCCGTCGATGTGCGATAATAAGTTTAGAGAGAAGGCATATAGAATTACATCTCCCTAAAGGAGAATGATTCTGGGATAGTCATCATGATAGTGCTATCCACCTGTCCTATGTGCAACAGTTGTACTTAAGAGAAAGCGCAGCAGACTTACATCTTCAAAAGTAGAGATCAACCGCTGTGGTGACCCATTGATGGCATGATCAAACATAAGGGAGACTAAGTAGGGAGTCACAAAGAAGGACTAGACCCATAATTAAAGTAGTCAGGAGGAATGGAGCCTCTGGGGACTTACCCTAGTCCTCTACTCGACCAAGTCCGTTCACAATGGCTAGTCTAAGAAGAAGGCATAACAAACTTACATTCTTTTAAATGAAGATAACATAATGGTAGCTTATCAGTCTCACAGTAAGGCCTACCATGCTAATAAGGTGCTCATTGGTGTGTAATCAAATCAGGAAAGAAAGCGTAGCAGACTTACATCTTCCTGAACAAGGGACCATTGGGGTAACATACTAGCTAGGTAGCATGTAGTTAATGAGTGAGTGCCATAGGGGCCTTGCTCCCATGTCAAAATAACTTGAGGAAAAAGATATGTGTTTATTTTATATGTGGTTGTGTGTAGTTTGTGTTGGTGTTGTGATGACATAGGATATGATGCTGCTTGCACCTACCTTAAATACATCGTGGAGGATTCACAAGCGAAGATATTTCTAACAAATATGAAGAAATGAAATTTAAGATGAAAGGAAGTTTTATTGATGATTGATTTGAAATTAGATTTATGAATAATATTTCTTTAGGTAGAGCCCGTTGATTGAAAGCATAGGTCGCTCTCCCTTACAATTTATGAGTTGATAAGATCCTCCTTGGTAGGCCTTCTCTATGAAAAAAGGGTCTTCCCAAGTGGGTTTAAAATTACCTCCCATCACGCGATGGGCAAAAATTGGTCTCCGTATAATTAAAATAAGCTCTCTTACTTGAAAAGCTCTAGGACAGACCAACTTATTGTGAGTTTGAATTATTTTGGCTTTGTATAACTTAAGGTTCTGGAATGCCCATAGGCGTCTCTCCTCCAAACCTTCGAGTTCTTTTAACTGTAACTTGGCCTTCTTTTTTGTGGTAAACTTGCTACCCATAGCTATCCTTAATGATGGGAGTTGGACTTCTAATGGTAGAACTACTTCAGGCCCATACACCAAGGAAAATGAGGTAGATTGAGTTGGAGTTTTGTATGTGGTGCATAAGCCCACAAGGCTTTAACTAACAACTCATGCCACTATCTCTTGTTATCATCGAGTGTCTTCTTTAATATATGGATGAGAGTTTTGTTGAAGGCTTCTATTAAGCCATTTGCCCTGGGATATTAGATGGTAAAATATCTCTAATCTATATTGTGTCTCTAGGAAAAGCTGTTGATTTTGGTACTATTGAATGCAATATCATTATCAGATATAATTCATCAAGGCATCTAGAACTTATATACAATATGGTTCTTGAAGAACGGGAGCAATGCTGAGCTATGACCTCTCTGAGTGGGATTGCCTCTGCCTACTTGGAAAAGTATTCGGTGTCAGCTAGAATGAACTAATGTCCCTTGGAAGAAGAAGGATCGATCGGACCCACTATGTTGGTACCCCAACACTCAAATGACCATGAGGCCAATGTAAGATGTAGAATGTTGGAAGGTTGATGTAGGACAACACTGTGTACCTAACATTGGTGGTATCTCCTAGCTATGTCCATGTAATCTGTGATCATTGAAGGCCAGTAGTATCCTAATCTTTTGATCTTAGCTTTCCTCTTCAGACTGAATTGATGTGCTCTGCATAAACTTAAATGCACATCGATCATGATCTTACGTGCTTCATGTTTGTCCAGACAACGTAACCACATATGATTGAAGGATCGCTAGTATAAGGTGTCATCCATGAGAGCATACAAAAGGGCTCTCTGCTTCACCTGATGTGCTAGTAACTTCTCTTGAGGTAGTTAGCCCATATTTAGATAATCCATGAATGGTTGCTTCCAATCTGACTCCTTGTCCTTTTTGGCAATGGTAACCTCTTCTTCAAGAGAGAGTCTCTTGATGAGTTTAACATCAATAAGGAATAAAAATTATCTATTTTGGAATGGACTCATCTTTCGGACATGCCAACTCTTTGGCAAGCTTGGTTAATGCATCCGCTACAATTTTCTCTCCTTGAGGAATCCTATAAATGATAACCTTTGGGATTTGGGACAACAACCCCATAGTATACTTGTGGTAATGATTGAGCTTAAGCTTTAAAACTTTGTAAGACCCAATGATTTGGTTGATAACTAACTGAGAATCCCTGAAGATGTTAATACTTTGGATGTATAACATAATGACTAACTCTAGTATGACAATCAGAGCCTCATATTTGGCTTCATTGTTGGTGCATGGATTAGACAGATGATATGAAAATCTCATCACATTATGGTTAGAGTTAGAACTATTCATCCCTCCTTTCAGATAGTGATCGGTTCTTTTTCTTTGAAGTGCACCATCAAAATACATCTCCCAGCGGTGAATGCTAGTATCCCATAAGTTCATGATTTGTTCATCAGGGAGGCCATCACTAAGCGGGGAATCAACAGGAAGTGAGTATGCTGCTAAGAAATTTGTTAATGCTTATCATTTCGCTGCTCGGAGGTAATGTCCACCATTTGTTCTAGTATTGGTAGTGGAAATTCATCTTTAGGACATGCCTTATTTATATCCCTAAAATTGACACATATTTGAATTTAGCCATTCTTTTTCTTAACTAGGATGACATTAGCCAACCAGGTAGGGTATATCTCTTCCCTGATAAAATTAGCATCGACGCTTAACTTCAAAATGACTTGTTTAATGTCTAATCATGTCTAGAAGCTTGCTTGATAGGATTAACATTAGGTTCTATTACTAGTTTATGGACTGCTATGTTAGGAGATAAGCTGGGTATTTCTTCATAACTCCATGCAAAGTAGTCTTTAAACTCAGCTAATAGCTTAAGTCATTGGTTTTGTTCTTCAATAAGGAACTGATGTACGGTTGTGGATTGTCTTCAGTTCCTAAGTTGATCTCCTTAAGTTTATCAATGGTTGATCTGGATCTCTTCTTCAAACTCTAGAATGCATCCTTGACTTTAAAGTCATTTGGATCATCTGAAGTTTTTAAACACACCTACTCATATGAGTTAGCATGATTTGAAAAGAACCTATCAAATTTTAAATGATTGGTGATGACGTAATGGTTGTCATCATGGACCCACTATCTTTAATCAATCTTAGTCTTGATTGAGGATGTTTGGTTTGGTTGTTCCATATCTTTTCAAAGTAGTCTGACCTGTGTTTAGACCAAGTATGTGGGATTAATCTCTTCTTTGCTAAGTCAAGAACACAAGGTGAGTACCAATCAAAAGATAATTATATTAAATTTTTATATGAATCATCCTCAGGTTCTACATCAGCTTTCTGACTTGAGAATGATGCTCCCAACAAAAATTTCTTGGATTGACATCTGTAGATGACTTGAGGGTCTCCTTAACTACCAAACTCTCAACTTTCTGAGAGAAAAGTGGGGTTAGAGCTAAGGTTCCCAACTATTCTACATAATCACATGATATTCATGTCTTACTTGGAGGCCTGGTCTTCATCACTATCTGGCTCGAACATCACCTCCGATGGGACCCATTGAGAGGGGTTGATCAACCTGCTAACCACATGAGACTCATCCTCCTAAGGATTCCAAATCTATATGGTTAGGGTACTCATGAACATAGCTCCCATGGCCACCATTAATAAGGAGGTCTTCCACCTCTATATTTGCCTCTTCCTCTACCTAGTGGAAGTCGAGTCATCCTACCCATGTGTTTGTGGAGGAACAAATTGGAATTTAACCGCTCTACTTCTCCTCATATTTCTTTTGTATTTTCTTTTTCTTTTTAATTTTCTTCTTCTTTTTCTTTTTCTTTTATTTTGAACATTGACCAAGTTTGCAAGAATAAACTCTTGATTTTGAGAAAGATAGTAGGTCACGTCCTCATATATCTTGACTTCTCTAATTGAAAATAGCTTCAAGTCTCCTTTGACATAGTATTTGATTCCACCTCTTCAAAATTTGATGCACTGATGTAGAGAGGATGGAACCATCTTGTTCTGATGTATCCAAGGCCTATCGTGCAAAGTAGTGAAAGATGTATCCGAATCAATTATGTAGAAATTGGCCTCTGTCTTCTAGTCATTTATCTCTAATGGCAACATTATGGATCCTAAAGCCCTCTCGCCTTACTCATTGAATCCTCTCAACATCATCATCTCAAAGCTCGTGAGATGTCATCCTCAAGTAGGAAATGATTTAGACTCATAATATCATGATGCACTAGATCACCCACAAGAGTCTAATCGCCCATATCCACTGTGATGTAGAGGGAAACATGATCGATTCCCCAAAAGAAGATCTTCATCTGGAATGTCACTCCATCTTCTCAATAACATGCCTCCTCTCCAATAGCGCTTGAGCTAAGTATATGGATCAAGAAGGCTTTGATCAATGACTCCCTCATCTCTTTGGATAAGAGAAGGGCATCATATTTGCTTAGTTTAGCTGGAAACTTTCTCAAGTGAGTGAGGACATTATAGTCAACTCAGAGATGGTCCTCTACAAGCATATCCATAGGCGGATCATCCTATGGAGGGGCTATTTGTTTACTTAAACCAATGACTTGCTTACCCTGATCCTGAGGTGCTACCCTAGGAGGTAGAACTTTACCACTACGGAGGTTGACTTCAGTGGCTTCATGAGATGGTTTTAGAAAAGTTCTACCGCCTCATCGTTCACTTACGCTTCTCCTATAGGATCATCGGAGTCAGATGACTCCAAATCAATCTCAATGGGTGAACTTGAATAATTCAAGAATGGAAAATTTATTTCTAAATTAGAAGAGGAATGATCAGAACTAGAGTTATTATTATTAATTAGACTTGGAGAGTTTTCTATATAATAAAATCAGGCAGATCATCAACAGTGACATAAATGTCAGTGGAATCATCTTGCTTCATTAATTTCTTAAATTTAGATGGAGGTATAAAGTAGAAATCAAGTAAATGGAGAAAGGGGTTTGGCAGCCCCTCCATCGATTCAATATGATTGCTATAAGAAGAGCTAACTAGAGGAACTATAGTTATGATTGTGATAAGAGTGCTAGAATCAGTTTATGGTTGTGCTACTATAATATCCCGAGCAAGTGGAGGCTGTTGCTGCTACTACTGGGCTCTTACTTCCCTCAAGTTATCCTTAGTAACTTGCAAACCTTCATTAGAGTTGGAGGTTTGAGCTACCTCAGGAACCTGTAAGGGTAGTTTCCTGACCTTATAAATGATTTTCTTGGAGGTTCAAGATAGGGAGATATCCCAACCTTCCTTTTTCTTAAGAGGATCACATGTATCCCCAAGGATTACTCTAATAGAACTAGAAGGTTATTCTAATAAGTATTCCTTGGGGATAATGATGGCACCTAACTTGTAGCTACGCTCAAGCCAGTCCTTAAAGGTAATGCAATCTTCTAAGATATAACCTAACATGTGGTGGTAGGTGCAATAGTTTGGATCATGACTTTTGCCCACTTCCTCTGGCCTCCTAGGCTTTGGTAGCTGGAAATTAGGCTTCTTTAAGAGATTCTTAAAGATCTTCTACTACCTCTTGAATGAATAAGATTTATTCAATCTTAGCAAGAGTGTAAATGGGGTGGCAAGTAGGATACTACTGATGATGAGGAGGAGGTAGTGCGGTGGCAAGTGATGATGGTCGAGGTGGTGGCAGAGGAGGCTACTGAGCTCGAGGCCTATCTGACTAAACATTAACTAGTTTTTTCCCCTTATCAACTACTGTGACTACCCCTGGCTTCTTCTCAAATGTCCTCGAGGTTTGGGCTTGCTGACTAGTCCTTGAAAGGCAACTATTTGGCTTCTTCTTATAGACTAGTCACCTTGTTGATTAATTTCTTGAAGGTTTTGATTAAAACCCTTGACCATGAAAACAACTAGGCCATGGATGTTCTTTAGGAGAATCTCTATGTCATGCTATTCAGACAGCTGTGGTTCACATTTCATACTCAGGTTTCCACCTAAGAATGTAATCAATAAGGGACTCATTGAGAAATTATGTCGCTACAACAAGATTGCCTACAGTAATCGTTTGATGAGCTCCAACAAATCTCTTGATGAAGAGGTGCTCCAACTCAGCAAATAACTTTATTGAGCTATTGGGAAATTCGACATACTAGCCAAATGCAACACCTGCTAAACTGCTAACAAATAATCTGAAAAGAAGGGCACTACTACCACATGTTCATTGGCCTAAATGTGCAATATGTTGGAGGGTTCACGCCATCATAGATTTTGAAAGAAAAAGGCATAAAACTCTTAGGATATTGGACTACATCAAATTCCTCTGGGTAGGTCTACCCTTTGGAATAGATGAGCCACCTCGAGCTTGCACCAGCGCCTCACGTGTTGTTCCATCATGTGTTTGATATCTTTCTTATGCATGGAGGTACTATCCACCACCTTCCTGTGAAAGCTACCACTATCTTCCTCTGTGGGAATGTATCTAGGATGATTTGAGGTATGTGCTAACTCTACTCCGTCGGCTACTATGGGAGAAGACTATGAAACTACGGCTGAGTTCTGCAATGCTAAAACTACTGCCATGAACTTCTTAATTTTCTTCCCCAACTTCTCAATGTGATCACCTCTTTGTTTAAGCTTGTGAAAGAGGTGCAGAGTCGAATGGACGATATCATCCTCTTCAACTACAATACCTTCCTGACTATGCTGATCTCTATGGAGGGAGCTCCTAGTATCGACCATGTGGACCTCAATCAAGTTCTCCAATAAATCATCCTCATAGGGGTAAAAACTTGACCTTACCTTCATTATGATTAGAGCAATCATTGTCAAATATTTATTAATCATTCTCAAAGATTTATTAATCATTCTCAAAGATTTATTTCTTATTAGCAAAATACTATGCTAAAATTTCATATAAGGAATGGTCTAATTATGATGGTTTGAGCATTCGTAGTTGACTGGTAGTATGACTATGCTCACTGAAAAAAATGAATCTGACACTACCTGCCACTAGAGTGCTATTTCTAGGAGGACTATGCTTGCTAGAAGATACATGCTCATGACCAACTATCGGTAGAGTGCTGTCTTTGAGGGGATCTATTGCCATAGGGACTGTGGAATTGTCTCCCTCCCCCTCTACTACTATTACTACTGCCAACCACGGTGGAGGTGGTGGAATGACTATGATGCTCTTGGATCGCCATTCCTTCTTCATCACAGTTGAAGTGGAAGGCCCAAAAAAATAGCTTGACCTCACCTTAACGGGTGGAGTAGATGGAATATGACCCTAAGGCTGTAATCGAATCACCAACGAGGCTTTCTTCTCCCCTGATGCTATCTTCTATCCCTTAGTTGGATGCTGGAACATGCACTGGTGAAGGCGGATGATGAGTGGTGCGTAGTGGTGGAGACACCGGTTGCTGCTCAGCAAGAGCTCTCTTCCTATGACTGACTGTGCCCATGAGTACTATACCGGTGACCACTGTAGCTCGCCGCCTAGAAATCCATAAGAAGAGGTCGCCAGAGCATACCTCTTCTTCTCTCTCCTATCTACCTGTACTACCACTCAGCCTCTGTATCTAGTTTCATGTACCGATCCCCAAGCTCTAGGGATCAAAGTTCTCAAGTCGAATAATGCACCAGACTTTGAGCATCTGTGGGCTCAACTAGCGAATGACTGAATATAATTTAGCGTAGGGCCTCCTCCTCATAATATGTTGGTGGTGGAGGGGATGCTTCAATCATCCTATAATCCTCCTCTTCATCTAGCCTGAGAGGGGATGTAATCTATTGCCACTAAGTAAAGGGGAGACCTCCTGGGGTGAACCCTCCTCTACAACTTGGGATGCTACTGTGCCTACCGCTTGTGATGTCGCGCAACCTTCGCTCTTATTGCGACCGGTGTAGGTGAGGAGAGGAGAGCGGAACCTACCTCGAAGGTAGAAGAGACTATCTCGGAGGCCTAGATAGCCTTCCTCTTTGAGGGGACCAACGATGAGGTATCAGCCCTAGTCGGGGGAACATAATGAACAACTGATGGAGTAGATAGGGGAACCCCATTGGTGCCACTCGGAATTGAACCGATGGTCATGTCGCCTTTGTGGACCTCTAGCCTTCCTAGTGGAGGAAACCGATGGGGCATGTCTAAGTGGTGTCTATCTTGTCACCTCCTCCCTATGGACTATCGTGAGGACTGTCCCCTCACAAGTAACTCGCAAAGCCTCGAGTCCACAACCAAATTGAATTAGACCCACAATGGGTGAAGTGAGCTTGGCTTGATCCAGGGCCAGGTGAAGACCAGTCAGGAAGGAGAACACAAACTTACTAGGAGCCATGTGTACTAAACTGAATAGAAACCCATTGAGTAAACTCTACATTTATTGAAAAATAATCAATCAGCCTCACCTTGGTATTCACCTGGTAAATTCTAGACTTGATTTGAAAATTTGAACCCACACTAAATTTAGTTATGTTGGCTCATTGGAGAGATTTTGATATGTGAGGAGAGTCTTTTCCATATAATTTTGATTTAGAACTCATACTCAACCAATTTAAGTAGGTTGGGCAGGGTTCAAATATTTGGAGAAACTTTTAAAGATATTTGTATTGTGTATCTTGTTTGAAATTTTGATTTGGAAAAACTCTTACTTAGCAAATTTATGTATGGTTTGATTATATGTTTTAAAAATTTTGTGAAGGTATCTTTGCTTGTGATGTTTGGCCATGTGTATGATATATGTTGTTTTGATTTAAAAGTGAGGCTTCTTACTTAACAAATTTGGTATGTTAAGTAGAGGCCAAATGTGTTTGATATGTATTTGAAAATGAGACTCTCAATTAACAAATTTGGTATGTTAAATGAGAGCCAAATATGATTGTGATCTGTATTTTGAAAATGAGACTCTCACTTAACAAATTTGATATGTTAGGTGGGTGTCAAGTGGATTTATGATTTGAAAATTAGGCTCTTAACAAATTTGGTATGTTAAGTAGGAATGAAGTGTGTTTATGATTTGAAAATGAGATTCTCACTTAACAAATTTAGTATGTTAAGTGGGAATCAAATGATATGATTTGTTTTTGAAAATGAGACTCTCACTTAACAAATTTTGTATGTTAAATGAGAGCAAAATGTGATTGTGATTTGTATTTTGAAAATGAGACTCTCACTTAACAAATTTGGTATGTTAAGTGGAGTCAAATGTGTTTATGATTTATAAAAATGAGATTCTCACTTAACAAATTTGGTATGTTAAGTGGGAATCAAATGTTTTTATGATTTATGAAAAATGAGATTCTCACTTAACAAATTTGGTATGTTAAGTGGGAGTCAAGTGGATTTATGATTTGAAAATGAGGCTCTTACTTAACAAATTTGGCATGTTAAGTAGGAACCAAGTGTGTTTATGATTTGAAAATGAGATTCTCACTTAACAAATTTGGTATGTTAAGTGGGAATCAAATGTGATATGATTTGTTTTTGAAAATGAGACTCTCACGTAACAAATTTGGTATGTTAAATGAGAACCAAATATGATTGTGATTTGCATTTTGAAAATGAGACTCTCACTTAACAAATTTGGTATGTTAAGTGGAGTCAAATGTATTTAAGATTTATGAAAATGAGATTCTCACTTAAATAAATTTGGTATGTTAAGTTGGAATCAAATGTGTTTGTGATTTATGAAAATGAGATTCTCACTTAACAAATTTGATATGTGAAGTGGGAATCAAATGTGTTTTATTTATGAAAATGAGATTCTCACTTAAAAAATTTGGTATGTTAAGTTGGAATCAAATATGTTCATGATTTGAAAATGAGATTCTCACTTAACAAATTTGGTATGTTAAGTGGGAATCAAGTGTGATCATGATTTTCAAGATTTTGGAAAAGAGGAATTCTATTTAACAAATGCAAGTATGTTAAATAGATTTCAACTTGTCTTGATCTTTCAAAAGATAGGAGAACTCTCATTTGACAAATTTGGGGTATGTCAAATGGGGATTCAAAATATATCTTGATTTCATGTGTGGTTTCTTGCTTTTGAAAAGAGAGAAACTTCAACTATAGCATATGTGATATATGTTAAGTGAAGTTTCAATTTTATGCTATAATTTTATTTGAAAGTAGAATTTACATTCAACAAATTTGGGTATGTTGAATGGAAATAACTATTTTCAAAAAGGTTCTATTGAAAAAGGAGAAAACTCTAACTCTAGCATATGTGACATATATTAAGTGGAGTTTCAAATTTCATGCTAAGATTTCATTTGAAAATAAAATCTTCATTCAACAAATTTGGGTATGTTGAATGAAGATAACTATGATGCTTTTGAAAAATGATTATGATTTTGATTTTGAAAAGAACCTCTATGTAACAATAATAAGGATTGTTATATGAGGTTTGGTTATATGAGTTTTGTGCTTTTTAAAAATTTCTTATGAATTTTGTGCAAGATCTTTTGTTATGTGAATTTTGAAAAAGTGTTTTTTGGAAAGTGACATTTTTGCAAAAGAGTTTATTTATTTAAAAATAAGATAAACCTTGCCTCACCAAGCTAGTGGAGAGGAGGTTCTAAATTTTGGTCATATCCTTTTATTAGTTAATTTTATGCTTCACAAATTGGGGGACCCAATAGAAGTTTTAAGACCTACAAGGAGTAATGTCCTAAAACCTAGAGGATGTTGGCTAGCTTTGCTTAAGAATGAAATAAGCTAAGTGCCAATGAAAAGAAAGATAGTCTTGGACTCATATGAAATACAAGTCCATTCTCGATGCTTGGACATAACAATTGTCTACTAGAGATGGAGAGAGGAACTATTCCAGAGTTTCTAGAAAAATCTATGTGTTTTTTTTATATATATGGGACACCACATAGATCGACTTTATTTAGGTGATGTACACATCAAGGAATAGTGCACTATTCGAAAGATAGACTACCCTATGATGGACCTAATCACCTAATAAGGACTCCTAAGGCATGATGGGTCTTTGAATGTACCAGAGATTTTTCCCTTACTTTACATGGATGAATAAAATAGGGTTTATTTAAACCGGGTTCTAAAGTTCCCTATGTAGGCAAGCCCCCGTAGTTAATTACATCCTAAGAAAGGTGAGTTTCTTAAGAATAATCTCGATTAAAGTAGGTAATTATTGTCTCCAAAGATTTCAAATATAAGACTATCACTAAATTAGCTATGTTTGGAAGATCAATTGGGATAGATTAAAAGGAGAGACTTATTATCGAAGCTAAAGGAGATGAGTAGAAGCTCATAATATCTGGTAACCTAATGAGCATCCTAAACTATCCTATGGTTAGGCTTTATATATTTGAAATTAAAGAGAATTATATGTCTGAATTGAAATTTTATTAGAAAGTTAGGACTTATAATCTGACAACATAAGGTTGTGGGAATGCCTAAGAGGTGAGGATTTGTGCTTGTAGGCCGAAGGAATCAACTACCTTGGATCCTAAATCTAGGGAGCTTTAGTAAGAACCAAAGTGTGTCTACGCGAAGATAAGTGTATGGTTTACCTCTACAAGAGAAGATAAATCATCCAATTGCTGGACTTACAATCACCTAGAGTGGCAGCTAACTAACTCCTCATATGCTTTAAATCTATGTGGCCAAGTCATATGAATTGCAAGATAGTTAGGTTGTTATTATTTAGAAAGAGACTAAAGTCCTTAAACCCACTCCTTGAAGAGATTAGAGCATGAGTGGTATGAGTAATGACTTAATTTAATGCAAATCTTTTCAAATTTTATTTGTATTTGGCACTTCATATTGATATAGGCTTTGGGATTTTGATGCCTATATGCAGGATAAATTAGATTATAGGCTAAATCAGTGAGAAAGGGGTGTTTTTCACCATAAGGGATGTCCTCACAGGTCAAACATTCCTATCGTCCAAGGATGGAAATCCTCTATTTTCAAGAGAGAAATAATATGATAAGTTTGTCGTGAAGCATTCAACAATTCAGCTAAGGGGTTGCTAAATTTTTTAATTATCTTGACTTAATGCCTAGGCTTTATGTGAGGCTATGAGTAATTTAGAAATTTAATTATGAATTGTAGTTGGATAGAAAATTTATTTTTCCCTAAGAGCCTAATCGTATCCAGGCCATACAACAAACACCAACCATTAAGAAACTATGAAAATGCATGCCATTTATAATGTATAAGCTAAACATAACATCAAACATTTTATAGCTACCGTAAAAGAATAAAATGCCTGTGCGATCAGGTGCCACTATACAACCCGAAAAGAAAAAAATGGGTAGCTGAGCTCCACCCATATACAACCCATATTATAAAAGATTAATTATAATTAAGGATGAATACATGCAATGGGATATTCATCTTCTTCAAATTTTCATGTCTTCTTTTCTCCTCTTTGCTTTTGGCTCACTTCAAGGTGTCACATGGAACATAAGACATAGTCTTCTAGCTAATGCTCATCTAAATTCCTCCATAGCACTAATCCTAATTCCTAATTGCAAAATTACATTTAAATGGAAAGAGTAAATCTAACTACACCTTGTGGTGAATAAATCTCTTACAAGGAGTCGCCTTTCAAATCCGTGGAGAAAAGAAAGAAGAGACCTTGTAAAAATTCATCTTGATAAGATGCCATGTAGTTCTGCAGATGTACTTATTTAAGTGATCAGGTACTTCATGAAGGTATAGTGTACTATCTCAAGAGATAGAAGTCACCACCCTTTAATGGAAAATCACCTCAATAAGGACTCCTAAGAACAATGAGTCTGCATATGTACCAGAGATTTTTCCCCTACTTCACATGAAAAAGTAAAGCAAAGTTTATTTTAAACTGGGTTCGATAAGTTCCCTATATGGGCAAGCCCCCATAGTTAATTACATCCTAAAGATTAGGATCCTTTAAGAAAACTCTCGATTAAGGTAAATGATCATTATTTCTAAAGATTTCAATAGAAAGGACTATCAATCGATTGGTTTATATTTTTGAAGGTCAAATGAGATTGATCAAAAGAGGAGTTATTATCGAAGCCAAATTGGGAATAAGTAGGGGATGCTCACGATGCTAAGAAACTTAGCGAGCATCTTAAACTATCCTAAAATTGGGGTTTACATTTTAGAAATTGATTTTTTTTGTTTGAGTTATATTTTTCATTAAAAATTTAGGACTTAAGATTCCTTAACACAAGATTAAGGAAATTCCTAAGAGGTGCGAATTATGCTTATGGCCCACAAAGGGGAAAAGCAACCTTAGAACATAAATCTAGGGAGCTTCAACGAGGGTCGGAAGCACAACCTAAATCTAAGGCAAAAATGGGTAATTGGTTTGCCTCCACAAGAGAGGACAAACCACCCGACAACTTGACTTACAACCACCTGGGGGTGGTCGCCAACTAACTCCTCCTATGATTTTAAATACATGTAGGCAAGTCTTTATACTTATGCAAGATAGCTAGGCTATTTTTTATTTAGAAAGAGACTAAGTCCTTAAACTCACTCCCTAAAGAGACTAGATCATGTAAAGGGTATGCTTCAAATGACCTAAATCTAATGCATTTCAAATTTTATTTTATTATCATTTTTGGACAATCAATTTGACTCAGAATAATAGGATTTTTATGACTAATGCATGGGAAAATAGATTGTTGGCCAAATCAGCTAGAAGTTTATGAGGTGAGTTTCCACCACGACCCTCATAGGTCAAGCCGGGTTCTCTGGCAAAGATGGAAGCCCTCCAATCAAGAGTCAAATAAGATACTGTTGTGCATGATATTATAAAGAAAAGAACTCATCTAGCTAAGGGATTTGTAATTCTTTTATCTTGATTTTAATCCTAAGCTTTAGATGAGGTTATGAGTTATTTAGTTTTATTTTAAGTTTTTAAGTTGGGTAAAAGATTTATTTTTTCCTAAAGAGCCTAATCCACATCCAGGCCATACCTAAAGCAAAGAAGAAATTAGGAAAAACATTCCACCTAATGCACAGGTTAAACAAATATCAATCAATTTATAAAACTAGCACAAAAAAGAATAAATGGCCATTTGTGGCCGAGCACCACCGCACAAACCCAAAAATATTAAATGTGGGTAGCCAAGCTCTACCCTTATACAACCCGGATTAGAAATGAATTAAATTATATTTAAGCAAAAGGAATTCATTATTATCTTTAAGCTTTATCTTTCTTCTTCTTTCTTTCTTCTTTCTTTGGATCTTCCTTTGGATGGTTGAATGGTAGATGCTCCAAGGCTTCACATGGTGCATAAGATGGAGTCTTATGACCAATGATCATCCTAATCCCCCATAACAAATCATTCTAAATCCTAAATATACAAATTTTTACATGAAAAGGAAATGCATAAATCTAACCAACACCTGCAAAACAAAGGTTAGTCAAATCACACTACATAAATCACCAAGCATGTATATTGGACTTATCACCCCATACATGGGTGACCAAGTTCACTTGGCCTATGGATTATGCTAAGGGGTATAAGCACTTGAAAGCAAGAAGCATTTATATCTTTATTTATGATAGCGCCCCTTTAGCACAATCCCCTATAGAAAAGAATAGTTAGACTAAGCATGTCCTACCATTCATTCTATGAGCATACACCTTAACATCCAGTCTAAAATATTCATCACAAAATAAAACATAACATCAAGCCATGCACCAACCTAACCTAGAGTTAGAAGTAGTGACTTAAGCTAATGTGTGTGCTTTGAAGGTTTGTATGACATGCTTAGCTTAAGACTTTAGGTTTGAATTTTCTAAGTATGAAAGACATGTCCAACTTAGAGGAGGATTTCATTTAAGTTGTTTAGTGACTTTGGGTTGTTTTTATTTCATGTTTTAATTTGGTTTAAGTGAAACCTACAGTTAATTACTAAGTTAGAAGAGGGAAAGAGAGAACTTCTTTCATTCCCTAATCCTTAAGTAATTTCTAAGGCAAGTTCACATTTTACTTTCATTTAGGTGAATGTTTTAATTACATATTTTAATTAATCCTAAGTTTAGATCAACTCTAAACAAACCTATCCAAAAAGAAAGGCATTTTAAGATTAATAAAATTGAATCAAAATCCACATAACATACATTACTTCAATCTTTCCCAGCATATATAACATGCATATGGATGGATGCTAAGCATATCTATACATGCAAATGAGAATAGTTAACACACTTTATGATGCATGCTAAGTAATCCATTTAAGAAAATTTGGAAGTTAAACATGTATGAATTTTCTTAAGTAGAAAAGGTTTTCTTTCCAAAACTTCACATACATGCATGAAAGTAAGAAAGGCATAAGTGAGTACAACGCCATTGTTAACCAGGAGGGTACAAGACCTACTTAGGGATACTTAAAGCCTCACAACCTCAGGGTTGTCTAGACTAATATACCACTTTCCTTAAGTACTAACATGCATATAAAAGAAATAAAGTGGAGAAGAATATGCAAAAGTTTACTTAATGGTTTCATTTTGGTTTATGCAATTTATTCATGCAAGTGTAAGCACTCCTTAAGTGAGAGCATAGGGATGAATAGGGTTTGGAATCAAGTAAGTGTTGGGTTCTTTTCAAATGAACCCTACACTTTACTAACTCATATTCAAAACTATGCTAACCTAGGAAAGGAAGGAAAGGCTACACTAAACATGTTTTATAATCTATCACATGCAAGCTTATAATTAAATTATAAGAATATCACACTTTCAGATTTTATTTTTCATTTATAGATTTTGAAAATACTTTGGATTTAATAGTGATAATAGCCACTCATATTTTTTACTTTAGCCAACACATGCACATTTGACATAAAGTAAACAATTTTCTTTTAAAATTTTGAAAACATGAAATCATGGATGCATAAGTCATATGGCATACAATTTAACATGTTGGGAAAGATCTAAAGCAATGTAATCACATGAACAAACTCACTTTACTTAATTCCTAAAGACATTCTTAAAGAATAAGAAAACTTAGAATAAATCAAAGTGAATTTCAAAATGATTTTGTTTGATTGAAGTTTGATTTAATTTTAAAAGGGTGAGATTAGTTTGTTGTTCCTAACCCATTCCCACATGTGTTTTGTATTTTAGTTTAATTTTAGATAATTAGATCCATTTTTAAGTGTTGATTAGGTTAAGGTATGCATTAAGTGATTTAATTAACCCTTACCTACACCACCTTAGGAAAATTAACTTAGGTAATTATGAGCCAATGAGATGACATAAAACCCACAAGGTATGTAAATTTGTAATGCACCTAGTAATGAAAAGGCCTAATGCAATTTGTCTCACAATTAAAAGTTAATTAAGCTAAGGGGTTTTAGCTTAAGTACTTTTAAAACACCCTTTCACACTTATGAAAGGGGGTTTAATTTCCTTAATTAGACTTAGGCTATTGAACACCTAAATATCTACCCAAGGTAGATTAATTGAGTTCTGGAGATTTTTAGAATTTTTTGAAAATTATTTAAAAGGGTAATTAATGGATTAACCCTTAATAAAGAAGGGGATTAAGGAAATAAAAGGGGGTTTAGGAAATAGCTTAGGGGAAATACCCAAAAATTATTCCCTAAAACCCCTATTCACTAGATCTAACCTTAATCCAACTTAAACATAGGGAACCACTAATTACATCTTAATTACCCTTAATTACATGAAGAGGGTAATTTGGGAATGAGATAGCAATGTCCCTAATCAAGGCCCCAATAAATCTCAAGGAAATTAAGGGAGGCTAAGGTCATCCCCTAAAATGAACCCTAGAAATTTGAGATCCATTGATGATTTAATTAAAAAGTAATTAGCTAATTACCATTCCCAAAGAAACCCAAATTTAGAGAAAAAGGAAAATCAAAATGTATTGAAAATAATTTTAAAATATTCTAGATGAAATTATCTATCCAAGTATTTTTCTTTTATTTTTTTGAATTTTTTATGAAGAGTTATAATTTTTAGAAGCCATAGAGATTAATTAAGAATTAATTAGTTAAATAACTAATCTCCATTTAATCTCTACCCACGCACGCGGCGGTGGAGATGGCGGCGCTTTAGACGCATCACGTGAGCCATTATTTAACTCATCAAATCGAGAGGCGTGACGCACTTTTCTCTACCGTCCGATCAAAGATCAGACGATAGAGGATAAACCCGTGGTTCTAAAATCAGATAAGGGATTAAAAATGTGTCTAAAAATCTCGATCATCCATCTAAGAACACGCGGATGGACGGTTGAGATTGGATGAGGAATGTGAGCCATTCACAATCCAAGGAAAGATTCGAGCCCAATCCTTCATGGATTCAGATCAAGATTCAACACACACCATCTAAAGGATTAGAGCAGCCAATCCAACGGCTAAGATCCTATGAAATGAAAATCCACTTCATAAAATACCAACACACCATAGCCTTAGTGGTCAGAAATTCACTATCACCCAGGATCGATGAGGTAGCTTTTGTCTAGTGGAGATGAAGCCTTGCTGAGGTTTTGGGGCTCTTGATTGAGGAGTGATGATGAATTCTTAGCTTGATTTTGGATTGATCCTTCCCACCAGATGAAATCCAAATCTCTCCTGAGAGTGGGAAAGCTGGATATTTTCCAAAGTTTCTTGACTTAATTTACCGTGAGTGTTGTGATTTCAGTGAATTAGGGGGAGTATATCTCCCCATGGAAGGATCGAACAGTCGACAATGGACATTTCATTTTGATCCAATTGATCAAGGGTGGATCGATTGATGCTAGAGGTGGCACATGGTCTTGAGCCAAGAGTGGATTGCCAACCTCCCATGTGCATTCAATGAGTTTGGGGAGTTTGATTATGGGTGGGGTCCATAGGCCAAAAAATGGGACCATTGGGTTGGGTGCACCACTCATCACTAGGTCCCCTTGATGTTTTAGGAGAGCCTCAAGTATTTGTGATGAGTGCATGACCAAAATACCCATGGGCTAAGCCAAAATTTGTTCTATGGCCTAGGGGTATAGTGGTCATTTTGCTATTTTTTCAATTTGGTATGTTTGGTATGTTGAGAAAATAGGTTGGGCCAAGTTTCAATGGATTTGGAATCCATTTGATAGGGTTTGGCTCATGTTGACCCATTTAGGTCAAAATAGGCCAACTTGGGTCAAGTTGACCAATAGGTCAAATTGGGTCAAGATGACCAATAGGTCAAATTGAGTCAAACTAAGGGTTGGGTCAAGTTCATATGACCATTTGAAATATTTTGGTGCCTTTGGTTTGGTTCAATTTGGTATAGATTAGGTTTTGGCTCATAGACTCATTTAGTCAAATGGGTCAAGTTGACTATTTGACCCATTTGACCTATTTGAGAGTCAAGGGTAGGTTTAGGTTTGGTCATATGAAATGGATATATCTTTGTTTCCAATCAATTTGAGTTAGGTTCAATTTTGGCTCAACATGACCCTTTAGTCATATTGTCTAAGGTCAATTGGGCTTGGTCTAGTTGGCCAATTGAGGCTTTGGTCAAGTTCCACAAGTGATTTGGGATGGACTTAAACCATTGGTTTCAATCAATTTGGCTTAGATCAAGTTTTGACACATTTTGACCCTTTAGGTCGGAATGGGTCAAGTGGGCCAAATGGGCTAGGTTAGGCTCAAAGGTTGACTTGGTCAAGTTCAAACATAGGTCATGAGTGGACTTGGATCAAAGGTTTCAATCAATTTGGCTTATGGTGGATTTTAACTATGTTAGGTTTCATTTTGGGTTAAGTGTTGACTTGGTTTGATCGAATTTGATTGATTTGTCATCCCATGATGATTGTTGATCATGATGAGAGGCAAATATGAGTTTGGTTCAATCCAATTTGGTAGGATCAAAAGTTGGCTCCTAAGGGTACTTTAGGTCACTTTGGGTCAAGTGAGCCTAAGTGGGTCAAATGGCTTGGTCAATGCTTGATTTGAAGTTGATTGATCTTGTATATGAACTTATGATCCATTTAAATATAAATATCCATTTACAAGAGGTTTGAAGTCAAATGATTTTGATCCATTTGAAAATCTCATATTCAAAGGAAGAATATGAAGGAGTTTTGGGTTTGATTTTTGATTTGGATTTTGATTGAAGGATTGAAGTTTGGATTTATATATGAGCTCATGATTGTAGGATTGATTGAACCATGAGAGAAAATCAAGAGTTTGGCTTGATTTGAATTGATTTTGGCTAAGTTCAAGATTTTGGCTTGAAAGGCTTAGACTTGATTTTGATTTGATTTGAGTTTGAGTTTTGGAGTTGGTTTTGATTGTTTGAAGTTATATTTCATTTATTCATGTGAATATAAATGAGAATAGAAATTGATCATGAGAAAATTTCAAGTGAATTGAAAGAGTTTAATCATGATTTGAAGTTAAATCCATTAAAGGGAATTTAAAAGATTTAATTGAATTTTAATTTGAATTTTTATTTTTGACTTGGATTTGATTGATGTATATTTATATTTCATTTATATATGAGAATAAATGAGAATATAATTGATTTTGAGAAAATCCCATGAGTTTGAAGTGGTTTGATCGTTTAGGTTAAATCCATTAATGAAAATTAAGGGATTAAGGGAATTTCAAGCATTTTAAATTTGGAATATAATTTTGGATTTGATTTAATTGAGTTATATTTATATTTCATTTATATATGAGAATATAAATTAGGATATAAATTAATTTTGAGAAATCCCAAGGTTTTGAATTGGGTTGATCAAGATTTGGAGTTAATTTTGGCTAAGTCCTTTAATGAAAAATTAATGAAATTCAGGAAAATTTTCATGAATTATTTTGGAATTTTGAATTTGATTTGATGGATTTGAATTTATATTTCATTTATATATGGGAATATAAATGAGAATATAAAT
Source organism: Cymbidium sinense (assembly GCA_021442155.1). Classification (NCBI taxonomy): domain Eukaryota; kingdom Viridiplantae; phylum Streptophyta; class Magnoliopsida; order Asparagales; family Orchidaceae; genus Cymbidium; species Cymbidium sinense. The sequence goes on from CM038217.1 coordinate 136,120,179, forward strand.
GGATCATGAGAAAATCTCAAAAGGTTTGAATAGGTCTAGGTCATAATTTTGGCTAAGTCCTTAAGAAAGGATTAAGGACTTAGGAAAATTTTGACTTAGAAATTTTTGATGGATTTTGATCAGGTTTCAATCATGGATTTCAATCAAGGATTTGAGTCATGGAATTGATTTGGAGTTTGAGAAAATCAAATAGAATTGATTTGGAGTTTTACTTGAAAGAAGAAAAGTGAGGAAAGGTTTATGCTAAAGGGTAGGAGATTTTTCCTAACACCCATAAGGTATGACCTATTCTTATGGCTAACTCTTCTAAGTCCTCTAGGGCTAAGTTAGGGTGTCTACCTAATCACTAGATGTGTCTTATGACTAAGGAACTCTTAAAGTATAAGAGGAATCCTAATCTTAAGATGGAGGTATTGAGAGCTCATCTTAAAAATTAGGTCAACATACCTACAAAATAGAGATTGGCTAAACATACATTCCACCTTAGCAATTATATTTATAATTTGGACTTAGAACCCTACACATGGGTAACCAAACCTACCTATCCTAACTTGAATTATGCTTAGGGGCTTAAGCAACCTGCAAAGAGAGAGAGAGAGAGAGAGAGAGAGAGAGAGCATTTATATTTATTTTTTAGTGGCCCCTTAAGCATAATCCCCTGTAGAAAAATATGATTAGGCTAATAATGACCTAACATCCAGTCTATGAAACATACACCCTAACATCCAGTCTAAAACATTACATCTTAAAATAAAACATACAATTTTAACATAAAGGTAGAAGTGGTGACTTAATCTAATGTGTGTGTATCAAGGCTTGTGTGGTATGTCCTACATAGGCTTAAGAGTTATAGTTTTCTAAGGGTAGAAAAATTTAGCTTAAAGGGTGGTTTCACTTTAAGTTGTTTAGTTAATTTATAAAAGTTTCCATGCCTTTGAATTTTAAAATAACCAAGGCATTATAAAAGAGTAGGAAGAGAGGGATCAGCAATACGTAACGAACGAAGTTATCCCTACCTCAAATCACATCTAAAGCTAATTAATTAATCAATTCTCTTTAGTGAATGGCTTATAACATATTTTGATAATCCTAAGTTTAGGTTCATTTTAAATAAACTCCTTCAATAAGAAAGATATCTTAAGATTAATTGGAATGAATTACTATTACATAACACATATTTTTTTATTTCTTTCAATCATATATAACATACATATGGTTAAGTCCTGAACATACCTATACATGTAATTTATGTCTTAGCATACTTGAATGATGAATGTAAGAAAATGTATTTGGGATTGATATTTCATTTGATTGAATTATTTTTGTCATATTAACTTAAATCTCTATCTAAATTCTTATGCAAAATCATAAGCAAAGAGCTTTAAGTTACATAATTAATCAATTCAACCACTTGCAAAAAGTATGACTGCATGTTTCTTTTTAATAGAAAATGAGATTTTCATTCATTAGCCAAATGTACACACAAATGTATAGGAGTTTTAAGCAATAGCCATTGTTCTACAGGGAGTGAGGCAGAACCTCCTTATATATTAAAGCCATGCATCCTTGGGATGTCTATATAATATATATCCTATACATATGGATGTATAAGCAATTATAAGAATGAGAATCATGCAAAAGTAGAATTGATTTGATTTAATTATGGTAAGTAGGTACGGTGCCATTATTTCACACCAAGGGAGTGAGGTAGGAACCTCCTTAGGGCTACTTAAAGTCATGTGTCCCTGGGATGTCCAGGCTAATATACCCATTATTCTTAAATATATATATGAATGTGCAAGAAACTATAAAAATGAAAACTATACAAAAGTTGGATTCTATTGAATTGATTTATTTGTGTACATGAATTAAAGCTCTATCTAAATTCTAATGCCAAAAATGCATAAGATTAAAATCAAGCAAGTACGTCCCCACTGTTCTACACTAAGGAGTGAGGTAGGAACCTCCTTAGGGCTACTTAAAGTGCATCCCTGGTTGTCTAGACTAATATACTTGCTAACATTCTTATTTATGCAAATCAATATATGAATATAAGTAAGAAACTTCACTTCATACACTAAATTTATATTCACATGCACTTCCTATATATGTGTAACTAAAATCACAACACATATTCTTATTTATTAAAGAGGCTTTGAAAATTTATTTGAGATTTAGTAGTGATAATAGCCACACATAGTTTTAATTAAGTCAAAACAAGCAAATTTGACATTAAAGAAATTATTATTTGATTAATTTTAAAAGATATGAATGCATGAATTAAATGACACAACACTTTAATATAATTGGAAAGAAATAAAGGAACACAAGCATACAATCTTATTCAATCTAACTAATTCTAAGGACAATCACATTAAATAAGCTTATTTAAAATAAATCAAAGTTTGTTAAAGCCACTTTTGATTTCATGTTTGATTTGATTTGTGAAATGTGGAAGAGGTTTGGTGGCCCTAATCCCATTCCCATGTGTGTAAGTTAATATGATTTAATGAAAAGTAATTAGGTTGATTATATGAATTGGTTAAGTTAAGCATGGATTAAATTAATTAATTAACCCTTACTTATGCCACCTTAAGGTAATTAATTAAACAATTATGAGCTAACATGATATGAAACCACAAAGAAAAATAAATAGCAATACTCTTATAAATGAAAGGGGCCTAATGCAATTAGCACATAATTATTACTTAATTAAGCTTAAGGAGATCACTTAATTACTCTTATGATTTTCTCACACATGTGAGCTAATCTTAATTTCATTAGCTCTCTCTTTAAATTATTAAACACCCAAAAGAGCTACCCAAGAGTTAATTAGACAAGTTTTGGAATGATTATGATTTTAATTTAATTAATTAAGCCATTTAATTAATGAATTAAACCATTAATTAATTTCAAGTCAAGTGAAATGAACTTAGGAAAAAGAATGGGAAAGAGTTCTGAATCTCATTCCTCATGCCCATTCACTATCTCAAAATGATTAACAAGCTTAATTAATGATTTTTTACTATTTAGATTGTTAGTTAATCACCTCAATTAATTAAGAGAGTAATGTGGAGCTATGGAATGGGGGTAAATATGATACCATATAAAGGTTAGGAATATTTTATTTAGATGACCAAATATGACATTAAGGAATAATCATATTATCTTGAAAGATAAATATGCTTTCCTATAATGAATTCAATCATTTTAATAAAAGACTCCTAAGGCTAATGGGCTTTGGTGTACAGAGAATTTTTCCCTAAACTACATGGAAAGTAGAACAGGGTTTATTTTAAAATGCGATCATGGTTCCCTATAAAGACAAGCCTCTATAGTTAATTACATCTTAGGAATGGTCTCTTCTTAAGAATACTCTTGATTAAAGAAATAAGTGGTTATTTTTAAAGACTACTAAGATAGTTTTCAAAGGACTGATTTTTGGAAATTTAATTGGAAGAGATCTAAATTGGAGAGAATTATTTACAAGGGTCAAATGGGAGAAAGTAGGAAATTCCTATTGATACTGGGATACTTAGTAGACATTTCATCTATCCTATGATCGGGCTTCAAATTTTGGATTTTATTTTAGATTTCAAGTTATCATTTTTTTAGAAATATAGGACTTAGATTCTAAAGACAAGACTTTAAATGCCTAGGGTTGAAGACTTATTCCTAAAAAGGATGCTTCAGAACCTAGTCTACAAGTGCTTCTGACACATGTTAAATTCTCAACCTAGTTCTATCTTGGGAATTATTGATCATTTCTCTTATTTGAGGGAACTATCCCTGACTCTTCTAGACTTACAACCTACGTGGAGAAAGCTACCAGCTAACACCACCTAATCACATTTTTAAATTCATGACATAAAGTCTTATGAAAGCAAGAAGGCTGGGTTGTTGCATTTTTAGGAAATAAATCTATGAACTTAGACTCACTCTCTAATCCCTAAGATTATGTAGGATATGAAGATGCATCTAACTAATGCATATTTTTCAGATTTTTATGCTTTTTGGCTCAAGATTTATTTTACACCATAGGTATGCATTTTATGCCTAATGTCATGAAATTAGAAATGGGTATGTGCCAAATCAAAAGGGAAAGAGGTATTCTTCCATCATAGGCTCTCAAAGGTTAAGCCCATTCTCTCTAGCAAAGATGGAGGCCCTCCCTTAACAAGAGTAAAATAAGATGATTATGCATGATATTAAATATACAACATCTAGCTAAGGGGTTGTTAAATATTTTCTTATCTTGATTTAATGCCTAGGCTTTTATATGAGGTTATGAGTTGTATTTATTTTTATGTTTTGATTGATTTAGTTGGGTAAAAAATTTAATTTATCTTATGAGCGTACGTCTAGGCATTCATCATAAAGCAAACACAACACATAAAGAAATCTAGAAAAGCATATTATTTCTATTGCACACCCAAAATAAATTAAGCTAATTAAATAATATAAGAATAAGACAATCGGCCGGTACCATGCAAAAAGAAAAATGGAAAGTTTGCCTTATACAACCCGACCAAGAACTACAAGTTTAGATTTATGGGTTATCTTTCTAGAAAAATGTCCTTCTTCAGGGACATCCATCAGGCTCCATAGGGGACCATTGCACCATCTCCTAGTAGGGTCAGCTCCTACTAATCCTAGATCTCATAGATCATAACCTAATTTTAAGCTTAAGTTTACATTTTTAAATTCAAAAAAGAAATCCTAAGCCTTGCAACACAGATGTTAGGAAATACAAATTGAGCTCCCCTATTTTTCAATTTAAAAAAGAAATCCTAAGCATTGCACCATCTCCTAGAGAAAGTTTAAGATTGAATTGAGCTCCCCTATTTTTCAATAGAGAAAATTGAGAAATCTCAAATTAAAATCCCTCTTAGAATGCTTAGGAAGGCTCTCTGATTTCTCCTAACACTCTATAGGGCTTGATCGATTTGAGGAATGATGGATTTGAGTTGAATTAGAGGGAGTATATCTCCCAATCGAAAGAAGTTATCTTGTCATTTTGATCCAATCATAATGGAGAGGTTCTTAGGTCGATGTTTGCACATGGTCGCCTTGAGGCCTGTGGATTTCCAACCTCCCATGTGCTTGAAATTGAGTGGAAGAGGGATTTGAAATGAGCCAATTTGACCAATGGGGTCGAGTTTGGACTTGGGTCCATTTTGGATGACCCAAACCTATTGGGTTGGGTGCACCACTCTTCATTAGGTCCCCTTGAGCTATTAGGAAAACATCAAGTTGATATGAAGAGGGTATGACCAAATTACCCATGGATTAGGTCAAAATTTGTTCTACAACTTAGGAGTAGAATGGTCATTTTGCTGATTTTTCAATTTGGATATGTTGGGTATGTGGAGAAACTAGGTTTGGCTAAGTTTCATGAGATTTGGAATTCATTTGATAAGGTTTGGCCCATGTTGACCCATTTGGTCAAAATAAACTCAAGTTGACCAATTGGTTAAATTGGGTCAAACCAAGGGTCAAGTTCATATGACCATTTGAAATGTTTTGGTGCCTTTGGTTTGATTCAATTTGGTATAGTTTTGAATTTGGCTCATATGACTTCATTTAGGTCAAATGGGTCAAGTTGACCTATTTGACCCATTTGACCTATTTGAGGTAGGTCAAGGGTAGGTTTAGGTTTGGTTAGTCATATGGAGTGGAGTGAATTGATATCTTTATTTCCAATCAATTTTGGTTAAGTTCAAATTTGGCTCAACCTGACCCCATTAGGTTAAGTTAGGTCTAAGGTCAATTGGGCTATGTTAGGTCTAGTTGGCCAATTGAGGCTTTGGTTAAGTTCAACAAGTGATTTGGAATGAATTTGACCCATTGGTTTGGATCAATTTGGCTTAGATTAAGTTTTGCCACATTTTGACCCTTTAGGTCAAGTTGGGTCAACTTGGGTCAAGTGGCCAATTGGGCTAGGTTAGGCTCAAATGTTGGCTTTGTCAAGTTCAAACATAGGTCATGAATGAACTTAGATCAATGGTTTCAATTAATTTGGCCTATGGTAGAATTTAGCTATATTAGGTTTCATTTTGGGCTAAGTGTTGACTTGGTCAACTCTTAGGTTTGACTTTGTTTGGCCCAATTTGATTGATGGATCATCCCGTGATGATTGTTGATCATGATGAGAGGCTTAGGTGAGTTTGGTTCAATCCAATTTGGTTAGAATTAAAATTTGGCTCATAAGGGTACTTTAGGTCACTTTGGGTCAAGTAAGCCTAAGTGGGTAAAATGGCTTGGTCAAAGCTTGATTTGAGTTTGATTGAACTTGCATATGGACTTATGATTGAAATATAAATCCATTTACAAGTGGTTTGAAGTCAAATGGGTTTTAATTCATTTAACAATTTCAAATCCAAAGGAAGAATATGAAGGGATTTTAGCTTTGATTTTTGACTTGGGTTTTGATTGAGTGATTAAGTTTGTATTTAAATATGGATCATGATTGTAGGTTTGATTGAATCATGAAGGAAAATCAGTAGTTTGGCTTGATTTGAAGTTGATTTGGCTAAGTTCAAGATTTTGGCTTGAAAGGTTTAGATTGGATTTTGAGTGGATTTGAATTTGATTTTTGGAATTGGTTTTGATTGTTTGAATTTATATTTCATTTATATATGTGAATATAAATGAGAATATAAATGGATCATGAGAAAATTTGAAGGATTTGAAGTGGTTTAATCATGATTTGGGCTAAGTCCATTAAGAAGGATTTAAAGGACTTGGGAAATTTTGGAGTAGGGATTTGAATTTTTGAATTTGGTTTGATGGATTTATATTTATATTTCATGTATATATGTGAATATAAATGAGTAGATAAATGAATTATGAGAAAACCCCAAGACTTTGAATTGATTTGCTCATGATTTAGGCTAAGTTCATTAATGGAAAATTAAGGACTTAAGAAAGATTTTGAAATTGGGAATTTAATTTGAGGGTTTGATTTGTATTTATATTTCGTTTATATATGTGAATATAAATGAGATTATAAATGAGTTTTGAGAAAATCAAATGAGTTTGAATTGGTTTAGAGTTGATTTTGGCTAAGTCCATTAATGGAAAATTAAAGGGACTTGGGAAAATTTTAGATTTGAAATTTGATTTGATTGATTTATATTTATATTTCATTTATATATGTGAATATAAATGAGAATATAATGAGTTTTTAGAAAATTCCATGAGTTTGATTTGGTTTAGATCATTATTTTGGCTAAGTCCATGAAGGGAAACTTAAAGGTCCTAGGAAAATTTTAGATTTGGAATTTGATTTGAGGATTTGATTTGATTGATTTATATTTATATTTCATTTATATATGTGAAAATAAATGATACTATTAATGAGTTTTAAGAAAATTCCATGAGTTTAAATTGGTTTAGAGTTGATTTTGGCTAAGTCCATTAATGGAAAATTAAAGGGACTTAGGAAAATTTTAGATTTGGAATTTGATTTGAGGATTTGATTTGATTTATTTATATTTATATTTAATTTATATATGTGAATATAAATGAGAATATAAATGAATTTTTATAAAATCCCATGAGTTTGATTTGGTTTAGATCATGATTTTGGCTAAGTCCTTAAGAGGAAGATTAAGGACTTATGAAGATTTGAACTTAGGAATTTTGATGGACCTTGATCATGGGTTTCAATCATAGATTTCAATCATGGATTTCAATCATATGGAGTTGAATTGGATTTGGAGAAAATCAAATGAGATTGATTTGGAGTTTGACTTGAATGAAGGAAAGTGAGGAATGGTTTAAGCTAAGGGGAGAAAATTTTCTTAGCACCCATAAAGCATGACCTATTCCTATGGCTAACTCTTCTAAGTCTCAGGCTAGATTGAGTGTCCACCTAATCACTAGATGTGCCTTAAGACCAATGAATGTTAATGTCTAAGAGAGGTCTTCGGGGGTTGAGAGCTCATTCTAAAAATGAGGTCAACAAAGTCAAAGAGGTGGTCTTCCTTTCTTTACTTTTGACTACAAGATCATCAACGTAACATTCAACTTGATGATGAATGAGTTCGTTGATGATCCAAGTCATGGCACACTGGTATGTACACTAACATTTTAAGGCCAAAAGGCATGACCCTTTAACAATAGATTCCAATCAAGGTTTGAAAAGTAGTATTTTTCTCATCCTCGTGGGCCATCTTAATTTAGTTGTAGCCAGATGACCCATCCATGAAAGAAAAGACTGCATGAGATGAGACAATGTCCACCATCAGTTCTAGTATTCGTAGTGGAAATTCATCTTTAGGACCTGTCTTATTTATATGCCTAAAATCAACACATATGCAAATTTGGTCATTCTTTTTTTTTTAATTGGGATGACACTAGCCAACCAGGTAGGTATTTTTCTTTCTTGATAATACCAGCATCGATCAATTTCTTGACTTCAAAAATGACTTGTTGTTCAATGTCTAATCACATGCATCTAGGAGCTTGCTTGATAGGGTTAACATTAGGGTTTATTGCTAGTTTATGGACTGCTACATCATGAGATAAATTAGGCATTTCTTCATAACTCTATGAGAACCAGTCCTTAAACTCAACTAATAGTCTAATTAAGTCATTGGTTTCTTCTTCATTCAATAAAGAATTGATGTATGTCAATCGTGGATTATCTTCAATTCCTAAGTTGATGTCCTTAAGTTCATCAATGGTTGATCTGATATCTTCTTTGAATTCTGGCGATGCATCCTTGACTTTAAAGTCATTTGGATCATCTAAAATTTTTAAACACATCTCCTCATATAAGTTAGCATGATTTAAAAAGAACTTATCAGATTTCAAATGATTGGTGATGACTAGGCAATGGTTGTCATCATTAACTGCACCCACTGTATCGAATCTTAGTTCTAGTCTTGATTGAGGATGTCTGCTTTGGTTGTTCCATATCCTTTTAGAGTAGTTTGACTTATGTTTAGGCTAAGTATGGGATTAATCCCTTCTTTGCTAAGTTAAGAACATAAGACAAGTACCAATCAAAAGGCAATTGTATCAAATCTTTATATGAATCATCCTCAAGTTCTACATCAGCTTCTGACTTGAGGATGATGCTCCCAACAAAAATCTCTTTGGCTTGACATCTATAGATGACTTGGGGGTCTCCTTAACTACCAAACTCTCAACTTTTTGAGAGAAAAGTGGGGTTAGAGCTAAGGTTCCCAGCTACTACCTGACTGATTTACATAATACTGACATGGATACATTCATGTTTTGCTTGGAGGCCTGGTCTTCATCACTGTTTGGCTCGAACGTCACCTCTAATGGGACTAGCTGAGAGGGGTTGATCGGCGTGCTAACCACATGAAACTCGTCCTCCGTACTAGATTCCAAATCTATATGGATAGTAGGGGTACTCTATGATCTGGAATATAGCTCCCACTGGTTGGCCACCAACAAGAGGTCTTCCACCTCTAGATCTGCCTCTTCCTCTACTTGGTGGAGGTCGAGTCATCCTACCCATGTGTTCATATGGAGGAAAGAACAGTGGGTGGAATCTAACTTTAGGCTCTACCTCTTCCTCACTATTTGTTTCTCGCTCACTTGTATTTTCTTTTTCTTTTTCAATTTCTTCTTCTTCTTCTTTTTCTTTTTCAATTTCTTCTTCTTTTTCTTTTTCTTTTATTTTTAAATATTGACCAAGTTCATGAGAATAAAATCTATGATTTTGAGGAAGATAGTATGTCGTGTCTTCATATATCTCAACATCTCTAATTGAAAATGACTTCATGTCTCCTTTGACATAATATTCGATTCCACCTCAAAATTTATTATACGATGTAGAGAGGATGGAATCATCTTATTCTCATATTTTCAAGGCCTACTGAGCAAAGTAGTGAAAGATGTATCTGAATCAATTATATAGAACTTGGCCTCTATCTTCCAGTCATCTATCTCTAATGGAAACTCTATGGAGCTTAAAGCCCTCTCGCCTTGCTCATTGAATCCTCTCAACGTCATCCAATATCCTCAAAGCTTAGAGATATTGATCCTTAGGTGGGCAAGGATCTTTAGACTCATAATGTTCAATGATCCACTTGATCAACTAACACCGTGGAGAGTCTGAATCTTTCCATATCCACTATGATGTAGAGGGGACGATTGTAATCGATTATCCCCAAAAGAAGATCTTCATCAGTGAATGTCACTCCATGACCTTTTCTTGAATAACATGCATACTCTCCAACAGCTTGAGCTAAACATATTTTTGGATCAAGAAGAGCTTTGATCAATGACTCCCTCATCTCTTTGGATAAGACAAGGGCATCATATATGCTTAGTTTAGTTGATAATTTTCTCAGGTGAGCGAGGACATTGTAGTCAAATCTTGGCTGGTCCTCCATAAGCATATCCATAGGTGGAGCATCCTATGGAGGGGCTATCTGTTCATTTGAACCAATGACTTGGTTACCCTTACCCTGAGGTACCACCCTAGGAGGTCAAACTTTGCCACTCAGAGGTTGACTTCAGTGACTTTATGAGATGGTTTAGTGGAATAGTTCTACGCTCATCAGGTTCACCTACAACTTCTCCTAGAGGATCATCAGAGTCAGATGACTCCAAATAAATCTCAAAGGGAAAACTTGAATGATTCAGAAATGGAAAATCCATTTCTAAATTAGAAGAGAATGATCAAAACTAGAATTATTATTATTACTTAAACTTGGAAAGTTTTCTATAAGAATAAGGTTTATTTAATCTATCTATAAAAGTAGGTAAGTAATAGCTTGGGCGTGCAGGATACCGGCGATGATACTAATGAGGAGGTGGCGGTGATGGCTGCTGTGGTAACTGAGGTGGCTAGTATGATGGCCAAGGTGGTGACAGAAGAGGTTGTTGAGCTCGAGGCCTATTTGACTAAACCCTAGCTGGCTATTTTCCCTTATCAACTACTATGAATACCTTCTTCTTAAATTCCCTTTGAGGTTTGGGCTTGGCTAAATGGTCCTAGAAAAGTAATTATTTAGCTTCCTCTTGTAGACTAGCTGCATTATTGATTAATTTCTTAAGGTTTTGATTGTAAAACCCTTGAGCATGAAAGCAATCGGGTCATAGATGTTCTTTAGGAGAATCTCTATGGCATGTTATTTAGACAATAATGGTTCACATTTCATACTCAAGTTTTGCCACCTGAGAATGTAATCAATAAGGGACTCATTTGGAACTTGTGTAGCTACAACAAGATTGCCTACAGTAACCCTTTGATGAGCTCCAGCAAACCTCTTGATGAACATGTGCTCTAACTCAGCAAATATCTTTACCAAACCATTGGACAATTTGGCATACCAGTCAAATGCAACACCCACTAAATTGCTAATAAATAATCTGAAAAGAAGGGCGTCACTACCACCGATGTTGTAGAAACCAGCCTTGAAATGTGCAATATGTTGGCGAGGGTTCCCACTACCATCAAAGATTTTAAAAGAAGAGGCACAAAACCCTTATGATATTGGACTACATCAAATTTCTCATGTTATGGTCTACTCTTTGGAATAGATAAGCCACCTTGGGCTTGTGCTAGTTCCCTCACCTATTGTTCCTTTATGTGTTTGATATCTTTCTCATGCATAGATGTACTATCCACCACCATCCCATACAATTTCCCACTATCTTTCTCTACAGGAATGCATCTAGGATGATCCGAGGTTTGTGTTAACTCTACTCTATCAGCTACTACTAGAGATGGCTGTGAAACTGGGGATGAGTTATGCATTGCTAAAACTAATGCCATCAACTCCTCAATTTTCTTTCCCATCTTCTCAATGTGATCATCTCTTTGTTTAAGCTCGTGGAGGAGGTGCTGAGTCGAATGGAAGACATCATCCTCTTCAACTACAATACCTTCCTAACTATGCTGATCTTTATGGAGGGAGCTCCCAATATTGACCATGTGGACGCCAAGTCCTCCAACAAATCATCCTCATCGGGGTAAAAATTAGCCTTACCCTCATCCTAATCAGAGAATACCTTAAGCTACTACTCTCACTATGGGGACCCTTACTGCCTTTCTCTTTAATGGAGGAAACTCAAAGTAAGAAGGCATGTCAAGGTAAATAAGTGGTGCTTTCCTGACACCTCCTCCCTTGAATATTGTGAGGACTGTCCCTCACAATTAACTCACATAGCCTTGAATCTGTGACCAAATTGAATTAGACCCACAGTGGGTGAAGTGAGCTTAGCCTGATCTAAGGCTAAGTGAAGACTGATCGGGAAAGAGAACACAAACTTGTCCGGAGCCATGTGTACTAAACTAAACAAAAACTGATTGAATTGAAACTTTGCATTTGTTGAAAACATAACTGAATCATTCCCTCGCCTTAGTATTTACCTTCAGAAGTAAATCCTAGACTTGATTCAAAAATTCAAACTCATACTCAACAAATTTTGTGTCACCCTCCTTCAAGATCTTTGATGGCAGTGGAACCCGCATCAGCATATCGCACACTTTAAGGCTAGCTATTGCAACGCTGGAGATAGTGACACACTAGTGTTCGACTTTTGTCGAGTAGGGTTGCATTTGATTGGTATCTGAGCCCAATAATGCCAAGACTTTTGCTAAGTTGTAGCACCTCTTTATCAAGAGGTTTGTTGGAGCTCAGTAAAGAGTGATTGTAGGAGACCTCATTATAGCAAAGTAAGTTTTGAATGAGTCCCTTGTTGATTATATTCTCAAGTGATGCAACCTGAGCATGAAATGTGAGCCATAGCTGTTCGAATAAAACGCCATTGAGATTCTCCTCAAGAATATTCATGGCTCAGTCATCTTCATGCTTAAGGGTTTTACCATCAAGACATTTAAGAAACTAATCAACAAGGTGGCTAGCCTGCAAGAGGAAGCCAAATATTTACCCTTTTCCAACCAATAATTTTGACCCAAGCCACAGAAAGTGTTTGAGAAAAATGGAGATAGTTGTATCAATGGATAGAGGGAAGAAGTCAGCCAGAGTCCAATATGAAAGTCCCTGAGCTTAGTAGCCTCCTTTGCCACCTCCTTTGTCACCAACTCGGCCGTGATATCAGCCATCATAGCCACAATAGCCATTCCCACTACATCAGTAGCCTATCCAACAATGGTACTCCTATTCATCAGATATTATCCATATACTTTATCGATAGATTGAATAAGCCATATTCATTCAAGAGGGAGGTAGTTAGGAAAATCTTTAAGAATCTCTTAAATAAACTTGACTTTCATTTGCCAGAGCCCAAGAGGCCGGAGGAAGTGGGCAAGAGTAATGATCCTAACTATTTCCCTTACCACCGCATGATTAGCCATGTCTTAGAGGATTATATCACTTTTAAAGACTGGCTTGAGCGTAGCTACAAGTTAGGCATTGTAGTTTTCCCCAAGGAATACTTATTAGAACAACCATCCAGTTCTATTAGGATAATTCTTAGGGATACCTATGATCCTCTTAAGATAAAATAAGGTTGGGATATTACCTTATCTAGAACCTCAAAAAATGGGGTTTCTAAGATCAAGAAACTCTCTTATAGGTGCTTGAGGTAGCTCAAAACTCCAACATCAAGGAAGGCCAATGATAACTTGAAGAAGGTGATAGCCCAGCAGCAGCAGTAACAACTCACCTTACTTGGCTGAGATAGTTCAGTAGCGCAACCACCATCTGAGTCTAGCACTTCATCCACAGTTGCAGCTACTACTTCTTCCTCTGCTAGCTCCTCTTCTACCGATAGGAGCGTTGTATCAATGGACAAAGGCATTAAATCCCTTACCCTGCTTACTTTGTTTGATTTTTATCATATACTTTCACCTAAAAAGAAATTAATGAAGAAAGATTTTACTTACATCTTGTCCACTTCTAATACTCTAGATTTTATTCCTCTTGAAAACTCTCTAAGTCTAGAAAATAATAATAGCTCTAGTCATTATGATCCCCTCTCTAATTTAGAAGTGAAACTTTCCTTTTCTGAATCATTCAGGTTCACCACTTGAGATTGATCTAGAGTCAACTAACTTCGAGGATCCCATAGGAGAAGCTATAGGTATACCTAATGAGAAGGCAAAACTTTTCACAAGTTCCTCATTCCATGAAGTCACTGAACTCAACCTACGCAGTGGTAAAGTTCTACCTCATAGGGTAGCACCTCAGGATAAGGGTAAACAAATCATTGGTTCCGAGTGAGCAGATAACCCCTCCATAAGATGTTCCACCTATGGATATGCTTGTGGAGGACCAAGTCAAAGTTGATTACAATATCTAGCTCATCTTAGAAAGTTTCCAAATAAGTTAAGCATATATGATGCCCTTATCTTATCCAAAGGGATGAGAGAATCTCTAATAAAGGCTCTTCATGATCCAGAGATATGCTTAGTTCAATTGACCAGTGTTAAAGAGAAGGAACACATCTCAAAGTACATCTTAGGAGTTACATTCAGTGATGAAGACTTGCTTCTAGGAATGACCAAACATAACCACCCTCTTCACATTATAGTAGACACTGACTGATATAGGTTATTAAGAGTTCTAGTAGACAAAGGTGCATCAGTCAACATTATGAGTCTAAGAACCCTTGCCTACTTGAGGATCAATTTCACCAAACTCTAAAAGGAAAGGATGATGTTGAGAGGATTCAATGAACAAGGCTAGAGGGCTTTAGGCTCCATAGTGTTGCCATTGGAGATATATAATTGGAAGATTGAAGCCAAGTTTCATATCATAGATGCAGATACATCTTTCAATGCTTTTCTTGGGAGACTATGGATACATGAAAACAACATAGTTCCATCCTCTCTACATTAGAGCATAAAGTTTATGAGAGGTGGAATTGAGTATTGTATCAAAGGAGATCTCAAACCATTCACAGTTCATGAGGTCGAAATATATGAGGATGCAGCCTATTTCTTCCCCCAAAACTAATAAGTCCATTCTGAAAATCTAGTCAAGATCCCCATGAGGGAAAAAAAGAAAGAAAATAAAAAGAAAAAAATAGAAAAGAAAAGAAAAGAAAGAAAAAGAAAATAAAAGAGAGTGAGACATGCTCAGGGGAAGACATAGATCCTAACATTAGATTCCATCCACAGTTCGTTACTCCATTCGAACATATGGGTAGAATGACCCAACCTCCTCCAAGCGGAGGTAGAGGATAGTTTAGAGGCAACCCTTGAGGTGGAAAGCCTCCCTATTGGCCACCCAATAAGAGGTATGTCCCATCCACCATGAGTACGCATGTTACCCACATAGACTTAGAATTTAGTTCAGAGGATGAGTATGGTTACACCCTCTATTATTAGAAAATCCCTTTTAGGGATGACACTTAGATAGTGATGAAGACTAGGCTCCAAAGTAAAGCATAAATATATCCAATTTTGCATATGAAATAGTCAGGCATTAGTTGGGAACCTTAGCTCTAACCCCACTTCCCTCACAAAATGTTGAGGGTTTGGTAGTTAAGGAAGCCCCTAAGTCATCAACAGATGGGAAGACTTAGAGATTCTTTTTGGGAGCATCATCCTCAAGTCAAGAAGCTGATGTACAACTTGAGGATGATTCATATAAAAATTTAATACAATTGCCTTTTGATTGGTACTCACCTTGTGTTATTAATCTAGCAAAGAAGGTATTAATCCTACATACTTGGTCTAAACACATGTTAAACTACTTTGATTGGTTATGGGATAACCAAAGTAGACATCCTCAATCAAGAATGGGACTATGATTTGGTTTAGTGGTCCAATCGATGATGATGATTATTGGCGAGTCATCACCAATCATTTGGAATCGAGGTTCTTTTCAAATCATGCTAACTCATATGATGAGCTATGTTTAGAAACTTTAGATGATCCAAATGACTTTGAAGTCAAAGTTGCACCTCCAGAGTTTGAAGAGGAGATCAGGTCAACCATCGATGAGCTCAAAGAAATCAACTTAGAAACTAAAGACAATCCATGTCCAACATACATCAATTTTTTTGTTAAATCAAATTGAAATCAATGACTTAGTTAGGCTGTTGACTGAGTTTAAAGACTATTTCACATAGAGTTATAAAGAGATGCCCAGTTTATCTTCTAATATAGCAGTCCATAAACTAGCAATAGAGCCTACTGCTAACCCTATCAAGCAAGCTCCTAGACACATGCAATTAGACATTGAAAAGTAGGTCATTTCTAAAATCAAGAAATTGATCAATGCTAGCTTTATCAGGGAAGAAAAATATTACCTGGTTGGCTAGTGTCATAGTTAAGAAAAAGAATGGCCAAATTCGCATATGCATCTATTTTAGGGATCTAAATAAGGCATGTCTAAAAGATGAATTTTCACTACTAATATTGGAATTGATGGTGGACATTGCCTCATCTCATGTAGTCTTCTATTTCTTGGATGACTCATATGGATATAACCAAATAAAGATGGCCCTTGAGGATGAAAGAAAAACTACATTTTGGAACCCCGATCGAAATCTTTTGCTATAGGGTTGTGCTTTTCAGCCTTAAAAGTGCTAGTTCTACCTACCATCGGGCCATGATTCAAATCTTCAATGAACTCATTCATCATTAAGTCGAATGTTATGTCAATGATCTCGTAGTCAAAAGTAAAAAAAGAAAGACAATCTCTTCGACTTGAGAGTAGTTTTTGAACGGGTAAAGAAATTTAACCTCAAAATGAATTCCCTGAAGTGTGCATTTAGAGTAGCTTTAAAAAAATTCTTTGGTATTTTGTCCGACACCGGGGAATTAAAATCAATCCAAAGAAGATCAAGGCGATATTAAAAATGCCACCCCCTAAAAGTCTAACTTAACTCGGATCATTCCAAAGGCGCCATATCTCAGACGCTTCATTTCCAACCTATCTGGAAGATGCTAGCCATTCTCAGCACTTTGTAAAAAGGATGCCAAGTTCAAATGACATGATAAGTGCATCATGCCTTTGAAGATATCAAGCACTACCTGATGATACTGCAATTTTTGTAGCACCTATTTTGGGCAAGCAATTGATTCTATATACTGCTGCATTAGATGACTCATTTGACACTTTGTTGGCTCAAGCCAACGATGAAGAGAAAGAGAATGCACTCTACTATCTCAGTTGCCATCTAATCCTTACTAAGACAAACTATCCATTTATTGAAAAGCATTTCATATCTTTAATCTTTGCATACCAAAAGCTATGACATTACATGCCTTTATCATAAGGTGAACTTGATCTCTAGGATCAACCCACTATAATATCTCATGACACGGATGATGCTATCCTGATGGTTGGCGTGATGGTCTATGATTTTGTCATAGTTTTATATTATTTTTGTACCCCTCTATAGTAAAAGAACAAGCACTAGTGGATATCTTAGCAGTGCACCCACTTAATGTTGATTCCCCGCTTAGTGATGACCTCCCAATGACCAAATCATACACTTAGAGGACACTAGCAATCACTGATGGGAGATGTATTTTGATCGTGCGTCTTTCTTTCAAAAGGGAGAAGAACCATGATTTACTCTCCCTGGAAAGATAGAGGTATGTCCTAACTCTGGACCGATGTGATGAGATTCTCATATCATATGTCCAATCCATGCACAAATAATGAAGCTGAATATGAGGCTCTGATTGCCGATCTAGAGTTAGCCATTACTCTATGCATCCAAAATATCAACATCTTCAAAAATTCTTAATTAGTTATCAACCAAATCATTAGGTCTTATAAAGTTCTAAAGCCTAAGCTCCATCACTACCAAAAGTACACTATGGAGTTGTTGGCCCAAATCCCAAAGGTTACCATTTACAAGAATCCTCGAGGAGAAAACACCGTAGTAGATGCTTTAGCCAAGCTTGCCAAGGAGTTGGCATGCCCAGAAGATGAATCCATACCCGTGAGGGTCCAAAATAGACAAGTTTATCCCTTATTGATGTTGAACTCATTGAGAGACTCTCTCTTGAAGGGGAGATTATTGTTTCCAAAAAGGACAATGAGTCAGATTAGAGGCAACCATTCATGGATTATCTAAATATAGCCAAACTACCTTAAGAGAAGTCCCTAGCACATTAGGTGAAACAGAGAGCCCTTTTCTATGCTCTCGTGGATGGCACCTTATACCGATGATCCTTTGATCATATGTGGTTACGCTGTTGTTGACCTCACTTTTAGAGTGAGTTCTAAACTCCCTCATCCTAAATGTAAGACTCTTATAGACATTAAGAGCTCCTTAATCTTAAGACACTTGTAGTGATTAAGTGAACACTTAACCTAAGCCTAGAGACTTAGGAAAGTTAGCCACAAGAATAGGTTATGCCATAGGGACTTAGGAAGACTAGCCTAACCAAACCCCAAATTCATATCAAACCCAAACCAAGTTTCTAAGACTCACAATCAATCTCATGATTAAATTCAAACTCAAGATTTCCCAATAAAACCTCATGATTGAATTCAAAATGCTTTCTAAGACTTTGATTTCATCTTATGGACTTAGCTTTATCCAAATTCAAATCAATCCCAAATCATTTGATTTTCTCAAAGTTCAATTCAATCACTCAGATCAAATCAAATCCAAATCCAAACCCAAATCAATTCCAAAGTTCCAAATTTCCCTCTTAAGCCTTATGATCCACTCTCATAAGCTTAATCAAATCTCCACCTAAATTATCCCAACATTGATTTATTTCCATATAAATCAATTATTTCTTCATTTATTTTTATAAATATAAATGAAGTCCATACTCTAATGACCAAAACCAAATCAAACTAAATCTAAATCTAACCAAATTCCTTCTTAAGCCTTATGGATCTATCTCCATGAGCTTAACCAAATCTCATACAAATCAACCTAAAATCAATTGGTTTCTTTATAAAATAATTATTCCTTCATTTATATTCACAAATATAAATCAAACCCACCCTCCAATGACAAAAAATAAATCAAACTAAATCAATTCCCCACTTAAGCCCTTTTGACCTACATCCTTAAGCTTGGTCAAATTTGCTTCCAAATCACTCTAAACTCTAGTGATTTTCTCATGAATCATTTATATCTTTATTTATATCCCCAAATATAAATGAAATATAAATTCAAATACCCAAAACCGAATCTAAAATCAAACCAAAATCAAATTCAAGCCTTTTTAGCTAATTTCTTGAACTTGGCCAAATCGTATCCAAATCAAGCCAAAAATAATGGATTTTCTTTTGAATCGATCATTCCTTCAATCACATATCCAAATATAAACATAAACTATAATTACCAAACCAAATTTAAGTCAACCCAAGTCAAGCCCAAGTCAGTTTTTTTGACTTGAAAACTCCAAATGAGCCAAAATCCATTAAACTCCAAATTGATTGTAGTTGGATTTGTATTTCAATCCTAGGGTCATATATGAGTTAAACTAAACTTGAATCAAGCCAAAATCAAACCAATTGACTCATTTAGTTCTACTTGACCTAAAGTGACCTAAAGAACTCTTTTGAGCCAAGTTATAATTCAACCCAATTTGGATTGAACCAATCCCACCTGAATCTTATATCATGATCAACAATCATCCTAGGGTGATCAACCATCTTGAACTGGGTCAAATCAAGTCAACTTGATCCTTTGACCAAAGTCAACCTTTAGCCCAAATGAAACCTAAATTAGCCAAAATACACCATACATCAAATTGATTGAAACCAAACCATTATCAATGATTGAACATGACCAAACCCCCAATTGAGTCAAACCAAGTCCAATTGGCCATTTGACCCAAATTGGCCTAAAAAGCTAAAATGGGTCAAATCATGATCTAATCCAAATTAATTGTAACAAATGGATCAAGTTCATTTTAAATCATTTATTGAACTTGACCAAATCCATAATTGAGCACAATTTGATCAATTGGTCAACTTGACCCAACCTAGCCCAAATTGACCTAAAAGGGTCAAATTGGCCAAAATCTAAATTAAACCCAAATTTACTTAAACCAAAACCTACAATCATTTTCAATTAGTCAATTGAACATGAATCAACACCAAACCCAACCCTATTTGGTCAAATTGGTTAACTTAGCCCATTTGACCTATTTGAATCCAAGTAAGCCAAAATCAAACCTAAGCCAAATTGATTGAAACCACTAAACTAAAACTCTTTAAATCATCATTTGAACCTAACTCAAGCCTTGGTTTGACCCAATTTGACCAATTGGTCAATCCAACCTAACATGAATCCATATGAACCCATTTGACCAAATGAAGCTAAAGCACCCAAAACCAACCCATGGACCTTTGATGGATGACCAAACACAACCCAAATTAACCTTAGATCAACCCAAAGCCATCTAAAAGTCAAGTAGGCCCCACCAAAGCAATGGACCATTGGTTAATCCTTCCTTCCATTGGATTCTCCCTTTAAGAAGTAAGGTAAACTCCCCCCATCACCATGGCAGCCCTCAAGGCACTCAAGGGAGGCCCCACCTGACCCACCTAGCTCACCTAATCCACCATAGGTTGGCCATGGACCAATGGGAGCTGAGTTGAATCACCTCCCATACAAACCGAGCACCCTACGGATTCAAGCCAAGAAATCATTGCACATCAGCCCTTGGGTAGCCTCCCATTACCTTCTCCACTCACGTTGAGCCATGTGGACTTAAGTGTGACCTCTTCGGCACCCTGATGGCGGCCTACTGGCCGAAAGAAGCAAGCCCATCCCATCCATCCTCCTTTGCCAATTGAGGGGGTATACCCCCTCAAATCAAATGAGAATTTATTCATTCATATTCGTCTGAGCCCTAGAGACTAAAATGAAACTCCTTAGCCATTTTTCCCAAGCTTCCAAGCTCTCCCATTTCTCTCTCTCTTAATGTTACATCAAATCAAAATAGGGGCTCAAAATCCCATTTGCACAATCCTCCACCAAACTTCAATTCCTTTTGCACACACCATCCTCGTGTGTTGTTAAAGTCATTGAAGCCATTTCCTAAGCCCCAAATCCACTATAAACATGAGTTCAATCAAGACCGAAGATCCAAAGCATGTGGATTGGTCATCCGAGGGATCCACACTAAATCAAAGCCCAAGCTTCTCAATAGGGATTTGCCTCAAGTAGGCAAAGCTACCTCCATCGATCCCACCGCCAGTCTTGAGCTCCAGTGAGGTAATTCCCTAAAACCATAGCTTAGGTAAAAAGTGGTTGGTATTTTTCAAGAAAATTTGTATGTCATGTGATTTTGATGATTGTATGTGTTCCTCTCCTTCCCTTAATAGTGTGATATCATTTTGGAAGTAATTCAAGCCTTGGTGAGATCGGATGGAATGGAGAAAGATAGACGACATCCATCTTCATCACTCACGAAGGAGAAAGATCATGGGCCTTCTATTCCATGTGATCAGAATGGATGACCATGATTAGATCATGCTTAGATTTCTGATTATTTCTCTAAATCATGGGATTAATCATGATCATTTGATCTTAGATCGGATGGTCCATGAGAAAGCGCATCCGCTGCTGGCTGACTCAGCCATGTGATGTGATAACTCAAATAACCTATCCCATCATGCCACGTGAAAAGCACGTCGCGTTAGCAGTCACGTGGTGCCGATGAGATTAGAGCTTTATTTAATCTATTTTTAAGTCTAAATCTTCCAAAATTCTTAACTAATTGTAGAAAAATCCAAAAACAGTAAATGAGGGCTTGTTTTAAAGATATTTCAATGAATAATTTAAAAAAGATATTTTTAATAGATTTTGAAAGTAAATGGATCTTAATTAGGGTTTAATTAAAAACTTAATTAGCTTAATTACTCATTAATTAGTTATCAACTTAATTTTAAACTTTTTAAGGATGTTTAGGGGATTACCTCTGACTCTCTTATTTTTCTTGGAATTTATTGGTTGCTTAATTAGAAAAATTGATTGATTAACCCATAATTTTGCTCTTAATTTCATTAAGGGGTGATTAAGCATATGAACAATGATTAATTAATTATTTGGACTCCTTAATCAATGTTGAACAGTAAGAAGACTTAGTGAAGTGGATTGGAGCCTCCCTCCTAACCCCTTCTCTAATTTTCCCTCTCTTTTCAATTAAAGTCCTAATTATTAATTAATTAACTAATTTGAAATAATTTGCTAAATTAGAATTCAAATCATATTAAATCATGCTTAATCCAATGGATGGCTTATGGAATTAGGTGGGGACCTCTTTTCCAACCTTTTCCCTTAAGTCCATTTCATTTTCAAAGGATAATCAAATTTGATAATTAAGAGAGAAAAAATGAATTAATGGATTAACCCTTTGATTAAAACCAATATGAATTTAATCAATTTGAACTAATTGAGACATGTTTAGGTGTATGTAAGGGATAATTAATGGACTTAATTCACACCTTAACCTAAATAAAACATAAAATCATTCTAATTGTTCTAAAAAGTAAACTAAATCAATTCACACATGGGGAAATGGGTTAGAACCAGCAAACTCTTTTCATATTTCCTAAATCAAATTTAAAACAAAAATAAAAATCACTTTTAAGAATTTTGATTCACTTTAAATTATCTTATTTCATAGAATTGTCTTTAGAATTAATTAGGGTGAATGAAGTTACATTCTTACATCACTTTATTTCTTTCCAAGCATACTAAATGCTATATGCCATATAAAATCATGCATTCTTATCTTCTAAAAAAATAAAAATAAATGAAATATTTCCTTTATGTCAAATTGCATGTTTTGGCTAAAGTAAGAATATGAATGGCTATTATCACTATTAAATCAAAAACTTATTTTCAAAATGTATAAATCAAAGATTATAAATGAAGGTATGCTACTTATAAATACTTATAAGCTTTCATGTGATTATAGCATAAAATTTGTTATGTGATTTTCTTCTCATTTCTTAACATGGGTTTGGATAGGATTTGCTAAGAGTATAGTTCATTTGAAAAGAACATAAAATTTGCTTAAATATATTCCTATACACTTCTATGTTTTGACTTAAGAAGGATCTTCACATTTACACATGTAAATTGCATAACCAAAATCAAACTAACAAAAAAATAATTTGCATGATTCTTCATCCATTGTTTTCTTTTTGTACATGCACATGTATTTAAGAGAAGTGGTATATTAGTCAAGACATCTTGGGGTTGTGAGGCTTTAAGTAGCCCTAAGAAGGTCTTGTACCTTATACCTCTGGTGTAGAAAATAATGGCGCCGTACTCACTAATGTCTTTCATACTTGTGGATGTGCATTTGATTAATGGATAAAAGAATTGCTCTCTTTTCTACTTAACAAAATCATGCATTCATGGAATATCCAACATTTTCTAAACAACATCTCTTTGCATTTATCATCAAAGTGTGCTAAGGTTTGCATTTGCATGTATAGATATGCTTAGGATCATTTCATATGCATGGTATACATGTTGGAAAGAAATAAATGGTTGTTTGTTTTGTGATAGTAATTCACCTTAATTAATCTTAAAATTCCTTTCTTATTGAATAGGCTTATTTAGAGAAAATCTAAACATAAGATTAATTAAAACTCATAATAAAACATTCACTAAAGAAAAATCACTAACTACCTTAGAAATTACTTAAGGTAGGGAGAAAGAGAGGTTCTCTTCTCTTTTCCTCTCTTTACAACACTTAGTTATTAAGTGTAGGTTCATTCAAACCAAATCAAATCATCAAATAAAATTAACAAATCAACTAAATCACTTAAATAAAACCACCTTATAAGTTGAATCCTTTATTAGAAAATTCCAACCTTAAAGCCTAGCTAAGACATGCCACACAAGCTTTAAATGACACACATATTAGACTAAGTCACCATTTTACACTATGTTAGGGTGATGCATGGATTGATGCCTAATTTTATTTTGTGATGTAATGTTTTAATCTAGATGTTAAGGTGTATGTGCGTAGACTGGATTATCGGATGATCTTAGTCTAATCATTATCTTTTGTAGGGGATTGTGCTTAAGGGGTGCTGTAATAAAAAAATACAAATGCTTTTGCTGTGCAAGTTGCTTATACCTCGAAGCATAATCTAAATTAGTACAGGTGGACTTGGTTACCCATGTGTGGGGTTGTTGACCTCATTTTTAGGATGAGCTCTCATCCCCTCCATCTTAGACATAAGACTTCTCTTAGATTTTAAGAGTTCCTTAGTCTTAAGACACATTTAGTGATTAGGTGGACATTCAACCTAGCCCTAGAGACTTAGAAGAGTTATCCATAGGAATAGGTCATGCCTTAGGGGTGTTAGGAAAATTTGCCTACCCTTAGCTTGAACCACTCCTCACCTTCCTTCCTTCAAGTCAAACTCCAAATCAATCTTATTTGATTTTCTCTAAACTCAAATCAATGCCACATGATTGAAATCCATAATTGAAATCCATGATTGAAATAATGATTGAAATTGAAATTCTAAATATTTCCTAAGTCCTTAATTTCCCTCTTAAGGACTTAGCCTAAATCATCTTCAAATCAATTCAAACTCATGATATTTTCTCATAACTCATTTATATTCTCATTTATATTCACATATATAAATTTAATATAAATTCAAATAAATCAAATCAAATTTAAAATTCAAGTTTCAAACTCCAAAATTTCTTAAGTCCTTTAAATTTTCTCTTAAATACTTAGCCTATATCATGGTCAAATCACTTCAAATACTTGAAAATTTCTCATAACCTATTTATATTCTCATTTATATTCACATATATAAATGAAATATAAATTCAAATCAATCAAATCAAATTCAAAATTCAAGTTCCAAACTCCAAAATTTCCTAAGTCCTTTAAATTTTCTCTTAAAGACTTAGCCTAAATCTTATTCAAATCAATTCAAACTCATAAGATTTTATCATAACTCATTAGTGAAAATATTCTTATACATTCATGCCTTCATCTACCCTCCTCCTTTCGAAAAATAGGATATATGAAACAGAAATATATAAAAATATGCACACCTTATTGGGACACCACGTAGATCTACAGATGTTCTTATTAAGATGATCGGGCATGACATTGAGGAGAGGTGTACTATCTTAAGAGAAAGATGTCACTACCCTACAATGGACCTAATCACTTGAATAAGGACTCCTAAGGACAATGGGTCTGCATATGTACCAAAGATTCTTCCCCTACTTTACATGAAAAAGTAAAAATTTATTTTAAACTAGGTTCGTTAAGGTCCCTAAAGGGGCAAGCCCCCATAGTTAATTACATTCTAAAGGATGGGATCCCTTAGGAATACTCTCGATTAAGGTTAAAGATCATTATCTTTGAAGATTTCAATAGGAAAGGACTTTCAATCGATTAGTTCATTTTTGAAGATCAAATGGGATTGATCAAAGAGAGGGAGTTATTATCAAAGCCAAAAGAAAGATAAGTAGGAGATGTCCACGATGCTAGGAAACTTAGCGAGCATCTCAAACTATCCTATGGTTGGGCTTTACATTTTTGAAATTGATTTAATTTATTTGAGTTAAATTTTTTATTAGAAATTTATGACTTATGATTTCATAACACAAGATTAAGAAATGCCTAAGAGGTGAGGATTTAAGCTTATGGTCCACAAAAGGAAGAAGCAACTTCAGAACCTAAATCTAGGAGCTTTGGCAAAGGTCAAAGAATAACTTAAATCTAAGGTGAAAAATAGGTATTTGGTTTGCCTCCACAAGAGAGGACAAACCACCCGACTGCTTGGACTTACAACCTCTGGGGTGCCCTAACTCCTCCTATACTTTTAAATTCATATAGGCAAGTCTTATGTTTTATGCAAGATAACTAATCTATTATTTATTTAAGAAGAGACCAAGTCCTTAAACTCACTCCCTAAAGAGACTAGATCATGTAAGGACATGCTTCAAATGACCTAAATTTAATGTGATTTAGATTTCATTTTATTTTTATTTTTGGATAATTATTTTGACTCAGGCTAATATGATTCATATGCCTAATGCATGAGAAATGAGATTATTGGCCAAAATCAGTGAGAAGGGAGGAGGTATGTTTCCATCATGGCTCTCAAAGGTCAAGCCAAGTTTCTCTGGCAAAGGTGGAAGCCCTCCAATCAAGAGTGAAATAAGATGCATTTATGCATGATGTTATAAAAGAAGTACTCTTCCATCTAAGGGGTTGTTAATTCTTTTATCTTGATTTTAAACTTAAGCTTTAGGTGAGGTTATGAGTTCTTTATTTTTAGTTTTTGAGTTATTAAGTTTAGTAAAAGATTTATTTTTTCCTAAGAGCCTAATCCACATCTAGGTCATACATTAAGCAAGGAATAAACTAGGAAAAGGATGCCACTTAATGCACAAGCTAAACAAATCATCAATCAATTTATAAAGCTAATCATAAAAGAATAAGAGGCCATTGTGGTTGGGTACCACTGCACATACCGAAAACAAATTGGGTAAAGCTCTACCCTTATACAACCTAAATAATAAATGAATTAAATACAATCAAGCAAGGAATTCATTGTTATAGGGGTCTTCAAACTTCATTTCTTCATTCTTCTTTTCTTCTTTCTTCTTCTTTTCTTCTTTCTTCTTTGGTTCCTTCTTTCAGATGATTGGAAGGTGGATGCTCCAAAGGATTCGAATTATGCATAAGATGAAATCTTATGACCAATATTCATCCTAATCCCCATAACAATCATTCCAAAATCCTAATTGCAAAGTTTACATGAAAAGAAAAAGTAAATCTAGCTAACACCCACAAAATAAAGGTTAGCTAAACAAACCACTAAATCCCAAGCATGTGTATTGGACTTATCACACCACACATGGGTGACTAAGTCCACCTGGCCTATTGGATTATGCTTAGGGGAATAAGCACCGCACAATAAAAGCATTTATATTTTTATTTATTACACCCTTAAGCACAATCCCTTAAGATAATAATTAGACTAAGACCCATTCATTCATTAGCTCTACATACATCCTAACATCCACTCTAAAATATATATCACAAAATAAAAATAAGCATCAAACCATACACCGCCTTAACCTAAAGCTAGAAGTGGTGACTTAGCCTAATGTATGTGCTTTGGAGGTTTGTGTGGTATGCTTAGTTATGGATTTAAGTTAGAATTTTCTAAATGTGAAGCATGTTCAACTTAGAGGAGGGTTTCATTTAAGTGATTTGATTATTTTGGGTTGATTTTATTTTATATTTTGATTAAGTTCAAGTGAATCCTACAATTAATTACTAAGTTATAAAGAGAGGAAAAGAAGATGACTTCTCTTTCCTTCCTAACCTAAGTAATTTCTAAAGTGAATTCATGTTTTTAGTTTAGTTTAGTGAATATTTTAAGTAATATTTTAATTAATCCTAAGTTTAGATGAACTCTAAACAAACCTATTCAAAAAGAAAGGTATTTTAAGATTAAATAAAATGAACTAAATTCACAAAACATACATCACTTCATTTCTTTCCCAACATGTATAACATGCATATGAATGAGTCTTAAGCATATCTATACACATAAATGAGAATGTTTAACACACTTTATAATGCATGCTAAATGATTCATTTAAGAAAATTTGAAAGTTTATGATGCATGATTTTCCTTAAGTAGAAAAGGGATTTCTTGTCCAATTTTCACATGCACACATGAAAGTAAGAAATGCATAAGTGAGTACAACGCCATTGTTAACCAGTGTAAACAAGACCTACTTAGGGCTACTTAAAGCCTCACCTCAGATTGTCTTGTCTAATATACCACTTTCTTAAATACAAACATGTACAAAAGAAATGAATGGAAAAGAAAGAATGTAAAAATTGTATTAGTTGATTTATTTTGTTTATGCAATTTATATGTGCAAGCAAAGGTATCCTTCTTAAGTGATAGGATAGGAATGAGTAGGATATGGAATTAAGCAAGTGTTAGGTTCTTTTCAAATGAACCACACACCTTGCCAAATCCTATTCAAAACTATACTAAAAGAAGAGAAGGAGAACCTACACTAAGCATATCCTTATATTTTACTCATATGCAAACTTATTAATAAAATATAAGTAACACACATTCAATTTTAATAATTGATTTATATATTTTGAAAATAATTTGAATTTAATTGTGATAATAGCCACTCATATTATTATTTTAGCCAACACATGCAATTTGACATAAAGTAAACATTTTCATTTTAACTTTAATTTTTTGAAAAACATGGATGCATAAAGCCACATGACATATTTAGCATGTTGGGAAAGAACTAAAGCATTGAAATCATGTAAACACATTCACTTTAATTAAATCCTAAAGATAATCTTATGAAATAAGAAAGCTTAAAGTAAATCAAAGTTTGTTTAGTTTGATTTTGTTTGATTTTGAATTTGATTGAATTTTGAAAATGTAAATTGATTTCTATTCCTAACCCATTCCCACATATGTTTGACATTTTTGTTTAATTTTTAGATGATTAGATTCATTTTAGATTTTGATTAGGTTAAGGTATGAATTAAACAAGTTAATTAACCCTTACCTGCACCACCTTAGCATAGTTAACCAAATAATTATGAGCCAATGAGATGACATAAAATCTCACAAAAAATTTAAATTTGCAATGCACCTAGGAAGAAAAGGGCCTAATGCAATTTGGCTCATGATTAATGGTTAATTAAGCTAAGGGGTTTAACATGTAATTTCAAAACACCCCTCACCCATATGAGTTGAGTTTTGATTTACTTAATTGAACTTAGGCTCTTAAACACCTAAGAATCTACCCAAAGTAGATTAATTAAGTTCTGGAAAGTTTTAGAAAATTTAAGAAATTAATTAAGAGGGTAATTAATGAATTAGCCCTTAATTAAGAGAGGATTAAGGAAAGAAAAGTGGGTTTAGGGAATAACTTAAGGGAAATATCCCAAAATTATTCCATAAGCCTCCTATTCATTGGATCAAACCTTAATCAACTTCAATAAGCGATTAAAACACTAATCAAACCCTTAATTAATTATCTTTAATTACATAAAGGGGTAATTAGGAAATTGCAATTCCCTAATTAAGCCACCAATAAATCCTAAAAAAATTAGGGGAGGTGGAAGTCATCCCTCAAAACATACCCAAGAAGTTTGAGATCAATTAGAGGTTTAATTAAGGAGTAATTAGCAAAATAATATTTTTATTAAAACTCAAAATCAGAGAAAGATACAATCAAAATTTATTAAAACTAATTTTAGAATATTTTATATTGAATTATCTTTCACTAACGATTTACCTCATATTTTTCTGATTTTTCTTTAGAGAGATATGAATTTTTAAAGCTTAGAGGATTAATTAGAATTAATTAAAACCTAATTAAATCCTTTAATCCACAGCATGATGCATGGTCATGTGCACTTTCCACGACCTATGTACCAAATCATCCCAGCATGTCATTACGCCGCAGCGGTTTTACATCAATTGATCATGATCAAATGGCCAGGAATTACCTCATGATTTTAAAAGGATAAATAAGATTTAAAACGTGTGTTTAATCTCGACCATCCATCCAAAATGCGAGGATGGATGATTAGAGATCTATCCTTGCCAAACTTATCCATGGGGACCATCCATGTTCTAGGCTTTGATCTAAGCTCGGATTAGGATAAAACTTTGCACACACCATCTAACACTAATAGCAATCCTATCCAACGATCAAAATCTCATGCCATTACACTTTCTTCCACAAAGGACCAACACACCTTAAGTCTAGTGATCAAAAAGTTCCATACCTCACCAGAGGTGATCACCGATGCTCGATTCCCTTGGAGGAGCTTCATCTGGTTGAGACAAAGCTGTGGTGAAAGAATTAGCTCCTGAGGTTGAGTAGTTTGGACCAACCCTCCTTAGCTCCTTTATTTTGATCTAGGTGAGCCTTTCTTGCCTTTGGAACTTGAGAGAGCTTGGGCAAGCTCGACTTGGCCCTCTGGTGGAGTGTGCAGAGGCAATTTGCTTGATTTGGTGTGTAAAGAAAAGTGGGAGAATCAATGGAGCTCCCCTATTTTCTCTTGAAGAAAATCAAGAATGGCTAATTTCAATTCCCATCTAGAAAGCTTAGGATCACTCTAAGATGGCTCTTCTGACTCTCTAACACTCAATTGATAGTGAGCATCTAAAAATTGAAGTGAATTAGGGGAGTATATCTCCCCCCTATGGCAATCAGGTCGAAGCTCTCTTTGCCATTTTGATCCAATTACCAAGATTGGGAAGGCTGTTTGAGCTGTTAGAAGTTGGTACATGGTCGACTTGAGCTAAGGAGTGGAGTGGTAACCTCCCATGTGCTTCAAATTGAGTGGAGGGAAGTTTTCTATTTGGCCAATTTGAGCCATGTGCTCGGTTTTGGCCTTGGGTCCATTTGGGCTGACCCAAACCCATTGGGTTGGGTGCACCACCCTCCATAGGGTCTACCTGAGCTATTAGGAAGGTATCAAGTAGATATGAAGAGGGCATGACCAAATTTCCCATGGATTAGACCAAAATTTGTTCTATGGACTAGGGGTAGAATGGCTATTTGGCTGATTTTTGAATTTGGATATGTTGGGTATGTTGAGAAAATAGGTTTGGCCAAGTTTCATTGGATTTGGAGTTCATTTGATATGGTTTGGCTCATGATGACCCATTTAAGTCAAAATGGGTCAACTTGACCAATTGGTCAAATTAGGACAAACCAAGGGTTGGGTCAAGTTTATATGACTATTTGAAATATTTTGGTAGCTTTGGTTTGATTCAATTTGGTTTAGTTTTGAGTTTCGCTCATATGACTTCATTTAGGACAAACGGGTCAAGTTGACCAATTTGACCCATTTAACCTATTTGAGCTAGGTCATGGGTATGTTTAGGTTTGGTTAGTCATATGATGATTGATATCTTTATTTCCAATCAATTTTGGTTAAGTTTGAATTTGGCTCAACAATGCCCTTTAGGTCAAGTTGGGTTCAAGGTCAATTGGGCTAGGTTAGGTCTAGTTGACCAATTTAGGCTTTGGTCAAGTTCAACAAGTGATTTGGAATGATCTTGACCCATTGGTTTCAATCAATTTGGCTTAGATCAAGTTTTGACATATTTTGACCCTTTAGGTCAAGTTGGGTCAACTTGGGTCAAGTATTGGCTAGGTTAGGCTCAAATGTTGACTTGGTCAAGTTCAAACATAGTTCATGAATGAACTTAGATCATTAGTTTCAATCAATTTGTCTTATGGTGGATTTTGGCTATGTTAGGTTTCATTTTGGCTAAGTGTTGACTTGGTCAACCATTAGGTTTGACTTGGTTTGACCCAATTTGATTGATTGATCATCCATGATGATTGTTGATCATGATGAGAGGCATAGGTGAGTTTGATTCAATCAATTTGGTTTGGATTAGAATTTAGCTCATAAGACTTTTTTAGGTCACTTTGGGTCAAGTGAGCCTAAGTGGGTCAAATGGCTTGGTCAAAAGCTTGATTTGAGTTTGATTGAACTTGTATATGGACTTATGATTGAAATAAATCCATTTGCAAGTGGTTTGAATCAAATGGGTTTTGATTCATTTAATAATTTCCAATGAATGGATTTGGGGTTTGATTTTTGAATTAAATTTTGATTTAGTGATTGAAGTTTATATTTATATTTGGATTTATGATTGTATGGTTGATTGAATTATGAAGGAAAATCAAGAGTTTGGCTTGATTTGAAGTTGATTTGGCTAAGTTCAAGATTTTGACTTAAAAGGCTTAGGTTGGATTTTCGAATAGATTTGAGTTTAATTTTTGGAATTGGTTTTGATTGTTTGAATTTATATTTCATTTATATATGTGAATATAAATGAGAATATAAATGGATCATGAGAAAATTTCAAGAATTTGAAGTGATTGATCATGATCTAGGCTAAGTTTTTTAAGAGGGAATTTTAAAGGATTTAGGAAATTTTGGAGTTTGGAACTTGAATTTTGGATTTAGATTTGATTGATTTATATTTATATTTCATTTATATATATGAATATAAATGATAATATAAATGAGTTATGAGAAAATCCCATGAATTTGAATTGATTTGACCATGATTTTGGCTAAGTCCTAAAGAAGGAAATTAAGGGCTTAAGAAGAATTGTATATTTGGAATTTAATTTTTTGGATTTGATTTGATTGATTTATATTTATATTTAATTTATATATGTAAATATAAATGAGTTGTGAGAAAATTTCATGAATTTGAATTGATTTGGTTATGATTTAGGCTAAGTCTTTTAAGGAAAATTTAAAGGACTTAGGAAATTTTATGAATTGATTTTGAATTTTGAGTTTATTTTGGTTGGTTTAAATTTATATTTCTTTTATATATGGGAATATAAATGAGAAAATAAATGAATTATGAGAAAATCTCATGAGTATGAATTGGTTTGATCATGATTTAGGCTAAGTCCTTAAAAGAAGATTAAGGACTTAAGAAAGATTTGGACTTATGAATTTCATTCATGGGTTTCAATCATAGATTTCAATCATGGATTTCAATCATGTGGAGTTGATTGGAGTTTCAAGAAAATCAAATAATATTGATCTAGGGGTTTGACTTGAAGGAAGGAAGGTGAGGAATGGTTCAAGCTAAGGGTAGACAAATTTTCTTAACACCCCTAAGGCATGACCTATTCCTTTGGCTAACTCTTCTAAGTCTTTAGGGCTAGGTTGATTGTCCACCTAATCACTAGATGTATCTTAAGACTAAGGAACTCTTAAGGTATAAGAAAAGTGCTATGTCTAACATGGAGGGGTTGAGAGCTCATTCTAAAAATGAGGTCAACAAACTCATTTATATTCTCATTTATATTCACATATATAAATGAAATATAAATTCAAATGAATCAAATAAAATTCAAAAGTCAAGTTCCAAACTCCAAAATTTCCTCTTAAAGACTTAGCCTAGATCATGATTAAATCAAATTTTCTCATAACCCATTTATATTCTCATTTATATTCACATATATAATGAAATATAAATTTAAACAATCAAATCACTTCCAAAAATCAAACTCAAACTCATTCAAAATCCAACCTAAGCCTTTCAACTCAAAATCTTGAACTTAGCCAAATCAACTTCAAATCAAGCCAAACTATTGATTTTTTTCATGATTCAATCATTCCTTCAATCCTGAATCCAAATATAAATACAAACTTTAATCACTTAATCAAAACTTAATTCAAACATCAAGGCAAAATCCATTTCATGTTCACCCTTTAAACTTGAAATTTTCAAATGAATAAAAACCCATTTTACTTCAAACCACTTGCAAATGGATTTATATTTTAGTCATAAGTCCATATACAAGTTCAATCAAACTCAAATCAAGCTTTGACCAAGTCATTTGACCCATTTAGGCTCACTTGACCCAAAGTGACCTAAAGTACCCTTATGAGCCAAATTCTAACCCTAACCAAATTGGATTGAATTAAACTCACCTATGCCTCTCATCATGATCAACAATCATCATGAGATGATCAATCACTCAAATTGGGTCAAATCAAGTCAAACCTAAGGATTGACCAAGTGAGCATTTAGCCAAAATAAAACCTAACATAGCCAAAATCCACCATAGGCCAAATTGATTGAAACCAATGATCTAAGTTCATTCATGATCAATGTTTGAACTTTACCAAGTCAATATTTGAGCCTAACCTAGCCCGATTGATCACTTGATCCAAGTTGACCCAACTTGACCTAAAATGTTAAAATATGTCAAAACTTGATCTAAGCCAAATTGATTGAAACCAATGGGTCAAGTTCATTCCAAATCACTTGTTGAACTTGACCAAAGCCTCAATTGGCCAACTAGACCTAACCTAGCACAATTGACCTTGAACCCAATTTGACCTAAAGGGTCATATTGAGCCAAATTCAAACTTAACCAAAATTGATTGAAAATAAAGATACCAATCCACTTCATATGACTAACCAAACCTAAACCTACCCATGACCTAGCTCAAATAGGTCAAATGGGTCAAATTGGCCAACTTGAACCATTTGACCTAAATAGAGTCATATGAACCAAATTCAAATCTAAACCAAATTAAATCAAACCAAAGCCACCAAAACATTTCAAATGGTCATATGAACCTGACCTAATCCTTGGTTTGACCCAATTGGACCAATTTATCAACTTGACCCAAGTTGACCCATTTTGACCTAAATGGGTCAACATGAGCCAAACCATACCAAATGAACTCAAATCTAATGAAACTTGGCCAAACCTATTTTTCTCAGCATACCCAACATATCTAAATTCAAAAATCAGCCAAATGACCATTTTACCCCTAAGCCATAGAACAAATTTTGGCCAATTCTACTTAGAATTTAGTCAAACCCTCTTCATACCTACTTGATACTCTCCTAATAGGTCAAGTGAACACTAAGAATGGTGGTGCACCCAACCCAATGGGTTTGGGTCAGCCCAACTTGACCCAAGGGCAAAACTGACCATGTGCATGGAAATGGGTGCATGGGGACTTCACTAATCCACTCCCTAACCTAAAATGAATCACATGGAACCTCTAATAGCTCAAATAACCCTCTAAATCAGGGCAATTGATCCAAAATGGTAAGTGAAGCTTCGACTATCTGATTGTCAAAGGGGGAGATATACTCCCCCAATCACATCAATTCCAACAGAGCCATTGTCTATTGAAGCCTAGAGAGTCATAGGAGCAATTAGCAAGAGATCCTAAGCTTCCTAGAGGGAGATTGAATATGACATTTCTTGATTTTCCTTGAGTAAAAATAAGGGAGGTCCATTGAATTGCCAACTTCTACACTCAAACTCCACTCAATTCCCTTCACACACTCCATCAAAGAACCTAATCGAGCTTGCCTAAGCTCTCTTCCAAGTTCTTGAAGTAGGGGGAGATCCACTTCAATCAAAATTGAGCTCAAGCTAAGGAGGAGGTGACCCATAGGAAGATTTACTCAACCTCAGCCTCTCAAACTTTCACCAAAGCTTCATCTCAATCAGATGAAGCTTCTCTAAGGGAATCGAGCATCAGTGATCTCCTCCGATGAGGTATGCCCTTTTTTGATCATTAAACTCAATGTGGTGTGGAGCTTTGTAAAAGAAATTTTGATCCCATGGAATTTTGACTGTTAGATGTGCTTGCCATTAAGTTTAGATGGTGTGGGTTGATTTTCAATCCAATGAGCTCGAATCGAGCTAATCTTCTCTTTGAAAGTGGACGTCCCCATTTTCAGGAAGAATAGGGAAGATCTCCGCCATCCATCCGCATTTTGGATGATACCGAGATTAAAACACGCTTTAGATTTAATTTAATCCCCTTTGAATGGTAGCAATCTCAGACCGATCCTTTATTGATCGAAGGTAAAACACGTAAAGAATCACCACGCTTGCTATGATGGGACGCTTTATGGCCAATAAATGTCGGTGTAAAGGGACATCATGCTGCAGGGCACAATAATAGGATTAAGGAATTAATTAGGGTTTAAATAATTTCAAATTAATTACCTAAACTTCTAAAATTCATATCTCAATAGAAAATAAAAAAATGAAATAAATTGCATTAGAAAGATAATTAATAGAATATTTTAAAATTATTTCAATTTTGAATACTTTTCTTTGAATTTGGTTTTATTGGAAAATCTTATAATTACTCTAATTAATAGACTAATTAATCTCAAACTTGAGTGTATTTTGGGGATGACCGCCTCCCTAATTTTCTTGGGATTTATTGGTGGTTTAATTGGAAATTAATTCATTTCCTCCCTTATGTAAAGATAATTAAGGTTTGATTAGTGGTTTTAACTTTTGAAGTTGATTAAGTTTGTTTTTAGTGAATGGAGGTTTAGGAATAATTTGGGGCATTTCCCTAAGCTATTCCTAAACCCCTTTTCTTTCTTAATCCTCTTAATTAAGGGTTAATTCAATTATCTCTTAATTAATTTCTTAAAATTCTAAAACTTTCCAAAACTTAATTAATCTACTTGGGATAGATGCTTAGGTGTTCAAGAGCCTAAGTTCAATTAAGGAAATCAAAATTCAACTCATATGTGTGAGGGGTGTTTTGAAATTACTTAAGTTAAACTCCTTAGCTTAATTAATCATGAGCCAAATTGCATTAGGCCTTTTCTTCCTAGGTGCATTGCAAATTTAAATTCCTTGTGAGATTTTATGTCATCTCATTGGCTCATAATTATTTGATTAACTATGCTAAGGTGGTGTAGATAAGGGGTAATTAACATGCTTAATTCATACCTTAACCTAATAAAATATAAAATGAATCTAATCATCTAAAATTAACAAAAATATTAAAACACATGTGGGAATGGGTTAGGAACAGAAACTCATTTCATATTTTCAAAATTAAATCAAATTCAAATCAAACAAAATCATATTAAATAAACTTTGATTTATTTTAAGCTTTCTTATTCATAAGATTGTCTTTAGAATTAATTAAAGTGAATGTTTACATGCTTTCATTACTTTAGTTCTTCCCCAACATAAATATGTATGTCATATGATTTCATGCACATGCTTTTCAAAAAATCAAATTTAAAATGAAAATGTTCTTTATGTCAAATTGCATGTGTTGGCTAAAGTAAGAATATGAGTGGCTATTATCACTATTAAATTCAAATTATTTTCAAAATATATCAATTATCAAATTGAAAGTGTGTTACTTATATCTTATTATAAGTTTGCATGTGAGTAAAATATAAGGATGTGCTTAGTGTAGGTTTTCCTTCTCTTTAGTATATTTTGAATAGATTTGGCAAAGTGTATAGGTTCATTTGAAAAGAACCTAACACTTGCCTAATTCCATATCCTATTCATTCCTATGTTATTCACTTAAGAAGGATATATATACTTGTACATATAAATTGCATAAACAAAAATAAATCAACCAACATAACTTTTGCATTCTTTCTTTCCATTCATTTCTTTTGTACACATGTTGTATTTAAGGAAAGTGGTATATTAGTTTGACAACCCGGGTTGTTTTTAAGTAGCCCTAAGTAGGTCTTGTACCTTACACCCTGGTTAACAATGGTGTGCTCACTTATGCCTTTCATACATTCATGCATGTGAAAATTGGATAAGAAACCTTTCTACTTAATGAAAATCATGCATCATAAGCATTCAAATTTTCTTAAATGAATTACTTAGCATGCATCATAAAGTGTGTTAAATATTCCCATTTGTATGTATAGATATGTTTATGACTCATTCATATGCATGTTATACATGTTGGGAAAGAAATGAAGTGATGTATGTTTTGTGAATTTAGTTCATTTTACTTTAATCTTAAAATGCCTTTCTTTTGAATAGGTTTGTTTAGAGTTCATCTAAACTTAGGATTAATTAAAACATATAATAAAACATTCTAAATAAAACTAAAACATGAATCTACTTTAGAAATTACTTAGGTTAGGAAGGAAAGAGAAGTTCTCTCTTTCCCTCTCTTTATAACTTAGTAATTAATTGCAGGATTCACTTAAACCCAATCAAAATAAAAAAAAAATTCAACCCAAAATAATTAAACCACTTAAATGAAACCCTCCTCTAAGTTGAACATTCTTAACACTTAGAAAATTCTAACTTAAAGCCATAGCTAAGCATACCACACAAACCTTAAAAGCACACAGATTAGGCTAAGTCACCACTTCTAGCTTTAGGTTAGGTATGCATGGTTTGATGTTTTTGTTTTGTGATATATGTTTTAGTATGGATGTTAGGATGTATGCTAGAATGAATGGTAGGGTGATCTTAGTCTAATCATTATCTGAGGGATTGTGCTTAAGGGGCATAATAAATAAAAATATAAATGTTTCTTTGTGGTGCTTATACCCCTAAGCATAATCCAATAGCTAGTGGACTTAGTCACCCATGTGTGGGGTGATAAGTCCAATATACATGCTTGGGATTTGTGTGGTTTATTTAGCTAATCTCTTTTGTGTTAGATTTATTTTTTCCTTTTCATGTAATTTGTAATTAGGATTTTGGAATGATTGTTATGGGGATTAGGATGAGCATTGGTCATAAGATCTCATCTTATGCACCATGTGAAGCCTTTGGAGCATCCACCTTCCAACCATCCAAAAGAAAGAACCAAAGAAGAAAGAAGAAAAAAGAAGAAGAAATGAAACTTGAAGACCCCATAACAATGAATTCCTTATTGTAATTAATTCATTTGTAACTGGTTGTATAAGGGTAGAGCTCGGCTACCCAATTTGTTTGGGTTTGTGGGTGGTACCCACATAATGGCCTCTTATTCTTTTGTGATTAGCTTTATAAATTGATTGATGATTTGTTTAGCTTTGCATTAAGTGGCATCTTTTCCTAGTTTCTTCCTTGCTTTATGTATGGCTTGATGTGATTAGGCTCTTAGGAAAAATAAATCTTTACCAAATTTAATAATTCAAAATTAAAATAAAGAACTCATAACCTCACCTAAAGCTTAGTTAAAATCAAGATAAAAGAATTAGCAACCCTTAGTTGGATGAGTATTTCTTTTATAACATCATGCACAAATACATATATTTTTTCACTCTTGATTGAGGGCTTCCACCTTGCTGAGAAACTTGGCTTGACCTTTGAGAGCCATGGTGGAAACACACTTTCTCCCTTCTTGCTGATTTTGGCCAATAATCTTATTTCTCATGCATTAGGCATATGAATCCTATTAGCCTGAGTCAAAATGATTGTCCAAAAATAAAATAAAATAAAATCTGAATTGCATTAGATTTAGGTCATTTGAAGCATACCCTTACATGATCTAGTCTCTTTAGGGAGTGAGTTTAAGGACTTAGTCTCTTTCTAAATAAATAATAGCCTAGCTATCTTGCATAAAGCATATGACTTGCCTACATGAATTTAAAATCATAGAGGAGTTAGTTGGCGCCACCCCGGGTTGTAAGTCCAAGGTGTGGTTTGTCCTCTCTTATGGAGGCAAACCAAATACCCATTTTCGCCTTAGATTTAGGTTGTGCTTTTGGCCCTCACAAAGCTCCCTAGATTTAGGTTCTGAGGTTGCTTCTCCCTTTTGTGGGCCATAAGCATAAATCCTCACCTCTTAGGCATTTTAATCTTGTGTATGGAATCATAAGTCTAAATTTCTAATGAAAATTCAACTCAAATAAATTAAATTAATTTCAAAAATATAAAGCCCAACCATAAGATAGTTTGAGATGCCTGCTAGGTTTCCTAGCATCATGGACATCTCTTACTTATCTTTCTTTGGTTTCGATAATAACTCCCTCTCTTTGATCAATCCCATTTGATCTTCTAAAATAAACTAATCGATTGATAGTCCTACCTATTGAAATCTTTGGAGATAATGATCATTTACCTTAATCGAGAGTATTCCTAAGGGATCTCATTCTTAGGATGTAATTAACTATGGGCTTGCCCCTGCAGGGAACTTAACAACCCGATGCTACTTTACTTTTCCATGTAAAGTAGGGAAGAATCTTTGGTACATATGCAAACCCATTGTCCTCAGATTAGGTCCATTATAGGGTAGTGACTTCTATCTTTTGAGATAGTACACCTCTCCTCAATATCATACCTGATCACCCTCAAAAAGAACATCTACGAATCTACGTGGTGTCAAAAATTCATAAAAGGATGATATTTATATTTTCATCTTCATTTTATCCTGCATAGAGTGAAGATAGAAGTATATATCTTATTCTTTAGAAATCTCTCATATGAAAATTTTCACCATGATTTTCTAGACTCACTGGGGATGGTTCCTCTCTCCATCTTTGGTAAATGATCATTGTATTCAAGTATCGATAGTGGGTTTGTACTTTGGTATGAATCCAAAACTATCTTTCTTTCGTTGGCACTTAACTTATTTCATTCTTAAGTTGAGTTAGCCAACATCTTTAGGTTTTAGGACCTCACTCTATGTTGGTCTTAAAACCTCCATTAGGTTCCCCAATGGGTAAAAATAAAAAGATCAAAATAAAAAATAAAACATTTAAAGACTTCTTCCTTATCTTTTTTATGATAAGGAAAGGTTCATTATAAAATAATAAAGATAATAAATTTTCATAAAAAATCTTGCTTTTCAAAAGCACTCTTCAAAATGCACATAATAAAATATTTTTACAAAATTTTCTTAAATCACCCTCATCTAACAATTCTCATAATTGTTACATGTAGAATCTTCAAAATAAAACTAACAATCTTTTTCAAAAGCATAAATGAACATCTTCTTCAATTCATTTTTGATGAAGATTTCAAAAATAAAATGAACAATCATCTTTCCAAAATCAAAATCAAAATTAAAAAAATAAACTCAAAAGCACACACAAACCTTCCATTCAATATACACTATTGAATGGGAGTTTCATTTTCAAACAAAAAATTTTTTCAAAAGCACATATGAACATCTTTTCAATATACCCAAATTTATTGAATGAAGATTTCATTCCCAAATAAAAAATATATCATTTGAAATCCCACTTAAACATATTCCATATATGATTAAGTTGGAATTGCCCCTTTCAAAAAGCAATAATCACACACAAAACAAAATTTTCACATTTCAAAAATAAGATTGACTTCCATTATTGCATACCCAAATTTATTAAATGGAAGTCTTCTTTTCAAAAACTAAAACTTAAACAAATCATATTTTCAAAATTCAAAACACATTTGGAACTTCATTTAGCATACTCAAATTTGCTAAGTGAAGTCTCCAAACTCAAAAAAAAAATATTTTTAAACACATTTGAACTTCATTTAGCATACCAAATTTGCTATGAAGTCCTCAAAACAAAAAAAATTTTCAAACATATTTGAACTTCATTTAGCATACCCAAATTTGCTAAGTGAAGTCTCCAAATCAAAACAAAAAATTTCAAACACATTTGGAACTTCATTTAGCATACTCAAATTTGCTAAGTGAAGTCTCCAAATTCAAAACCAAAATTTTCAAACACATTTGGAACTTCATTTAACATACTCAAATTTTAAGTGAAGTCTCCAAATTCAAACCAAAATAAAACACATTTGGAACTTCATTTAGCATACAAAATTTGCTATGAAGTCTCCAAATTCAAATTTCAAACACATTTGGAACTTCATTTAGCATACCAAATTTGCTAAATGAAGTCAAATCAAAACCAAAAAATTTTCAACACTTTTGAACTTCTTTAGCATACCAAATTTGCTAAAAGAGAAGTTTCCATTTTCAAAACCAAAACATAAAATTTTAAACACATCTTTGGAATTTCATTTAGCATACTCAAATTTGCTAAGTGAAATTTCCATTTCAAAAAGTGGAACTTCATCTTTAGCATACCATATTGCTAAAGTAAAGTCTCCACTTTCAATCAAATCAAAGCCAAAAAAGGAAACACATTAGGATTTCCTTAGCATACCCAAATTTGCTAAGGATCCTACTTTTGTAAAAATCAAAATATCCAAAACAAATGAAACACTTTAGGATTTTCTTAGCATACTCAAATTTACTAAGAATCCTATTTTCAAAATCTTTCAAAATAAAACACACTTGGGTTCTTCACTTAGCATACCTAAATTTGCTAAGTGAATTCCAATTTTCAAAATCAACAACAATTCACAAAAAAAGAAACAATTATTTTCAAACACTTCACTTAGCATACCCAAATTTGCTAAGTGAATAAATTCCAAAATACCAAATCAAAAACAAAAACCAATTGTCCCTTACTTTAACATACCCAAATTTGTTAAAGGAAAGGGTCCTAAAATAAAAATCTAATTTCAAACATGAACCTATGGAAGCATCTTTCTAAAATATTTGAATCCATTTTCAACATACCCAAATTTGTTGAAGTTGGATTCATATTCAAAATTCCTCTTTCAATCAAATTTTAAATCTTCTCTAATCCATTTGAACCCCACTTAACACTTCTAAGATGTTGGATGTGGATTCAAATTTTAAATTCAAATTCAAAAATCAACAAAAATGGAAATATGATCCAAGCTCATTTCTTATATTGTAGATTCTCAAGATAGCTACCTCTTTCAATTTTTTGCTTGATTAGAAATGGTTCACATAAGTTTGTGTTCACTTTCCCACACATGGACTTGGCCTTGGATCGCCAACTCCCCTGATCATGCCCACCTTATCCATTTTAGAGGATTTGGGAGAGAAGATCACATGAGGGCACCCCTCACAATGTTAGTAGGACTGGTGGAAGAAGCCAGATCACCTACGGCTTACCCTCTCATTAAAGACAAAAAAGTAGTGGCGCCCCACCAGCCAGCAAGGATAGTGATAACGCCTACATGCCCCATGGTTTCTATGTAAGGCCCTCCCATCCCAGATTGCCTCCCCCTTTGAGGTTGGGTCTAGTTCTTACTCTACTCATCCTACCCACCTGAAGAAATAAAAACCATGATCAGCGATATACCGTGATTTCTAGGGAGATGGAGGCCACTGCTGATGAGGAGGTTCCTACTTTGATCACCCCAGTTTCAAGAACCAGTTTCATCCTCTCTCTCTCTGGTGAGAGGATGCTAGGAGGATTCATACTTCACCTCCACTGGTTCAGATCACCCTTACTGAGTAGGAGGTCATATGTAGCCTCCCATCGCCTTATGCCAGTTGGCAGAGCACACGAGCGAGCTCAATTTGATTTGAGATCTATCATCCCCAAGGTGGGAAACATCATAGGAGAGGGCCAAAGAGGCACATACATCTATTCATATCACCAGTAGGGAGAGGTGGAGGTTCAACAGCCAATCAGCAGCTTCTGCACTCATCAATTTTCAAGCTCGGCATGCTACCCACACCAACCATACATATGGCATCCTGCTTACTAGGACCAGTCATCACAGGAGGATAGCTCCTGTTCAGAGAGAGTTAGTGGTGTCTCCACCAGCTCTACCCCTCATCATCACCTTTCATGTCACAACATCTCCCCATCAAGGCCATGAAGGCCATAGGGAGAAGCACCCATTGGTGATCATGGCCAGGGATCCTTCCACCCATCGCTTATGGTCGAGCTCTCCCGCCGACCTTCCCTAGTGGTGGTGGAGGAGTGGCGACCCCAAGCATAGTGGTCATCCTTCACCAACCACCGCAGTAACATGGAGATGGTGGTATTACAGAGGAGTGATGATAGCCTTTGCACCATGATAGTAGAACCTCCTAGAGTGTCACCCCTTTCATAGTGATACAAGAGTGTGTCTCTTCTAGTGAGAGTCCTCATAGGATTGACTCTCCAAAGAAGTGAGGTGCCTCTCAAGATATGAGAGTGATCACCGCCAAAATCATTTGTGCCCATTCGAGATTGATCATTCTTGAGGAGATAGTAGCAATTATCTCATGAGAAGAAGGAAATTAGGGTATGATCGTTAGATGAGGAGAAGATCAACTTTGATCCCAATGAAGATGATTTATTGTGAGACTCCTGGAGTGGGGATAGATCTAGGGATCTCCTCAAGGAGCACTGCCATGGAAGGTGATGAGGTTGATTAGAAGACAACCCCCCAACACCTGATATCGTTAAAGAAAGATGAGCAGATAGATAAGATGTCAAGGCAGCTTGAGGACTTGTTAGCAGTAGTCTTAGTACTTCAAAAATAAGCCCCAATAGTTCATCCTACTACAATTGATGTCAGTCAGCTAGAGTTAGTGCATGTCTTGGACCCATCCAAGACCTTACCTCCTGTTAAGGAAGGTAGCACTAGCATGTATAGGAAGGTAGTGGAAAGTACCTCCTTACAGAAAAGACATCGATCCATGGTTGAGCAGCAAGTGAAGGAAGCATTGGCTCAAGCTCAGGGAGGATCATCGATTCCAAAGGGTAGACCCTACTTGTAGAAATTTGATGCAATCCAATATCCAAGGGTTTCGTGCCACCTTCCTTCAAGAGCTTTGATGGCAGTGGAAACCCAAGGCAGCATATTGCACACTTTAGGGCCAGTTGTTGCAACATCGATGGCAGTGACACTTTGCTATTCCGCCTCTTCATTAGTAGCTTAGCAGGAATTGCTTTCGATTGGTATGCTAAAATTCCCAACGGTTCAGTAAAGTCATTTGTTGAGTTAGAGCAACTCTTTATGAAGAGGTTTGCTGGAGCTCAGTAAAGGGTTACTGTTGGTGATCTCGTTGTAGCACAACAACACCCAGGTGAGTCCCTTGTTGATTATATTTTTCGACGGCATAACTTGAGTATGAAATGCAAGCCGCAGTTGTCTGAGCAGCATGCCATTGAGATTCTTCTAAGGAATATTCATGGCCCGCCTTCATGCTTAAGGGCTTCACTATCAAAATATTTGAGAAGCTAATCAACAAGGAGGCTAGTCTACAAGAAGAGGCCAAACAATTTGCCTTTTCAAGACCAGTTCCCAAAGCAAAGCCAAGAAGGTCTATGAGAAGAAGGAGCAATGATATGGTAAAGGGGAAGCAACTAGTGAGATCACCAGAGACCATGACCGCAGCCTTGCTTCCACCTCCTTACCACCATCTAGCCTAGGCCTCCACAACAGCCTCCATAGCCGCCCCCTCCATACCACCAGCAAAGCGACACATGCCAAGGAAGTAGCTATGGTTCATACTCTTTTAGATAAGTTAACAAACCTTATTCATTTAAGAGGGAGGTAATGGAAGATCTTTAAGAACCTCTTAAAGAAGCTGATTTTAGCTACCCAAGCCTGGAGATCGAGGAAGTAGGAAAAGTCATGATCCTAACTTTTCCCCTACCACCATATGTTAGCCATGTTTGGAGGATTTTCACATTAAGGACGCTTGAACATAGCTTCAAGATGTATTGTAGTTATCCCAAAGGAATACCTTGTGAACAACCATCCAGTTCCATTAGGGTAATCCTTGGGGATACATGTGATCCTTCCAAAACCAAAGAAGGTTGGGATATTTCTTTATCCAAAACCTCTAAGAAGATCATTCAAAAGATCAAGAAACTTTCTTTGCTGGTGCCTGAGTCAGCTCAAACCTCCAACATCAAGGAAGGTTTGCAAGTTGCTAGTGCC
Source organism: Cymbidium sinense (assembly GCA_021442155.1). Classification (NCBI taxonomy): domain Eukaryota; kingdom Viridiplantae; phylum Streptophyta; class Magnoliopsida; order Asparagales; family Orchidaceae; genus Cymbidium; species Cymbidium sinense. Next base: position 136,165,101 of record CM038217.1, read on the forward strand.
AACTAAGGGAAAGGGGGAGCTCAACAGCAGCAGCAACAACAACATGTGTTGATCCGAGATAGCCCAATAGCACAACCACCAATCGAGTCCAGCCTCCAGCCTACCATTGCAACTACCACATCGATGACTTCCTCTACTTCAGCTAGTTCTTCTCCTTCTACTGGTAGAACTCTTGTATCGATGGATAAGGGCATCAAATCCCTTACCCCACTTACTTTACTTGATTTCTACTTTGTACCACCTATCAAATCCAAGAAATTGAAGAATAAAGCTAGCTTGAATTAAATCTGTCACCGATGGGTTTTTCTACTTCTATTCTTAATGATAACTCTTCAAGTCAAAATAACTATAATTTGATCTTCCTTTTCTATTTGAGTTGGACTTTCCTACTCTGAATATTATGGTTCACCTCTTGAGATAGACTTGGAATCATCCAATTCTAAGGGTCCCATAGGAGAAGCTGTAGGTGAGCCTGATGTGCAGGTAGAACCTTCCATTACCCTGCCACAAGAGATCATCGAAGTCAACCTCTATAGTGGCAAGGTTCTACCTCCTAGGGTAACACCTCAAGATAGAGGAAACAAGTCATTGGTATAGAGGATCAAGAATCTCCTCCACAGGATACTCCACCTTTGGATATGCTTGTGGAGGATTAGCCCAGGGTGGACTACAATGTCCTCTCTCATCAAAGAAAGTTGTCATCTAAGCTAAGCATATATGATGCTCTTATCTTATCCAAAGAGATGAGGGAATCATTAATCAAGGCTTTCCATGATCCCATGATATGCTTAACTCAGCTGACAGCTATAGGTGAGAAGGTACATTACACAAAAGAAGCTCAAGGGATCACCTTTATAGATGAAGACCTTCTTCTGGGGGACTTGGAGCACAATTGTCTCCTCTACATCATAGTTGACATGCACAGGTTCTCATGGATCTAGGTGCATCGATGAACATTATGAGTCTAAAGACCCTTTCCTATTTGAGTATCGACATCTCCACAGTCCGAGGAGATCAGATGATGTTGAGAGGATTCAATGAACAAGGTGAGCGGGCCTTAGGTTTCATAGTGTTACCTTTGGAGATAGGTGACTGGAAGACTGAAGCCAAGTTTTATATCATTGATTTAAATACTTTATTTATTGCTTTGCTAGATAGGCCTTGGATACATCAAAATAAGATAATTTCATCCTCCTCATACTGCATCAAGTTCAAAAGATGGGATTGAATACTATGTCAATGGAGATGAAAAGCCATTTTAGAGAGGTTGAGATTTATGAGGATGACCTACTATCTTCCTCAAAATACCCTTTCATGAACTTGGACAAAATTAAATTCAAAAAAAGAAAGAAAATGAAGAAAAAGAAAGGTAAAAAGAAAAGAAAGAAAATGAAAATTCAAGTGAACAAGAAAGGGAATTGAAGAAATAGAATGATATCACATTCCACCCAGTTCATTCCATCATATGGACATGTGGGTAGGATGACTCAACCCCCCCTAGGTAAAGGTAGAGGTAGAAATAGAGGCAGTTCTAGAGGTGGAAGACCACTTGGTTGACCATCAGCCAATAGAGGTCATGTTCCAGTTCATAGGAGTACCCCTACTATTCACATAGACTTGGAATCCAGAGGACAAGACTAATGTGATTAGTATACTAGCCAACCCCTCTTAGTGGATTCCATTGGAGGTGACTTTTGATCTAGACAAAGATGAAGACCAGGCCTCCAGACAATGCAAAGTATTCAAATCAGGTTTATGTGAGACTATTTGGCAACAGTTGAGAACCTTAGCTCTAACCTCACTTACACTCAAAAAGTTGAAGGTTTAGTAGTTAAGAAGTCCCTAAGTCTTCCAGTGATATGAAGCCTTCTTTTGGGATCATCATCCTCAAGTCTTGAAGTTGATGTAGAACTTGAGGAAGATACATTTAAAGAATTAATGGAATTACCAATTGACTTTTACTCACCTTGTGTTCATTATACGTAAAGGTTTAGTTCCTCATGGTCCGTGCATGTGTCAAAGTACTTTGAAAAGCTATGAAATAACATAGGGAAGTACAATCAAGAGCAGACTAGATTCGACAAGGGTCCACCAATGATGATGATTACTGCTTAATTGTCACCAATCATTTGGAATCTGATAGGTTCTTTTCACATACCCCTAACTCTTATGAAAATTTGTGTTTAAACACCTCAGATGATCCAGATGACCTCTAAATCAAAGAGGCACCTCCAAAATTTGAAGAGGAGATCCATTCAACAACCGACAAGCTTAAAGAAATCAACTTCGGGATAGAAGAAAATCCATGCCCGACATACATCAGTTCGTTGCTGAATGAAGAAGAAACCAATGACTTAGTTAGGCTATTGAGAGTTTAAAAGTTACATGGAGTTATGAAGAGATGCCTGACATTATCTTGATGTAGCACCACAAGTTAGCAATAGATCCTTACCCCTATTAAGCAAGCTCCTAGACGCATGCAATTAGAAATCAATAATGTCATTTCAAGTCAAGAAACTCGATGATGGTTTCATCGGAAAAAAATATCTACCCGTTAGCTGTCATTTAAGAAGAAGAATGGCCAAATTCATTTATGTCAATTTTAGGGACTTAAATAAGGCATGTCCTAAGGATGAGTTTCCTCTTCCTATAGTAATTAATGGTGGATTGCCCTCATCTCATGCTTTCTTTCATGGATGGGTCTGGCTATAACCAAATCAAGATGTCTCATGAAGATGAAAGAAACACTTCAACCTCAATCGAATCTTCATTATAGGGTCATGCCTTTCGCCTTAAAATGCTTGCCATACCAATGGGCCATGACTCGATCTTCAATGAACTCATCCAGTGTTGAGTGCTACGTTGATGATCTAGTCTAAAGAGCAGAGAAAAGGAAGACCATCTCTTTGACTTGAGAGTAGTTTTCAAATGGTTAAGATAATATAACCTCAAAATTAATCCCTGAAGTGTGCATTTGAGTAGAAAATTCCTTGGGTTTGTTGTCACATCGAGGAATAAAATAGATAAAAATTAAAGCTATCTTAGAAATTCCACCTCCTAAGAATTTAACTTAACTCAGATCTTTCTAAGGATGGCTAGTATATCAAAGACGCTTTATGTCATACCAATCGGGGAGATGCAAGCCAATTTTAGCACTTGTCAAAAAGGACACCGAGTTCAAGTGGGATGACAAGTGTGATGCCTTTGAAGACATCAAGCAAGATTTGGTGAAGCCGCCGTCTAGTAGCTATCCCCAGCACTCATCCTCTACACTGAGATTGGATGACTCTCGACTTATTGGCCCAAGCCAATGATGAAGGGAAGGATAACACTCTCTACTACCTCAACCATCATCTGATCCCTACTAAAGCAAACTATCCATCTATTGAGAAACATTACCTAGCTTTAATCTTTGCATCCCAAAAGCTACAACACTATATGCTTGCTCATAAAGTGAACTTGATCTCCAGAACCAATCCACTATAGTATCTCATGAACAATGCTATCCGACGTTTTGGCATGATGTCCATGATCCTCTCATAGTTTGATATCACATTCACCTCCGTGGTAAAAGGATATTGGATTTAGCAAAGACACCCACTTTGATTCTCCTTAGTGATGATCTCGATGAACAAATCATGAACTTAGGGAGGCTAACACAACAGATGTTTTGATGGTGCAACTTCTTTTCATAAAGGGAAGCACCACGATCTACTCTTCCAAAAAGGTGGTGAATAGTTCTCTAACTGCATCAGATGATGAGATTCTCATACTATATTTTTTCCAACCCTGCACAATAACAGGTTGAGTATGAGGCTTTGATTGTCATCTAGAGTTAGCCATCACTATCGTGTCAAGAGCATCAACATCTTTGGGATTCTCATCAACCGCATCGAGTCCTACAAGGTTCTCAAACCCAAGCTTCGTCATTACCATAAGTATACCATGAAGCTATTGACCCAAATTCTGAATTCACCATCTACAAGGTTCCCCAAGCAGATAACATTTGATGTTGGCCAAACTTCCAAATAATTGGTATAAAGATGAGTCCATTTCAATAAAGGTCCAAAGACAAGTCCTATCCCTTATTGATGTTGAACTCATCGAGAGACTTTCTTAAAGGGGAGGTTGCCATTGCCAAAATGGACAAGGAGCTAGATTGGAGGCAACCATTCATAGATTATTTGAACACCGACAAACTACCTCAAGAAAAGTCACAAGCCCATCAGGTGAAACAGAGAGCTCTCTCCTATGCTCTCATTGATTGCACCCAGTACCTCCGGTCCTTTGATCAAATATGGTTACGCTATTTAGACAAACACAAAGCTTGTGGCATCATAATTGATGTATTCATGTCATGAGCAATCATCAATCCAAAGATGAAGATGAAGATCAGACTAGGATACTACTTGCCTTCGATGATTGCACATGGATGTAGCTGAGATGCCATCTAGTACATGGTGTGGTCCTCCACCAACCAACCAACATTCTACACCCTACATTTGCCTCATGGCCATTCGAGTGTTGGGGTACCGACATTGTGGGTCCGATCGATCCTCCTTCTTTTAAGGGGCATCAGTTCATCTTAGCTGCCACCGACTACTTTTTCAAGTGGGTGAAGGCAATCCCACTCAGAGAGGTCATAGCTCAACATGTGCTTCAATTTTTCAAGAACCATATTGTATATAGGTTTGGGGTGTCTCGATGAATTATATATGATAATGGTATTGCATTCAGCAAAAAGATCAGCCTTTTCCGACACGGTATAGATTGGAGATACTCCACCATATACTACCCAGCTAATGTTTTAATGGAAGCATTCAATAAAACTCTCATCCAAATACTAAAGAAGACTCTTGATGACAACAAATGATAGGGAACGAGCAGTTGGTTGAAGCCTTGTGGGCCTACCAGACCACATACCAAACTGCAACTCAATCTACCCCATTTTTCTTAGTATATGGGTCCAAAGCTGTCCTACCTTTAGAAGTTTAACTCCCGTCACTAAGGATAGCATTGGGTAGCAAGATCACTGTAGAGAAGAATCCAAAGTTGTGGTTATAAGAGCTCTAAGATTTGGAGGAGAGTCACCTACGGGAGTGCCAAAACCTCGAGTTGTACAAGGCCAAAATGATTCAAGCTCACAACAAGCTGGTCCGCCATAGGTCTTTCCTAGTAGGAGAACTTGTGTTAGTTCTAAGGAGACCAATTGTTGCCCATTGAAAGAAGGGAGGAAAGTTTCAACCCACTTGGGAAGGCCCTTATGCCATAGAGAAGGCCTATCGAGGAGGATCTTATCAGCTTATTTATTATAAAGGGGACCATCCAATGCTTCCAATTAATGGGCTCTATCTAAAGAAATACTACCCATGAAATAAATCATGTTTGAAAATAATTATTAATAAAAAGAACAAAAATATGATTTCATTTCATTAAAATTTTATCTTCCTTCAAAGCATTGTTTGCAAGTCCTGTGAATCTGCCGTGATGTGGTTAGGGTAGGTGTAAGAGTCCCCCAGTGGCATCATATCCCTCTTTCACAACACAAACACAATCTCCTGCTATTAGAATAGACATAAGAGAACCCAAGAGGCATCCTATTTGACAACTAAGCAAGAGAACCCAATTATTAGTGGGAATTCTTCAGTGGCACACATCAACCCAGCATGTTTTAGGTAGGTGTAAGAGTCCCAAGAGGCATCCTATTCTTTTAACACATAATAATAAACACAAATCTTTTGCCTCGTTATTTTGATGGGAGCAAGCCCTAGCTCATTAGCTATTCTAGGTTGGATCTACATGCTACCTAGTATGTTACCCTCACTTGTTGGAAGATGTGAGTCCGTGCTTTCTTCCTAACTTGACCATTGCAAACCAAAATGCCTTATTAGTATGGTAGACTTCACTTCCCAACCAAATATGCCTTTGGATTTTGTTTAAGATGTGAGTCCCCATGCTTTCTTGAACTAATCATCATGACCTAACTAGGTGAGTTTGAGGTTTAGGATAAGCCCCCCAAAGGCTCCTTTCCTCTTGACTACTTTTGAGTTGATATAAGTCCCCAATGGCATTCACTTAATAGTCACCCTAGGTCGGATAGCACCTATCGAATCGAAGATAGACTATCTCAACAATCGCTGCTATAGGAGGATGAGTCCTTGAGCTTTCTTCCTAGTCGATTATTGCAAACCGATGGGCACCTTAGGTTGTTGATGTTCTGCTCGGACTCACCCATGGATACACCACTCTTAATGTGAGTCCCAAGCTTTCTCCTTGAGTTGGACATCAATATATTGGATATATGAATAGCATGTCATCTTCTCCGTGGTTTTGATTAAGCCCTTAGCGCCCCATCCCCTATGGACACTCTATTTGGATCACATCTTTACCCATTTAGAAAACTACCACATTTTTTGGATTGACAGCCCCTTTTCCTAGTAGCCACCCCTATGGTTGGAGAATTTGTTCAAATGCATGATTCCTTAGTTCAAGAATTGATAGTCTGACATAAGCTCCTTCAATTTGATCCTCAAACTAACAGGTCCACATAAATAAATTAAATAATACAAAAATTAATTCACTTGAAGATTAGAATTCAAGCCCCCAAAGGGCCCTTTTCCTAAGTGTGCATCCTATCTTAGTGGTGTCGCAAAACTCCTATAGAAATTGCCCACTACTTGAGTTGAGATAAGTCTGCCCAATCACACCGTAATCATCCCTGGTTGGGTTCAATCTATTTTGATTAAAACCAAAGTCCCAATCATTCTACTTGGAGGATCTAGACTATGATGCATTCTTCTTATTGTGATTGTTACAAATCACTGCAGCCCTAGGTGGGTTCAATTTGTTGCCCAAAGTAACTAATCACCCCTGGTCTTGTAGTGGAAGATGTGAGTCCCGAGCTTTCTTCATTCAATTGATCATTGCAAACCAAAAAGGCACTCCTTTGGTGGATAGTTCTCCCATCTGTGAAGCTACCCCATTGGTTTAGTAAAAGATATGTCTAGCTAATATTGTTCTGCGTGATCCATCGCAAACCAACGAAATCCATCAAAATAAATCTAAAAATGAAATTAATCTTGACTATCTTGAGTTGAACTATGTCCCCAAAGGACATTCACTCATACTAGTTGGGTTAAATCTATTGTCTTGCCAATAGATTACCCCAACAACTGGTCCTTACTTTGGAAGATGTAAGTCTATTACGCTTTCTTCCTAGTACTGCAATCGAAAGGCACCCTTTGCTAGTTGATGTTTAGTAGACTACCCCTTTGGATTGATAAATTTGAGTTAGGTCTAGACCTCAATGGCTCCTACTCATCGTAAACTGATAGGGTCCATCTCAAAAATCCAAATAAAAATTGAAACAAATTCAACCCTCTTCCCTAGTGAAAATTTCTCCTCAGCGAGACTCAACTCAAATCAAACCTCATCCCCTTGGGATGACTTGAACCTACTTCCATAGGAAGGTTCATCACCCATAGTGGATTCCTCCTTCCATCTCTTATGCCTTGACATAAGTAGAGCCATTGCATTAAGTTATAGATTGTTTCTACACTGGTTAGGGATAGACTATTTTTGTTAGCTTGTGAGCATGTTGTTGATTATTTCAACACAAATACGCAGGTGTTCCTTGTCAAGTCACAACAATTTCGCCTTTTGTTGACCTCATTTTTAGGATGCGCTCTCAACCTCCATCTTGACATAAGACTTCTCTTAGACTTTAAGAGTTCCTCTTAAGACATATCTAGTGATTAGTGGACACTCCAGTGAGGCTTAAAGAGTTAGCCATAAATAGGTCATGCCTTAGGGGTGTTTTTTTTAAATACTTGACTTAATTAATTTTTAATAAAATAATCATTATCTACTGGTCAAGAGGAAACTTAAAGGACTTAGAAATTTTGAGTTTGGAACTTGAATTTTGAATTTGATTTGATTGATTTGAATTTATATTTCATTTATATATGTGAATATGAGTTTGTTGACCTCATTTTTAGAATGAGCTCTCAACCCCTCCATCTTAGACATAATATAAATTTCTCATATCCCATTTTTATTCTCATTTATATTCACATATATAAATGAAATGTAAATTCAAGCAATCAGAACCACTTCCAAAAATCAAACTCAAACTCATTCAAATCCAACCTAAGCCTTTCAAGTCAAAATCTTGAACTTAGCCAAATCAACTTCAAATCAAGCCAAACTATTGATTTTATTCATGATTCAATCAATCATTCAATCATGAATCCAAATATAAATACAAACTTCAATCACTTAATCAGAACTCAATTCAAAAAATCAAGCCAAAATCCATTTCATGTTCACCCTTTGAACTTGAAATTTTCAAATGAATCAAAACCCATTTGACTTCAAACTGCTTGCAAATGGATTTATATTTCAATCATAAGTCCATATACAAGTTCAATCAAACTCAAATCAAGCTTTGACCAAGCATTTGACCCACTTAGGCTCACTTGACCCAAAGTGACCTAAATTTTATGAGTGAAATTCTAATCCTAACCAAATTGGATTGAATCAAACTCACCTATGCCTCTCATCTTGATCAACAATCATCATTAGATAATCAATCACTCAAATTGGGTCAAACCAAGTCAAACCTAAGGGTTGACCAAGTCAACACTTAGCCAAAATGAAACCTAACATAGCCAAAATCCACCATAAGCCAAATTAATTGAAACTAATGATCTAAGTTTATTCATGATCAATGTTTGAACTTGACCAAGTCAACATTTGAGCCTAACCTAGCCCAATTGTCCACTTGACCCAAGTTGACCCAACTTGACCTAAAAGTCAAAATGTCAAAACTTGATTTAAGCCAAATTGATTGAAACCAATGAGTCAAGTTCATTCCAAATCACTTGTTCAACTTGACCAAAGCCTCACCAACTAACAAAGAATTGACCTTGAACCCAACTTGACCTAAAGGGTCATATTGAGCCAAATTCAAACTTAACCAAAATTGATTGTAAACAAAGATACCAATCCACTTCATATGACTAACCAAACCTAAACCTACCCATGACCTAGCTCAAATAGGTCAAATGGGTCAAATTGGTCAACTTGACCCATTTGACCTAAATGGAGTCATATGAACCAAATTCAAACTTAAACCAAATTGAATCAAACCAAAGCCACCAAAACATTTCAAATTGTCATATGAACTTGACCTAACCCTTGGTTGGACCCAATTTGACCACTCAACTGACCTTGTTAACCCATTTTGACCTAAATGGTCAACATGAGCCAAACCATACCAAATGAACTCCAAATCCAATGAAACTTGGTCAAACCTATTTTCTCAACATACCCAACATATCCAAATTCAAAAATTAGCTAAACGACCATTATACCCTTAGGCCATAGAACAAAATTTGGTCAATTGAAGTTTGGTCAAACCCTCTTCATAGCTACTTGATACTCTCCTAATAGGTTAAGTGAACACTAAGGGTGGTGCACCCAACCCAATGGGTTTGGTCAGCCCAATGACCAAGGGCCAAACCGACCATGTACAAGGAAATGGGCACATGGGAATCATGTCTCCACTCAAATGGAGAACATGGGGACTTCACTAATCCACTCCCTAACCTAAAATGAATCACATGGCACCTCTAACAGCTCAAACAACCCACTAAATTAGGGCAATTGATCCAAAAATGATAAGTGAAGCTTCGACCGTCCGATTATCAATGGGGGAGATATACGCCCCCTAATTCACTTCAATTCCAACAGAGCCATTATCAATTAAAGCCTAGAGAGTCATAGGAGCAATTATCAAGAGATCCTAAGCTTCCTAGAGGGAGATTGAATTTGGCATTTCTTGATTTTCCTTGAGTAAAAATAGGGGAGGTCTATTAAATTGACAACTTCCTCTACACTCAAACTCCACTCAAGTCCCTTTACACACTCCATCAGAGAACCTAATCAAGATTGCCTAAGCTCTCTTCCAAGTTCTTGAGGTAAGGGGAGATCCACTTCAATCAAAACTGAGCTCAAGCTAAGGAGGAGGTGACCCATAGGAAGATCCACTCAACCTCAGCCTCTCAAAATTTCACCAAAGCTTTGTCTCAACTAGACTAAGCTTCTCCAAAGGAATCGAGCACCAGTGATTACCTTCGATGAGGTATGCCATTTTTTTACCATTAAATTCATGTATTTAAAATCGTAGGAGGAGTTAGTTGGTAGCCACCCCTAGGCGGTTGGTTGTAAGTCCAACAATCGGGTGGTTTATCCTCTCTTGTGGAAGTAAATCATATGGCCATTTTCTCCTTAGATTTAGGATGTGCCTTAGCTCTTGCCAAAGCTCCTAAGATTTAAGTTCAGAGGTTGTTATTTCCCTTTACAGGCTACAAGCATAAATTCTCACCTTAGGCATTTCCAATCTTTTGTGAATTATAAGCCTAGATTTCTAATAAAATTCAACCCAAACACATAATTCCTAAATTTCAAAATATAAATCCCAACCATAGGATGGTTTGTGATGCTCGCTAGGTTTCATAGCATCCTGAGCATCCCCCACTTATCTCCCTTTGGTTTCGATAATAATTCCCTCCTCTTGATCAATCCCACTTAACCTTCTAAAAATAACCAATTTATGGTCCTATCTTGAAATATTTGGAGACAATGATCATTTACCTTAATCAAGAGTATTATTAAGGAATCTTATTCCTTAAGATGTAATTAACTATGGAGGCTTGCCTCCATAGGGAACTTAACTAACCTGGTTTAAGGTAAACCGAACTTTACTTTTTCATGTAAAGTAGGGGAAGAATCTCTAGTACATTCGAAGACCCATAGTCCTTAGGAGTCTTCATTAAGTGATTAGGTCTATTATAGGATGGTGACCTCTGTCTCAGATATCATTCCTCAATATCATACCCATCACCCTAATGACAACATCTAGATCTATATGGTCCACCAAGTGTATTTTTCTTCATTTATTTTTTTTTAAAGATAGATGAAGATGAAAATAAATTCATCATATTTTTTGTAACTGCTGGGGATGGTTCCTCTCCATCTTTGGTAAATGATCTTGTCTCCAAGTATAGGATTTATACTTTGTATGAGTCCAGACTATCCTTCTTTCCATTGGTGCTTAGTTTTTTCCTTAAGCTTGCTAGCCAACATCCTTTAGTTTTAGGACCTCACCCATGTAGGTCTTAAAGCCTATTGGTTTCCCAATTGGTGAAAATAAAATTTAATAAAAGAGATTACTAAAGACCTTTCCTCTTTACCATTTATATGTTAAGGAAAGGTTCATTCAAAAAATAAAGAAAAATAAATCCTTTATAAAAAAATACTTTCCAAAAGTACAAATGAATATCTCCATTCAACATACCCAAATTTATTGAATGAAGATTTTATTTCAAAAAAAATAAAAAATTATCTTTTTTAGAAAAAGCATAAATGAACATCCTCATTCAATTTGTTGAATGAAGATTTCATATTTTTAAAAATAAAATCAACAATTATCTTTTCAAAAATAAAATCAACAATCATCTTTTCAAAAAACAAAATCTAAAATCATCTTTTCAAAAAGCACAAATGAACATCCTCATTCAATTTATTAAATGAAGATTTCATTTTCAAATAAAAATCAACAATCATCTTTTCAGAAAAACACAGATGAACATCCTCATTCAATTTATTGAATGAAGATTTCATTTTCAAAATAAAATCAACAATCATCTTTTTGAAAAATTAAAGTTAACAATCATCTTTTCAAAAGACAAAAATGAACATCCTCATTCAATTTATTGAATAAAGATTTTATTTTTAAAATAAAATCAACAATCATCTTTTTAAAAACAAAATCCAAAATCATCTTTTCAAAAAGCACAAATGAACATCCTCATTCAATTTGTTAAATGAAGATTTCATCTTTTCAAATAAACAAATCAACAATCATCTTTTCAAAATAAAATTAACAATCATCTTTTCAAAACAAAATCCAAAATTTCTTTTCAAAAAGCACAAATAAACATCCTCATTCAGTTTGTTGAATGAAGATTTCATCTTTCAAGAAAATAAAATCAACAATCATCTTTTCAAAAACAAAATCAACAGTCATCTTTTCAAAAATAAAATCAACAATCATCTCTTCAAATATAAAATCAACAATCATCTTTTCAAAAACAAAATCAACAATTATCTTTTCAAATACATATTTGAAAATGAACATCCTCTTCAATATACCCAAATTTATTGAAAGAATATTTCATTTCCAAATAAAATCAAATCATAACATCGAAATTCCATTTCAACATATCTCACATATGTTGAAGTTAGAATTTCTTTCTTTTCAAAGACAAATTTGAAAATAAGCCTCTTCATTCAATATATCCAAATATGTTGATGAAGGTTTAATTTTCAAATAAAATTACTCCATTTGAAATTCTACTCAACACATCCCACATATGTTAAGTTAGAATTTCTTTCTTTTCAAAAAGTAATAATCACACACAAAATTTTATCTTTGAAAAATAAAACATACCCAAATTTGTCAAATGAGAGTTTCACTTTCCAAAATAAATTTGGATTCTTTATTTAGCATACCCAAATTTGCTAAATAAAGATCCATCTTTTCAAAAATCAAAACATCAAAACCAAAAAATTCATTTGGATTCTTTATTTAGCATGCCCAAATTTTCTAAGTAAAGATCCTCTTTTCCAAAATCATAAAAATAAAACACATTTGAATCCTTTATTTAGCATACCCAAATTTTCTAAGTAAAGGTTTCATTTTTCAAAAAAATCAAAAATAAAAAATCAAAACACATTTGGATTCTTTATTTAGCATACCCAACTTTGCTAAATAAAGATCCCTCTTTCAAAAATCAAAACATCAAAACCAAAAAAATACATTTGGATTCCTTATTTAGCATACCCAAATTTGCTAAGTAAAGATCCTATTTTCAAAATCAAAATCCCAAAAATCAAACACATTTGAATCCTTTATTTAGCATACCTAAATTTGCTAAGCAAAGGTTTCATTTTTCAAAAATAAAAAATTGAAACACATTTTGATATTTCATTTAGCATATCCAAATTTGCTATGTGAAGATCCTCTTTCAAAAAATCATGAAAATCAAACACACTTGGATTCTTTATTTAGCATACCCAAATTTGCTAAGTGAAGATCCTCTTTTCAAAATCAAAATCATAAACACCAAACACATTTGGATTCTTTATTTAGCATGACCAAATTTGCTAAGTAAATATCCTCTTTTCAAAATCAAAATCCCAAAAATCAAACACATTTGAATCCTTTATTTAGCCACCAAATTTGCTAAGTAAAGGTTTCATTTTTCAAAACTAAAAAATCAAAACACATTTGGATTCTTTATTTAGCATACCCAAATTTTCTAAGTGAAGATCTACTTTTCAAAATCATATAAATTAAACACATTTGGATTCTTTATTTAGCATACCCAAATTTTCTAAGTGAAGATCCTCTTTCCAAAATCATAAAAGTCAAACATATTTTTTCATTTAGCATACCCAAATTTACTAAGTTAAGATCCTCTTTTCAAAAAAAAAAAAAAGAAAAAATTTAGAATTTATTTAGCATACATAAATTTGCTAAATAAAGATTCCAAACTCACTCATGATTCATAAACAACCAAAAGAAGAAGAAAATTATTTTCAAACAACTCATTTAGCATACCCAAATTTACTAAATGAGCAATTCCAAACAAAATCAATTGACCCTTTATTTTAACATACTCAAATTTGTTAAATAAAGGGTCCCCAAACAATCAAAAATTAAATTCAAATATGAACCAATGGAAGCATCAATCTCTTCAAAATATTTGAACCCATTTTCAACATACACAAATTTGTTGAAAATGGATTCTAAATTCAAAACTTTCCTCCAATTCTAAATTCAAAAATCTCTCCTAAAATTAAAGAGCCCCACTTAACATATTCAAGTTGTTGAGTGTGGGTTCAAATTCTAAAAATAAATTAATGCAAAAAATCTGATTTGAGTTTATTTTCCAAAATTATAAATTTGAACGCCAGCTTTAGTCTCTAATGGAAGCCCGTAAGTATGTCTTCACTTTTCCTTTTGGGATGGATTTGGCCTTGATTGGGCAAGCCTCCCACATGACTTTGCCCACCTCATTCATTTTGGAGATTGAGGGGGGCTAGGATCACTTATGAGGGGACCACCCTCACAACCATTAGTAGGAGTGTGGTGACTAGGCAGAAGTCGGTCATCTATGTAGAGATGCCGTCAGATTTAGAGTTTCCCTCATTGAAGAGGAAGGCTGCGATAGTTCCCACAACAGTTGTAGTTTTAGCACCAGTTCAGTCAGTGGTTCCCATTTATGCCCCAGTATGGGCTTGCACCCACTCTTTGGCTTCTTCCAAGGAGAAGGCTCCCCTGGTTCTAGGGATAGTCTCTCCTACCTATGAGGTTGGGTCTAGTTCTTGTGCTACTCCTCCCTACAAGACCTAGCACCATAATATATGCCATAAGATCAAGCGGCATCATGTGCGTATAGCCAAAGAGATGGAGGCAGCTGCTCAGTCAATAGTAGAGGAGTTACCCAAGATAGTCTCTCCTCTAATCATATAGAATAAGTTTCATCCTCTCTCTAGATCTGATGGAGAGGAAGATATTAGGAGGATCTCAGTTTCACTTCCATATACAATTCACTTTTAGGCTCCTACCAGAGATAGGAGGAGATTGTATACTAGCCTTTGATCAGTCTTGCACCGAGTAGGTGAGGCTTATGGACGGTTAGAGTTCGGGGCCCAATTTTATTTACAATCTATCATCCCTCGTAGCATAGAGGAGCACATCAGACAGGAGAGGGCCAGGGAGGCCCATGTATCAATACATGTCACTAGCAGAGAGAGACGTAGGTACACTAGATAGTCAACTACCGCCTCATGGACTTCCCGACCGCTACATCACCATACTAATAGCATTGTATTGACTAGTACTACTCACCACAGGAGAGGAGCTCTTGCACAAAGAGAGTCGGTGGTGCCTCCATCACATCGCTCTACTCCACGCCCACCATCTCCAGTACAAGTTTCATCATCCACAGTTCCAGCGAAAGCCATGAAGGCTGCATCCGAGGAAAAGAGAGCCCACAGGTGATTCATCTACAACCAAGAGATCCTATTTCATCTACACCAACCGAGGTGAGTCGAGCCTCTCCCCGCTTCCGCCAGATGAAGAGGAATGGTGACCATGGAACATCATACCATCACCACCACCACCACAATGAGCATGGAGATGTTAGAAGAGGAAGGAGATAGTCAGTCTGTCCCCATGGCCATAGATCCTTCCTGAGTAGCACTCCTCCCATGATAGATGAGTTATGAGTATTTCTTCTAGTGAGCATAGTCTCCTCATAGGGTTAGCCTCCAAAGAGTTAAATGTATTTATTCATGAGCATATCCTACCACCTGACCTCAAGCTTTGTACACATGCGGTTGGACGCTCCTAGATGATATGTAGTGTAGTTGAGAAGAAGGAAATTCTAGGATATGCCTGGTCTGATTTAGAGGAAGACAAGGTTAGCTTTGATCCCATCAAAAATAATTTGTTAGAAGATTCAGCTGATGTGCACATGGTTGACATCATGGGTTCCCTCCTTCAAGATCAGCAGGGTTTGGAAAGTGTTATGGACAAACAAGATGACAAAGCTCATTCGACCTAACACCTCCTTCAACAACTTAAAAAGAAGGATGAACAAATAAATAAGATGGGAATTAGGCTTGAAGACTTGCTAGGAGTAATTTTAGCACTTCAGAATTAAGCCCTAGTAGTGCATCTTATTATTACAGAGATATGTCAGCCTGAGTTGTTGCATATCTTGGATCAAGCCAAGACTTCACCTCTAGTAGAGCAGGGCAGCACTAGCTGTATATAGAAGGTAGTGGATAGTACCTCAATACAAGAAAAGGATATTAAACTCATGGTTGAGAAGAGAGAAGCATTTGCAAGCAGAGGGTAGGCCCTAGAAGAATTGATGTCATCCAAGTATCTATCTTTCAAGAGCTTTGATGGCGTAGGAACCCATGGCACATAGCACTTGGGCTAGTTGTTGCAACCACGGTGGCTGATCTTGTGATTTAGTAGCATAGCCTTTGATTGGTACGTTGAACTAATAGTTCCGAAGACTTTTCTTTGAGGAGCAACTCTTCATTAAAATATTTGCTGGAGCTCAACAAAGGGTTACAATGGGTGTTCTTGTTGTAGCACAACAACACCCCGATGAGTCCTTAGTTGATTTTTTTTCTTAGATGGCATAATTTAAGTATGAAATATGAACCACAGTTGTCTGAACAACATGGAATTGAAATTCCTCTAAATAATATTCATGGCTCGGTCGCCTTCATGCTCAAAGGTTTTACCATCAAGACATTTGAGAATCTAATCAATATGGCGGTTAGTCTACAAGGAGAGGCCAAATAGTTACCTTTTCAAAATCAGTCAATAAATCCAACTGACCACCTCAACAGCCTCCACGGCCTTCACTGCCCCCTCTTCAGCCATATTCATAGCAGCGATACACATACCCTCTGCCAAGTAGCTACCATCCACCTACTCTTTTGGATAAACTAAAAACTTTATTCATTTAAGAGGAGGTAATCGAATCTTTAAGAACCTCTTAAAGAAACTTTTTAGCTACTACCTAGGTGGAGAAGTGGGCGGAGTAATGATCCCTTTTATCCCTACCACCATCTTTAGGCCATGTTTTGGAGGATTGCTTTACATTCAAGGCGGCTTGGGCATTCTACAAAGGACACCATAATTATCCCAAAGGAATATATATTGGAACAACCATCCAGTTCCATTAGGGTAATTCTTGGGGATACCTACGATCCTCTCAAAATCAAAGAAGGTTGGAATATCTCTTTATCTCCAACCTTTAAAAAGATTATTTCAAAAATCAAGAAACTTTCTTTGCAGGTGCCTGAGGTAGGTCAAACCTCCAACATCAAGGAAGGTTTGTAAGTTGCCAAAGGCAACTTAGGAAAAAAGCTCGGAGCGGCAACTACACTTCGGGATAGCCAAGTAGCGCAACCACCAACCAAGCCTCCATTCCATTTGTTGCATAATACTTCTACTTTAGCTCTTCTTCTAGTAGACATCTTGTATCAACGGATGAGGGCATCAAATCTCTTACCCCACTTACTTTACTAGATTTTTACTATGTACCTCCTTCAAAATATAAGAAATCGAGGAGTAAAATTAGTTTGAATTAAATTTATGTCACTTTTGATGGGTTATCTAATTCTAATCTCTTTAAAAACCCTCTAAGTCTAAATAATAATTATAACAACTCTGATCTTTCCCTTTATGATTCAGAGATGGACTTTCCTTCTTTGAATACTATGGGTTCACCTCTTGAGATAGACTTGGAATCTTCTAATTATGAGGGTCCCATAGGAGAAGCTGTAGGTGAACCTGACGAGCAGATAGAATCTTCCACTAACCTGCCACAAGAGATCATCGAAGTCAACCTCCATAGTGAAAAGTTCTACCTCCTATGACAGCACCTCAAGATAAGGGGAAATAGGTCATTGGTACTAATAAGTAAGAAGCCCCTCCACATGATCTTCCACTTTTGGATATGCTTATGGAGGATCAACCGAGTTGATTACAATGCCTCACTCACTAAGAAAGTTGTCCAGTTAAGCATATATGATGCCCTTATCTTATCCAAAGAGATGAGGGAATCATTAATCAAGACTCTTCTTGATCCAGATATGCTTAGAGCTAATCACTTTGAGAGGAGGCACATTATTCAAGAGAAGCTAAGGAATCACCTTCATAGATGAAGACCTTCTTATGGGGGACATGGAGCAAAATAGTCCCCTCTACATTATAGTGGATATGAATAGATTCAAACTTTCTAGAGTTCTTGTTGATCCAGGTGTATTGGTGAAAATTATGAGTCTAAAGATCCTTGCCTACTTAAGGATTGACATCTCTACACTCTGAGGAGGTCGGCTGATGTTGAGAGGATTTGATGAACAAGTCGAGAGGGCTTTAGGTTCCATAGTGTTACCTTTGGAAATAGGTTACTAGAAGACTGAACCCAAGTTTTATATAATTGATTTGAATACATCATTCACTGTATTGCTCGGCAGGCCTTGGATACATCAAAATAAGATGATTCCATCTTCCCTTCATCAATGCATCAAGTTTCAAAGGATGGAATCGAATATTGAGTCAAAGGAGATGAAAACCATTTTTAGTTAGAGAGATTGAGATATATGAAGATGCGACCTACTATCTTCCTAAATCCAAAAGAAAAAGAAAATGAAGAAAAAAAAAAGAAAAAAGAAAGTTCAAGTGAGCGAGAAAAGGAAACTAAGGAAGAAGTAGAGCCGCATGTCACATTCCACCCACAGTTCATTCCATTATATGGACATATGGGTAGGATGACTCAACCTCCACCGAGCAGAGGTAGAGGTAGAAAGAGGAGAGGTGGAAGACCCCGGTTGGCGACCAAATAGGTTATGTTAGTTCATAGTACCCTACTATTCACATAGACTTGGAATCAAGCTCGAGGATGAGTCTAATGTGATTAGCATACCAGCCAACCCTTCTGAGCAGGTTTCATTGGAGGTGACACTTGAGCCAAACAGTGATGAAGACTAGGCCTCCAAACAAAGCACGAATGTATTCGAATCAAGTTTATGTGAAACTATCAGGCAGTAGTTAGAAACCTTAACTCTAACCTCACTTTTCCCTCAAAAATTTAAAGGTTTAGTAGTTAAGGAAGCCCCTCAGTCTTCCATGGATGTCAAGCTAATGAGATTCCTATTGGGATCATCATCCTCAAGTCCAAAAGTTGATGTAGAATTTGGGGATAATTCATATACAGAATTAATGAAATTATCTTTTGATTGGTACTCGCCTTGTGTTCTTAATCTTGCAAAGAAATGTTTGATTCCTTATACATGGTCCAAGAACTAATCAGAGTACTTTAAGAAGTTGTGTAACAACAGAGGCAGGGATGCACAATCAAGATCAGGACTAGGATTCGGTATAATGGGTCCAATTGATGATGATGATTACTGCTTAGTTGTTACTAATCATTTAGAATCTGATAGGTTTTTCTCAAACCACACTAACTCTTATGAGGATGTGTGTTTAAAAACTTTAGATGATCCAACTGATTTCCAAATCAAAGATGCACCTCTAAATTTTGAAAAGGAAATCCATTCAACTATTGACAAGCTTAAAGAAATCAATCTTAGGACAAAAGAAAATACACGCCCAACATATATCAGTTTATTACTGAATGAAGAAGAAACCAATGACTTAGTTAGGATATTGATTGAGTTTAAGGACTACTTTGCATGGAGCTATAAAGAGATGCCTGGATTATCTCTCGATGTAGTAGTCCACAAACTAATAATAGACCACCTTGTTAACCATCAGCAGCTCCTAGATGCATGCGATTAAATCAACAATAGGTCATTTAAAGTCAAGATGATGCTGGTTTCATCGGGGAAGAAAAATACCCTACGGACCGGTGTCATGATTAAAAAAGAATGGTTGAATTCGCATATGCCTTAATTTCAGGGACTTAAATAAGGCATGTCTTAAGGATGAGTTTTGTCTTCCTATATCAGAATTAATGGTGGACATCTCCTCATCTCATGCAGTATTCTCCTTCATAGATGGGTCATTTGGCTATAACCAAATCAAGATGGCCCCTGAAAATGAAAGAAACACTGCTTTTTGAACCCTAATCGGAATCTATTATTATAAGGGCATGCATTTCGACCTTAAAAATACTAGTGCTTCATCCCAATGTGTCATGACTCAGATATTCAATGAACTCATTCATCATCAAGTTGAATATTTTGATGATAAATCAAAAGCAAGAAAAGAAAGGAAGACCATCTCTTTGACTTGAGTAGTTTTGAGCGATTAAGACAATTCAACCTCAAAATGAACCCCCTGAAGTGTGCATTCAGAGTTGCTTTAGGGATGTTCCTTGGGTTTGTTGTCTGATACCGGGTAATAAAAATAGATCCAGAAATAATCAAAGCTATCCTAGAAATGCCACCACCTAAAACTTTAACTCAACTCAGATCTTTCTTAAGGTAGTTGGTGTATTTAAGACCCTTTATCTTCAACCTATCGGGAAGATGTAAGCCATTTTTAGCGCTTGTAAGAAAAACACCAAGTTCAAGTGGGATGACAAGTGCTAGCATGCTTTTGAAGATATCAAGCAGTATTTGGTGAAGCCGCCTGTTCTAGTAGCCCCTATCTCGGGTAAGCCACTCATCCTCTACACTGCTGCATTTGATGACTCCCTTGGTGCTTTGTTGTCCCAAGCCAATGACAAAAAGAAGGAGAGTGCTCTCTACTACCTCAGTTGTCGTCTGATCCCTACTGAAGCAAACTAACCACCTATTGAGAAACATTACCTAGCTTTCATCTTTGCATCCCAAAAGCTATGGCACTATATGCATTCTCATAAGGTGAACTTGATTTCAAGAATCAATCCACTGTAGTATCTCATAACACAATTGATGTTATCCAGATGATTGGCACATTGGTCCATGATTTTATCGCAGTTTGACATCACATTCGTACCCCTCTGTATGGTGAAAGGACAAGCACTAGCTAATTTCTTAACAGCACACACAATTCCTGCTGATTCCCTGCTTAGTGACGATCTCCCTAACGAACAAATCATGAACTTAGGGAAGGTTAACAATCACCATTGCGAGATATATTTTGATGGTGCAGCTTCCTTTCAAAACGGAGAAGAACCATGATCTACTCTAGGAAAGCGAGGTAGGAATAATTCTCTTAACTCCAACCGATGTGATGAGATTCTCATACTATCTCTATAATCCCTACAATGAAGGCTGAGGCTTTGGTATCGAGTTAGCCATTATAGTGTGTGTCAAAAGCATCAACATCTACTAGGATTCTCAGCTGGTTATCAACCAGATTGTTGGGTCTTATAAGGTTCTAAAGTTTAAGCTTCATTACTACCATGATTATACCATGAAGCTATTGGCCCAAATCCCTGAGGTCACCTTCTACAAGGTCTCTCGAGGAGAGAACATGAGCAAATGCTTTGCAAAACCAATGGCATGTCAGGAAGATGAGTTCATTCTAATAAGGGTCCAAAATAGACAAGTCTTATCCCTTATTGATCTGAACTCATCGAGACTTTCTCTTGAAGGGGAGGTTGTCGTTGCCATAAAGATGAGGAGGTGGGGCAGCATTCATAGATTACGTGAACACTGGTAAACTACCTCAAGAGAAATTACAACCCATCAGATGAAGCAGAGAGCTCTCTCCTAGGATCTCGTAGATGACACCTTATACCGATGATCTTTTGATCAAATGTCGTTACACTATTTGGAAAAACATGAAGCTCGTAGGATCATGCCCGAGGTACATTCAGGTCTTTGTGGAGTGCATCAATTCAATCTGAAGATGAAATCAAAGATCAAGAGACTAGGATATTATTGGCCTTCAATGATTATAGACTGTATGAACGTAGCTAGGAGATGCCATCAATGTTGGGTATACAGTGTGGTCCTGCATCAACCACCCAACATTCTACATCCTACATTGGCCTCATGGCCATTTGAGTGTTGGGGTACCAACATAGTGGGTCCTATCGATCCACCTTCATCCAAGGGTCACTGGTTCATCTTAGTTACCACTGACTACTTTTTCAAGTGGGTGGAGATAATCCCACTCAGAGAGGTCACATCTCAGCATGTGCTCCAGTTTTTTAAGAACTATATCGTATATAGGTTTGAGGTGCCTCAATGAATTATAATTGATAATGGTACTGCATTCAAAAGCACAAAGATCGGTAGCTTTGCTAGGAGATATAGTATAGATTGGAGATACTCCACCATCTACTATCCCAAGGCAAATGATCTAGTAGAAGCATTCAATAAAACTCTTATCAAAATACTAAAGAAGACACCGGATAACAGCAAGTGATAGTAGAATGAGCAGTTGGTTGATGCCTTGTGGGCATACCGCACCACATACATAACTCTAACTCAATCTACCCCATTCTCCTTAGTGTATGTGTCCGAAATTGTTCTACTCTTATAAGTGCAACTCTGTCACTAAGGATAGCAATGGGTAGCAAAATCACTATAGAGCAGAATGCCAAGTTGCGGTTAGAAGAGCTCGAAGTTTTGCAGGAGAGACGCTTACAGGCATGCCAAAACCTTGAGTTGTACAAGGCCAAAATGATTCAAGCTCACAACAAGCTAGTCCATCATAGAACTTTTCAAGTTGGAGAGCTCGACCAAGTTCTAAGGAGACCAATTATTGTCATCGAAAGATGGGAGGCAAGTTTGAACCCACTTGGGAAAGACCTTTTATCATTAAAAAGGCCTACCAAGGAGGAGCTTATCAACTTATTGATTGTAAAGGGGAACACTTGATGCTTCCAATTAATGAGCTCTATTTGAATAAATATTACCCATAAAAACATGTTTGAAAATAATTATGATCAAAAGAACAAAATTGTATTCCAATTTAATAAAATCGCTCTTCATTCGATGCATTGTTTTCTTATTTTATGAATCTGCAATGACGTATTTTAGGATATGTGTGAGAGAACCCGAGAGGCATCCTATTCCTTCTAACATAAATATAAACACATATCTTTTATCTCGGGCTATTTTGATGTGGGAGTAAAGAAGCTTCGACGAGGGCTAAAAGCACAACCTAAATCTAAGGTAAAAATGGGTAATTGGTTTGCCTCCACAAGAGAGGACAAACCACTCAACAGCTTGGACTTACAACTGCCTGGGGATGGCCGCCAAATAACTCCTCCTATAATTTTAAGTATATGTAGGCAAGTCTTTATGCTTATGCAAGATAGCTAGGCTATTATTTATTTAGAAAGAGACTAAGTCCTTAAACTCACTCCCTAAATAGGCTAGATTATATAAAGGGACATGCTTCAAATGACTTAAATCTAAAACAATTCAAATTTCATTTTATTTTTATTTTGGATAATTATTTTGACTCAGGCTAATAGGATTCATATAACTAATGCATGAGAAAGAAGGTTATTGGCCGAAATCAGTGAGAATGGTGAATGTGAATTTCCACCATGGCTCTCAAAGGTCAAGCCAAGTTTCTTTGGCGAAGGTAGAAGCCCTCCAATCAAGAGTGAAATAAGATGCTATTGTGCATGATATTGCAAAAGAAATGCTCATCCAGCTAAGGGGTCGTTAATTCTTTTATCTTGATTTTAAACCTAAGCTTTAGGTGAGGTTATGAGTTGTTCAATTTTTATTTTCAGTTGTTAAGTTGGATAAAAGATTTATTTTTCTATAAAGAGTCTAATCCACACCCAAGCCATATAAAATAGGAAAAGCATGCTACTTAATGCAAAATTTAAACAAATCATCAACCAATTTATAAAGCTAATCATAAAAAAATAAAAGGCCATTGTGGTTGGGCACCACCACACAAACCTGAAAATATCAAATGTGGCTAGCCGAGCTCTACCCTTATACAACCTAGATTATAAATGAATTAAATTACAATTAAGCATGAAATTTATTGTTATGGGGGTCTTCAAACTTTATTTCTTCTTTTCTTCTTTCTTTCTTCTTTTGGTTTCTTCTTTTGGATGGTTGGAAGGTGGATACTCCAAAACTTCACATGGTACATAAAATAGGATCTTATGATCAATGTTCATCCTAATCCCCATAACAATCATTCCAAAATCCTAATTGCACAAATTTACATGAAAAAAATAATGGAAATCTAATTAACACCTGCAAAACAAATATTAGCTAAAATAAATCACACAAATCTTGAGCATGTATATTGGACTTATCACCCCACACATGGGTAACTAAGTCCACCTGGCCTATGGATTATGCTTAGAGGTATAAAGCACCTGCAAGCAAGAGTATTTGTATTTTTATTTATGATAGCGCACCTTAAGCACAATCCCCTGCAGAAAAGAGTAGTTAGACTAAGAATGTCCTACCCTTCATTCTATGAGCATACACTCTAACATCAAGTCTAAAACATACATCACAAAATAAAGCAAATATCAAATCGTGCACTGACCTAACTTAAGGCTAGAAGTGGTGCCTTAGGCTAATGTGTGTACTTTAAAGGCTTGTGTGGTATGCTTAGCTGTGACTTTAGGTTTAAATTTTTTATGTGTGAAGAACATGTTCAACTTAGAGGAGGGTTTCATTTAAGTTGTTTAATTATTTTGGGTTGATTTTATTTCATATTTTGATATGGTTTAATTGGATACTATAATTAATTACTAAGTTATGAAGAGATGGAAAGAGAAGAGAACTTCTCTTTTCTTCCCTAACTTAAGTAATTTCTAAAGTAAATTTACATTTTAGTTTTATTTAGGTGAATATTTTGATTAAATATTTTAATTAATCCTAAGTTTAAATAAACTCTAAACAAACCTCTTCAAAAAAAAAGGCATTTTAAGATTAAATAAAATGAATCAAAATTCACATAACACACATTATTTTATTTCTTTCCCAACATATATAACATGCATATGGATGGACCCTAAGCATATCATATACCTACAAATGAGAGTATTGAACACACTTTATGATGCATGCTAAGTAATCTATTTAAGAAAATTTAGAAGTTGAATATGCATGATTTTTCTTAAGTAGAAAGGGTTTTCCTTATCCAAATTTTCACATGCACACATGAAAGTAAGAAAGGCATAAGTGAGTACAGAGCCATTGTTAACCAGAGGTGTAAGGTACAAGACTTACTTAGGGCTACTTAAAGTCTTGTAACCTCAGGATTGTCCAAACAAATATACCACTTTCCTTAAATACAAATATATGTATAAAAGAAATGAAATAGAAAAGGAGAATGCAAAAGTTATTTAATAGATTCATTTTATTTTATGCAATTTATGTATGCAAGTATAAGTAATCCTTCTTAGGTGATAGCATAGAGATGAATAGGATATAGAATTAAGTGAGTGTTGGGTTCTTTTCAAATGAACCATACACCTTACTAAATTCCTATTCAAAACTATACCAACATAAGAAAGAAAGGAAACCTATGCTAAGCATACCTTTATATTCTATCACATGCAAACTCATAATTAAAATATAAGTAGCATACTTTCAAATTTAGTATTTGATTTATATGTTTTGAAAATAGTTTGGATTTAGTAGTGATAATAGCCACTCATATATCTACTTTAGCCAACACATGCAAATTTGACATAAAGTAAACAATTTCATTTTAAATTTTAAATTTTAAAATTATGAATGCATGAAATCACATGACATACAACTTAACATGTTGGGGGAAGATTCAAAGCAATGAAATCATGTAAACAAGTTCACTTCACTTAAATCCTAAAGGCATTCTTATAGAATAAGAAAATTTAAAATAAATCAAAGTGAATTCAAAGTGATTTTTGTTTAGTTTAAAGTTTGATTTAATTTTGAAAAGATGAGATGAGTTTGCTGTTCCTAACTCATTCCCACATGTGTTTGATTTTTTTTGTTTAATTTTTAGATAATTAAATCCATTTTTATGCATTAATTAGGTTAAGGTATGACTTAAGTAAATAATTAACCAAATAATTATGAACCAATGAGATGACATAAAACCCACAAGGAATTTAAATTTGTAATGCACCTAATAAAAAAGAGGCCTAATGCAATTTGGCTCATATTTAAAAGTTAATTGAGCTAAGGGGTTTAGCTTAAGTAATTTCAAACTACCCTTTAATACTTATGAATTGGGTTTTGATTTCCTTAATTGAAGTTAGGCTATTAAACACCTAAGCATCTACCCAAAGTAGATTAATTAAGTTCTGGAACTTTTTATAATTTTTAGAAATTAATTAAAGGGATAATTAATGATTTAACCCTTAATTAAGAGGAGATTAAGGAGAGAAAAAGGGATTTAGGGAATAGCTTAGGGGAAATGCCCAAAAAATATTCCATAAACCTCCTACTTACTAGATCTGACCTTAATCAATCCTAATCATGGGTTAAAATCACTCATTACACCTTAATTATCATTACAAAGGTAATTAGAAAAAATTCATATGCCATTCTTTCTAATCAAGCCTTCAATAAATCCCAATAAAAATTAGAGAGGTGTCACCCCTAAAACATACCCAAGAAATTTAGGATTAATCAGGCTTAATTAAAAAGTAATTACAAAATAAATTTTCCAATAAAATCCAAATTCAGAAAAGCATAATTCAAAACCCATTGAAATTAATTTTAAAATATTCTAGGTTTAATTATCTTTCCATAAGATTTTATTTCATACTTTTTTGAATTTTTTAGAGGGAGTTATGAATTTTAGAAGATCCCTAGATTAATAGAAATTAATTAATGCATTTTAAATAACACTAACTAATCCTCTGGCTCACGGCGCGACGTATGGCGGCGCAGCTTTACATGCATCACTTTTACTTAAGTGTCAAATCCCAGATGGTGGCTAGCGACACACGTGGTTTGATCTCTACCGTCTGATCAAAGATCGGACGACCAGAGATCTCCCTGCAGTTTTAAAATGGCTAAGGAATTTTTAAACGTGCGAAATTATCTCAACCGTCCATCCAAAATGTGCGGATGGATGGCTGAGATCTCCTAAGCTCTTCCCCTTGATCAAAAAAAATCTTTCATGGTCAAGGGGAAGATCCAAGCTCGATCTAGCATGGATTTAAATCAAACTCAACCCACACCATCTAAAGCTAAAGAGCGGTAAATCCAACGGTCAAAAATCCATGAGATGAAATTTTCTTTCACAAAGCTCCACACCACATTGATTTCAATGGTCAAAAAATCTCATACCCCAGGAGGTGATCAGCAATTCTTGGAAGCTTCATCAGATGAAGCCTCAAAAGTTTTGAGCACTTGAGATTGAGATCTTCCATGGTCACCTCCTCCTTAGCTTGAGCTCGATTGATTGAATTGGATCTCCCTGCTTTAAGAACTTGGAAGAGAGGTGCACTCGACTTGGTCCTCGATGAAGCTTAAAGAGGAATTGAGTGGAGTTTGAGTGTTGAGAAAGTTGGCTCTTCAATGAACCTCCCTATTTTAAGCTCAAAATTGAGAAATGGAGTTTTCAAATCCTCTAAGAAGAGAATACTCAAGCTCGAGTTCTTCCAATCACAGGGGAAGTGATAATTGATCAATTGGGGAGTATATCTCAAGGATCACCATCGCCCATGCTGCCATTTTGATCCAATTGATCATAGATAGTGGGTTGTTTGATCTGTTAAGAGTGTGCACATGGTTAGTTTGAGCCAAGGAGTGGATTGCCAACCTCCCATGTGCTTGAATTATAGTTTGAGAGGGAGTTTGAATTTTGCATTTTGGCCCATAGGGTCAGGTTTGGTCTAGAGACCAATTGAGCTGACCCAAACCTATTAAGTTGGGTGTACCACTCTTCCCTAGGTCTCCTTGAGATTTTAGAAAAACCTCAAGTGATTGTGAAGAGGATATGGCCAAATTACCCATGGATTAAGACAAAATTTGTTCTATGGCCTAGGGGTAGGATGTTCATTTTGTTAATTTTTTACTTTGGATATGTTGGGTATGTGGAGAAACTAGGTTTGGCCAAGTTTTATGAGATTGGAATTCATTTGATGGGTTTGGCTCATGTTGACCCATTTAGGTCAAAATGGGTCAACTTGGGTCAAGTTGACAATTGGTCAAATTGGGTCAAACGGGTCAAAGTTCATATGACCATTTGAAATATTTTGGTAGCTTTGGTTTGGTTCAATTTGGTATAGTTTTGAATTTGTCTTATATGACTTCATTTAGGTCAAATGGGCCAAGTTGACCTATTTGACCCATTTGACCTATTTGAGGTAGGGTAAGGGTAGGTTTAGGTTAGTTAGTCATATGGAATTGGTATCTTGTTCCAATTTGGTGTTAAGTTCAAATTTGGCTCACATAACCCCTTTAGTCATCTAAAATCAATTATTAGGTCTAGTTGGGCAATGAGGCTTTCAAGTTCAACAAGTGATTTGGAATGGACTTGACCCATTGGTTCCAATCAATTTGGCTTAGATTGTTTGACACATTTTGACCCTTTAGGTCAAAATGGGTCAACTTTGGTGGTAATTTAGCTCAAATGTTGGT
Organism: Cymbidium sinense; assembly: GCA_021442155.1. Lineage (NCBI taxonomy): Eukaryota > Viridiplantae > Streptophyta > Magnoliopsida > Asparagales > Orchidaceae > Cymbidium > Cymbidium sinense. The sequence continues at coordinate 136,193,235 of CM038217.1, forward strand.
TTCAAGTTCAAACATAAATCATGAGTGAACTTAGATCAATGGTTTCAATCAATTTGGCCTATGGTGGAATTTGGTTATGTTAGGTTTTATTTTGGGTTAAGTGCTGACTTGGTTAACTCTTTGATTTGACTTGGTTTAACCTAATTTGATTGATTGATCATCCCATGATGATTTTTTATCATGATGAGAGGGATATATGAGTTTGGTTCAATCTAATTTGATTAGGATTAAAATTTGGCTCATAAAGGTACTTGAGGTCACTTTGGGTCAAGTGAGCTTAAGTGGGTCAAATGGCTTGGTCAAAGCTTGATTTGAAGTTGGTTGATCTTGTATATGGACTCGTGATTGAAATATAAATCCATTTACAAGTGGTTTGAAATCAAATGTGTTTTGATCCATTTGATAATTTCATATTAAAAGAAAGAATATGAAAGGGTTTTGGGTTTGATTTTGGAACTAGGTTTTGATTGTTTGATTGGATTTTGGATTTATATATGAGCTCATTATTGTAGGTTTGATTGAATCATAAGAGAAAATCAAGAGTTTGGCTTGATTTGAAGTTGATTTGGCTAAGTTCAAGATTTTGACTTGAAAGGCTTAGATTGGATTTTAAGTTGATTTGAGTTTGATTTTTGGATTTGGTTTTGATTGTTTGAATTTATATTTCATTTATATATATGAATATAAATGATAACATAAATTGATCATGAGAAAATTTTAAGGATTTGAAGTGGTTTAGTCATGATTTAGCCTAAGTCCATTAAGAAGGATTTAAAGGTCTTACGAAAATTTAGAGTAGGGATTTGAATTTTTGAATTTAGTTTGACTGATTTATATTTATATTTAATTTATATATGTGAATATAAATGAGAATATAAATGAGTTATGAGAATTCTCATGACTTTAATATGGTTTGATCAAGATTTAGGCTAAGTTCATTAATGGAAAATTAATGACTTAAGAAGATTTTAATTTGAGAATTTAATTTGAGGGTTTGATTTGATTGATTTATATTTATATTTTATTTATATATGTGAATATAGATGAGATTTTAGAAAATTCCATGAGTTGAATTGATTTGATCAAGGTTTTAGGCTAAGTCCATTAATAGAAAATTCAGGGACTTAGGAAAATTTCATGAATTGATTTAGAATTTTGAGTTTAGTTTGATTGATTTGAATTCATTTCATTTATATATGTGAATATAAATGACAATATAAATGAATTATGAGAAAATCTCAAAGATTTGATTTGGTTTAGATCATGATTTTGGTTAAGTCCTTAAGGGAAGATTAAGGACTTAGGCAAAATTTAGACTTAGGAATTTTATTAGATTTTGATCATGGGTTTTAATCATAGATTTCAATCAAGAATTTCAATCATGAAATTGATTTGAGTTTGGAGAAAATCAAATATAATTGATTTGGAGTTTGACTTGAAAGAAGGAAAGTGAAGAATGGTTTAAGCTAAGGGTAGGAAGTTTTCTTAACACCCCTAAGGCATGACTTATTTCTATGGCTAACTCTTCTAAGTCTCTAGGGCTAAGTTAAGTGTCCACCTAATCACTAGATGTGTCTTAAGACTAAAGAACTCTTAAAGTTTAAGAGGAATCCTATGTCTAAGATGGAGGGGTTGAGAACTCATTCTAAAAATGAGTTCAACATGATCTTAGTCTAACCATTATCTTATGCAAGGGATTATGCTTAAAGGGCGATGTAATAAATAAAAATATAAATTATTTTATTTTGCAGGTGCTTATACCCCAAAGCATAATCCAATAGGCTAGGTAGACTTAGCCACCCATGTGTGGGATGGTAAGTCCAAAATACATGCTTGGGATTTGGTGGTTTGTTTAGCTAACCTTTTAGCGTGTTAGATTACTTTTCCTTTTCATGTAATTTTTGTAATTATGATTTTGGAATGATTGTTATGGGGATTAGGATGAGCATTAGCCATAAGATCTTATCTTATGTATCATGTGAAGCCTTTGGAGCATCTACCTTCCAACCATCCAAAAGAAGAAGAAAAAAAAAAAGAAAGAAGAAAAGAAGAATGAAGAAATGAAGCTTAAAGACCCCCATAATAATGAGTTCCTTGATTAATTGTATTTAATTTATTTATAATTCGGGTTGTATAAGGGTAGAGCTTGGCTATCCAATTTATTTTTTTTGGGTTTATGTGATGGTACCCAACCACAATGGCCTCCTATTCTTTTGTGATTAGCTTTATAAATTGATTAATGATTTTAATTTAAGTGACATCCTATTTCTAATTTTTTCCTTGATGTATAATGGATGTGGATTAGGCTCTTAGGAAAAAATAAATCTTCTACCAAATTTAACAAATAAAGAACACATAACCTCACCTAAAACTTAGGCTAAAATTAAGATAAAAGAATTAGCAACTCCTTAGTTAGATGAGTACTTATTTTATAACATCATGCACAAATGCATATGATTTTCACTCTTGATTGGAGGGCTTCTACCTTTCCTAGAGAAATTTGGCTTGACCTTCTATAGCCATGGTGGAAACTCACCTCCTCCCTTTTTGCTGATTTTGGCCAATAATCTCATTTCATGCATCGACATTTGAATCTATGCTGAGTTAAAATGATTGTCCAAAAATAAAAATAAAATAAAATCAATTGCATTAGATTTAGTCATTTGCATGTCACATGATCTAATCTTTAGGAGTGAGTTTAAGGACTTAATCTTTTTCTAAATAAATAACAGCCTAGCTATCTTGCATAAAGAATATGACTTGCCTACTTGAATTTAAAATCATAGGAGGAGTTAGTTGGCAGCCACTCCTAGGAGGTTGTAAGTCCAAGCAGTCAGGTGGTTTGTCCTCTCTTGTGGAGGTAAACCAAATACCCATTTTCATTTTAGATTTAGGTTGTGCTTTTGTCCCTTATACCACTCATACTCTAATCTCTTAGGGAGTGGATTTAAGAACTTTAGTTTCTTTCTAAATAATAATAACCTAATTATCTTGTAAAATCATATGACTTGTATACATAATTTTAAAGCATAGAAGGAGTTAGCTGGTTGCCACTCCAAGCAATTATAAGTCCAGCAATCAAGTCGTTTACCCTCTCTTGTGAACTTTATACCCATTTTTGCTTAGATTTAAGTTGTGTTTTAGTTCTTGCTAAAGCTTCATAGATTTAAGATCTGAGGTTGTTATTTTCTTCGGGCTACAAGCATAAATCCTCACCTCTTAGGCATTCCCCTAATATTGTGTTAGTGGATTATAAGTCCTAGCAATCTAATAAGATTTTAACTCAAATAAAATAATTTTCCTCAATTTCAAATATATAAAACCCAATCATATAATAGATTAGAATGCTCAGTAGGTTTCCTAGTATCATGAGTATTTCTTACTTTTTTTTTTGGCTTCCAAAATAAGTCTCTCCTTTTGAACTATCCCATTTGATTTTTCAATATAACCAATTTGCTCATAGTCTTGCCTTTGAAATCTTTGGAGACAATAATTGCCTACTTTAATCGAGAGTATTCCTATAGAACTCACCTTCCTTATGATGTAATTAATTATGGGGGCTTGCCCCCATAGAAAACTTTAGAATCCGGTTTAATATAAACCCTACTTTATTCATCCATGTAAAGTAGGAAAATAATCTTTGGTATATTCGAAGACCCATCATGTCTTAGGAGTCCTTATTAGGTGATTAGGTCCATTATAGGGTGATGACTTCTATCTTTCGAGATAGTGCATCATTCATTAATGTTGTACCAGATCACTTCAATTAGTGCACCTTCTGCCAAGGTGCCCCCACATACATATAAAAAATAAACACCACACTTATCTTTCGCCTATCGGCTAGGGCAACCCTTAATCTTAAAGATCATCCAAATTAATATTCTGGATATCTAATTGATTATCAATTTGAGAAGCAAGTCAATGATGGAGAGTAATTTCAACATTAAAAAAAGAAAAAGATAGCTTTGCAAATCATGATTCTTCAATCATACTCATAGAAAATAAGACAAAGGTCAAGGAGCAACTTTAGTTACAGCCTCAAATTGATATTTTAATTTGATATCTTCCACGCAGGTTAACATCATTGAGTAATATTTTGGCAAATAATCTTGAAAGAATCAAAATGTTTAACTTATTTCATACAGGTTAACGTCATCGAGTAACACTTTGATAAAAATAACCTCGGATGAGAATTAAAACTATTAACTTCTTTCACACAAGTTAAATGTCATCGAGTAACACTCTGACAAACAATCTCGAATGGGTCAAAAATCCTTTATGGATTCCTCCCTCAAGGCACAGGAAGTTTGGAAGCTAGAGTGGATAAAGTCACTAGAAAGACTAAGAGAGCAAGTGGTTGATAGGGTCTCCACTCAAAAATCTGGGTAAAGTCTCAAGGTTAAGTACATCAAAAATCTTAGAAAGTATAGGTACATTAAAACCTCAGAAGATAAAAGCCTTATAATGTACGGGTATATCAAAAACCTCAGAAGGCAAAAGCCTCAAAAGATACAGGCACATCAAAATCCATAAGGCAAAAGCCTAAGAAGGTATATGTACATTAAAAATATCAAAAGGCAAAAGCCTCAGAAGATATATGTACATCAAAAATCTCAAAAGGCAAAAGCCTAAAAAAGTATAGGTACATTAAAAATCTCAGAAGGTACAAACATACCAAAAATCTCAGGATATATATATAAATCATAATTTTTTTCAAAGTCAAAGTCTAAAAAAGGATATATGATTACCCTCATCATTTGGGGGCAAAAACTTTACAATACAAAATATATACTTCTTATGTTGTGGGAAAGGCTTAACAACCATAAGAGATAACTGAGCTGAATTCAAAATGCTACAACCAAGCTTGAATCAGAGATGGGAGAACTAGACTCAGAGGGGTTGGCACCATTATACAAGTTAGTGGAGATTATTAAAGAGAAGAAAGTAAGGTGTGAGTTTTCCTTAACCCTTAGGTATTTATAATTAAAATTTTACTTTTCAAATTGTTAAAAAAATTATTAATATGGGTACCCATCTTATAATGGCTAGAAAAGCCCATTTATTTAAAAAATCTCTCTCTTCTCCTCCTCTCTCACCTCTCTCTCTCTCTCTCTCTCTCTCCCTCTCCCTCTCTCTCTCTCTCTCTCTCTCTCTCTCTCTCTCTCTCTCTCACGATAAATAAAAAAAACAAAGAAATTGGAGGTGACCCCTCTTTGGCAAATATATACATATAATAAAATAATAAAATATTAATAACTAATTAGTAAATAAATAAATTTAATACACATAATATATATATATATATATATACAACCTAATAATTTTTAAAGTATTTTATATATTTTAGATGAAAGTTTTTTCATCCAAAAATAGGGGGCAAATGATATATCCCTCTAAAATTTATAAATCAAGCATGGATTTCAAGTTAAAGCATATATTTAATAAAATTAAACGACATGAGATGAGTGAGATTAATTCAAATCAACCCAAATAAGCTCAAATCAAACCCAAAAGCTACATATAAAAACTTCAAAACACTGATTGGATGATCAAATGACTTCTAAATTTGAAGTGCTTATAGTCAAATTGAGCGGCTCGACGAGATGAATCCAACAAGTCTAAGATCACTCAAATCGAAGATCGTTTGAATAATCAAATTACCAAAAAAAACTATCTATGATCAAATGAATCGATATACATCGTCCGATAGAATGTTTTTAGATTTTGGCTACAATGACCAAAATGCCACTCTCAGAATCCTATAAATAAGAACTCATTCTTGTCATGAAAGGGAGGGGAGGAGCTAGAAGCAAACTTGGGAGAAAGCTGAAAGATAACTAGAAGTTTGAAGTTTGTTATTACTACCGTTGTCCCCGATTGCCGTCTATTATCATCACCGATTACTACCAATAACCATTACAGCCCAACTACTGCTGCGTAGCTGTTATATCCTGATTATGAAATTTTCATTATCAGGATTTTATACATACAATCTAGTAATCATATTATTGGGAAGACTTAAACTTTGTACTCCAACGCAGATATATAATGAAGCATTTTTACTAAGTCCCATAATTTTTCCATTTCTAGTGTTTTTTCATGTAAAAATCTTGGAGTTTCTTATTCAATTCTCAACTATATGTATGTGTGCTGAATTTTTATACAAGCTAAGGCCTTAACAACCATAAGAGATAATCTGGAGCCTGAATTCAAAATGCGCCGCAAGCGGGTTGAATCCTCGATCGGAGAACTAGCTGAGGGGTTGGCACCATTATACAAGTTAGTGGAGATTATTAAAGAGAAGAAAGTAAGGTGTGAGTTTTCCTTCACCCTTTAGGGGTATTTATAATTAAAATTTTACTTTTCAAATTCGTTAAAAAAAAATTAATTAATTAAGGGGGACGGCTGCCCCCATCTTCTATAATGGCTAGCAAAACGCCAGTCATTTATTTAAAAAAATCTCTCTCTTCCTCCTCCTCTCTTCACATCTCTCTCTCTCTCTCTCTCTCTCTCTCCCTCTCTCTCTCTCTCTCTCTCTCTCTCTCTCACTATAAATAAAAAAAACAAAGAAATTGAGGTCGGTGACCCCTCTTCAAGCAAATATATACATATAATAAAATAATAAAATATTAATAACTAATGTAAATAAATAAATTTAATACACATAATATATATATATATATATATATATATATATATATATATATATATATATATATATATACAAATCCTAATAATTTTAAGTAATTTTACATATTTTTAGATGAAATGAGTTTTTTCATCCAAAAATAGGGGGCAAATGATATATCCCTCTAAAATTTATAAATCAAGCATAGATTTCAAGTTAAAGCATATATTTAATAAAATTAAATGACTCAGTGAGATGAGTCTGATAATGCTAGAATTGGGTCAAATCGAACCCAAATAAGCTCAAATCAAACCCAAAAGCTACATATAAAAACTTCAAAACACTGATTGGATGATCAAATGACTTCTAAATTTGAAGTGCTTATAGTCAAATTGAACGAGATGAATCCAACAAGTCTAAGATCACTCAAATGATCGTTTGAATAATCAAATTACCAAAAAAAACTATCATGATCAAATGAATCGATATACATCGTCCGATAATGTTTTAGATTTTGACTACATGACCAAAATGCCACTTTAATCCTATAAATAAGAACTCATTCGCATGGGAGGAAGCAAACTAAGAGGATAACTGAAGTAAGTTATTAAGATTCCCCGATGCCGTATTATCATCACCATTACTACCACAACCATTAGCCCAACTTTCTGAGAATGTTATATCGATTATGAAATTTTCATTATCAGGATTTCATACATACAATCTAGTAATCATATTATTGGGAAGACTTAAACTTTGTACAACAGATATATAATGAAGCATTTTTACTAGGTTAGTCCCCATAATTTTTTCCCTATTTCTAGTGTTTTTTCATGTAAAAATCTTGGAGTTTCTTATTCAATTCTCAACTATATGTATGTGTGCTGAATTTTTATACAAGCTAAGGCGTGAAGTTTTACTCTACCGCAACTGATTATCTGACACACAATAATTTTTACTATAAGTAAGTTATAAAATAATCATTAGATTATATATGCAAGAATTATTTAAATTACTTAATTTTTCTTAATCTTCAAATAGATTGGCTTACTTTAAACCTAGGAATATTATTTGTGGTAGCTCTCTTCAACTGCCAATAAGATTTGAAATCATTGCCAAATCATTTAAATCTCATTTGAACAATCTTGGAGCCCCAACTAAATCACGATCAAATCATGATCAAACTATATTTAAATAATGGTTGTATTACAATCAAGCTATCTTTGATTTTGAACAGTGATTCAAATAATATTTAAATCAAGATCAGACCATGATTGAATTATCCTCAAACATCTTCAATCATGGTTCACAATTTTCGATGTATGATTAATGATGGTTTGATTATAATATGGTCATCGTTCAAGGGTTGATCAACATGATTAAGAGATTAGTTATTCATGATTTAAACATTCAAAATGAATGTAATTTGAAGATGATTCTAATAAGGTCGTATCAGGTAGTTTGATGCCCAATGTTGTTTTGAGTGTAAGGCTTAGAGTGAGAACAATTTAATCAAACCTAGATTATAAAATATATAACATTCAATGAATAGAGACTGCCATCATAAGACTTTATCACAATGTAAACATTCAGTTATAACAATCATTGAAAATAAAGGCACTATTTAGAAGAAAAAGGCCGAGGAGTTATTGTGATTGAATGATCTCATACATATTTAGAGAGAGTTTCTACTTTATTTATAAAAAAATAAGAATAGTTTGATCCAAATAATTTTTTGAGAAGATTTAAGAAAACAATTCATATATTTCTCTAATTTTAATTGGTGGCATTTACCTATATAGCAAACAAATCCAATATATTTACATGTATAATACCTAGATTTTTATATTTATATAAAAGCATTCAAATCTTTAATATTACATCAAAAAAATTTCTATCATTATTTTTTGAAAGTAAAATGTAACTTTTAATGTATGAAAAAATATTATATTTTTATATATCAAAATTTAGCTACTAGATACATAAATTCATAAGATTTATGAGCAAAGTTTGTAAAATTTCCTTTTAATTATTAGCAAACGTTAAAAATAAAAATTCACTTCATTAAATATTTTCAAAGTCACACAAAATCTCAAAATAAGAACTCCAAGAAAAGGGCTCGACTCACTCTTGGCTTGAGCTTAAGCTTGATTGATTTATCAGTTCAAGCTCAAGGTTTCTTTTATGAGTTATAATAATCTCACAAGGCAGCTCATTTAGTATGAACAAAAGATAATAATTTAAATTTAAATAATTATTATAATAAAAAATAAAGAACTTAAGAATTTAGAAAAATAAAGATAAATTATTTGATATAAAAAATATGATATAAAGTTTACATATTTGTAATAGTTAATACTTAACATTTGAGGCGCATCGAATACATGAGTTTAGCCATCCAGTTCGATTGACCAGGCATTTATCGAGCCCAGCTCGAACCGGTTTACTACTATTAAGCTTGCACCCCTAAAACTCTCAATAATGGCTTCTCTTCTCCCGCGTTCCACTACCCTCAACCCGCCGCTGTCCTCGACCTCACGCTCCCGCTTTCCATTCACGGCAGTAGCCACCGCTGCTACCTCTTCTACCACTTCAACAGAATCTGAACAAGGTATCGGCGGCAGAGGCTTGCCTATCGAAGCTTCTGTCCCATCGCTCGAGGTCATCGGATCGAATCGCTTGCTGTTATCTCGGTTCGGCAGCTTGAAGCTGTCCTACCGGCCATTTCCCGTTATCGGATGGAACCGCCATGTGGAGACCATCTTCGCCGCCTTATTCCGGTCTCTTCCCCGTGTTCAGCTTCGCCGGGAATGCTTGCGAACGAAGGACGACGGAGCAGTAGCCCTAGATTGGGTATCCGGTGACGAACGCCGGCTTCCCCCTGATTCGCCAGTGCTCGTCCTACTGGTACGGTTTTAATTTTGTCTCCTGTATATAGTTTTTCTCTGCCGGGTTAGCAAATGTAACCACTTAGATTTTCCTGAACGGGGCTTAGTTGGAGGAGAAAATATTACATGCGGAGCCTAGATGTAGTTCTGCATCCGGACTCCAATTAAAATCTGACGCGTGAAGTTTAGTTCTAATTTTGGATTCTAAAAAAAAAACCGAAAAGTTTATTTGTTTCGCTTGCTAAAGGATTTTCGAGATAACTAAAACTTCAAAAGACACTATTCAAACGGGTATCAAAATTAAAATTGGCTCTCAGCAAAACGACTAAAAAAAGCTCCAAACGAGCCTTAGAATAGAGATTTTTATTCTTTCAAAGTCGGTAACGACGGACCCGATGCTGTTAACATTAATGAATCCGACCCGACCAATTAAAATAACGGGACAACACGGAGATGGATTGATGTTTTCAATGCAGGGATATTTTAAAAGCAATATATAAATGAATTTAGGACACTTGAATAAAGAATAGACAAATTTAAAAAAAATTTCAGTTGAACTGAAGAGAAGAAAAACAAAAATCTTTTATTTCAATTGAGAAGAAAATCGTGAAGATGTAGAACGAGCAACAAAATATTAGACATCATATGAAGATTAATTTAGCGGATGATGTTATAAAATTAAATGCATCGGTAAATTTCCTACAGAGTTGTACATATATAGTTATTTTGTAATACTGCTTAGTGATATTCTTTGAATTTTTTTTTTTAAATATAAATTTATTTCATATTAAAGTTTATTACTTTTTTAAGACTGCGCATTGACAACATTTATGTGATAGATATTTGTTCAGAAATGGTTAATCTGTTTCAGGATAAATTATAAAATTATTTATGAAGACCAATAATACTTGAATTTGTGAAAGCACAAAGTGTAACGTGTACAATGTGTATAATGTGTACAATTTGTATAATGTGTATAAAGTGTACAACCTATACAACCTATATAACATATACAACTTAAACTTTGTATAATGTGTACAACATGTACAACCTGTACAATGTGTACAACCTGTTTAATATGTACAATATGAACAACTTAATGTACAACCTATACATCTATACAACTGACAACCTGTAATAATCAATATTATAAACAATATTGTTCGAATCGCAAAGAAGAATGCGACGCTAGGTTCTCCACAACCGCAGCAGCAATGTTCCTCTTCGTTAGTTAACCGCCGCGACGATCCCTTTCTAAAGTCGAGCTCTCTTCCGTTTTCCCACGCTCTCGATCCAGTTCGTTTCCTCAAGCAGAAGTCGCGCAGAACGCCCGCTCTTCAACCGCATGATCTCCTCGATTTCCCTCGATCAGGAAGTTAGACTCTCGATCGTCAAGATCGACTCCATTTTCCCTTAAACCAAGTAATTCCTCCCACCCTCTTTCAGCCGCTCTCTGCTTTCTGTAAGTTTTGGATTCTTGAAAATTTAAAAGTCCTAAAATTTATTTGTCTTTGTTTTTGAAAAGATAAACGGAGGCTTTAACTAAACTCGTTTCAAAAGACACTATTCAAACGGTATCAAAATTAAAAATTCAGGCTCTCAAAAGCAAAACGCACTAAAAAAGCTCTCCCAAACGGAGCCTAAATCCCATAAATCTGCCTACTGATAGGGTTGAGTAAATCCCTCCTTTTCACGTAAATCCACTCACCGATAGAGTAAATCCTCCTTCAGCTTTGCTTCTCTAAATCCAGAAATCCTTCTAAAATTTGGTAAATCCGATTTAACTTGCGACGCTTTATGGGATTAAGCGAAGATCCAAGATATCGTTTGATTGGATTCAAGTTGAATGGCTTAAATCTGCTCAAATCAGTAAACAACCCTCTTTCCTTGCATGAGAAAGAACACCGCAAAGTTTCTTTTCTAAGATTTCCATTCCTTTCACTTTACTCGTGCTTGTTGATCGCTACGTTATTCGTTACAAATGTGAAAAAAAAAGAGTTTGGATGTGTAGGATTAGAAAAATTGTGTGCTTTTTTACTGAAGGTCTCGTCACTCATAAGGCGTGACGATGAAAACAATGAAATCGAAGACACCGACGCTTCGTTAGCACCGAGTAAACCTGCGATCTATGTCAAACGTCGCCGAAATGTCAAAATTTTGACTAAACTGAGAACTTAAAAAAATGGGGAGAATATTTTATATACATTTGCTTTTACGCAATTGAAGTCTCGCTATTGTACAGAACGGATCGAAAAGTCGAGGCTGAACACCAACCATCACGCCATCGAGGCGTGAAAGCCAAAACAGCATGTAGCTCCTAGGGATAACGTCGGAATCTTGAAATGTCAGGAATTTCAAATTTTTGGGACTTAGAAAAAAAAATAAAAAAAATAATCAAAGAGCTTAAATAGAATTAAATAAAAGACTTAAATCAAAATTTTAGTTATAACAAGCTAAAATGTGAAGTTATAAATGCATAAAATAAATACGAGTGCTCATATGAAATTTGAAAAGATGACCTATAGGAATAAAACTAAATGAACATTTGAATAATCCCATTTAACATTAAGTGAAACCAAAATATTTCAATCGAATATTGTGTGAAATAACAAATGATTGGTAATGAATTTAAACCTTGTTTTGAATAAAAAATGGAGCTTGATGTGGAGTTAATGATAAATTCATGTTAGATTTGAACTCTTCTTATGTGAATAAAGCTTCTCTTTCAAAATTCAAAATGTTAAATTCATGAACAAGTAATTAATATGAGTAATATTAATTGAGCATTTGAACGATCGCATTTGATGTCAAATGAAGTAAGGATTTCAATTGAATATTAAATGATCAATGATTGGTGGTAAATTTAAATGTTCAATTTCAAATTGGGATTAAAGTGTGCAAGAAATTTGGTAGTTTTTTCACAAGCACAAATTCAATTAGATAACTCATGATCATTCATGAATGTAGCCTTTAAAAGGATCATTTGGATCTTGCGCTTAAAGTCGGGTTTGAAGCACAAGAGATTGGTTGAGTGCTACTTTAAAGTGAAAATCAAATAAAATTCATAAGAGATTTTCACTATAATCAAATGACATATTAACCAGTATAGGCAAGACTCCTTAATGAATAATTGACTTATATTCAAAAGAAGTTTAAATTCAAATATAAACTTGCTTAAAGTGTGCATAATAAGCTATCTGTGCAAGAACAAAAAGTTGAATATGACGAGTTGATAAATATTTAAAAATTTGTTAAATGACTACAAGCTAAATAATCAATGATACTTGAAGAATGCAATGAATAAATTAAATATAAGCAAAGTTGTAATATTTTCAAATATAAAAAATAAAACGCCTTCAACGCAACCGGATTTGTAATTCTTCGTACAAACAGACAGAAGACGATGCTAAATCAAATTCTCTATGAATTATAGAGCTTTTTTTAATCTAAAAATTAAAAAATTTCATTCTAATTATGATTTTTAAAATCAATGATTTCATTAATTAGATGAAATTATCTAAAGTTATAAATACAGCGCGACATAAAATTTAAAGTCAAATTTTAATTCTAAAAATATAGATTAAGTTAATTAAATAAAAATATGAAATTAATCTCTTGATTTAAAATAAATAAATTACTAAACACCGCATGGCCTCGATACTACTAACGCTTAAATTTAGTGAGGATCAAGTTGTTTTCCTGGTTTGATCTTGTGATCGTCGTTAACAAAACTAAAAATCTAATTATTATAAAATTTCAATTTATTGAAATATTTGGTAAGTCAATTGCGTATAACAAGATCTAATCTTCTATTATTAAACCGATAGAAATGCGATCTAAAATAATAAATTAAATGATAAAACAAACTCATAAACCAGATAAATGTTGAATGGATTTCAATCGGAGGAATACCTACCATCAAAATTTGCAGCTCAAATTAAATTAATCAGAATCAAATGTCAACTTAAATGCAAAATTTAATATATCACTAAGTTATTAATGCTTAAATGAAATTCAATCTTTAAAGAACTTAAAGTTAAAATTCAATCCACATTCAATTGTTGTTATGACAAATGAAAACTTCAAAACAAAGAGTCAATGTCAAATCGTTTAATGTTCACTTTAATTAATCTCTAAGAATAATGATGATATCGATCATATGAAAGACTTCACATACGATGATGCTATTACCGTAGTGACGCTGGTCTACTAAATAACACTATTATATTACGTTCACGAGTATCTGCTTAATCTCGCCATTTGAGTTGTAATCATAAACTAAAATGGGCAAAAGTCATCGTCACAAGATAGACTTAAGAAGATTGTCTTACAAACACTACCTCCTACAAGGATTTCTTGGATGACGAACTCATGTGTTGATAAGGATTCTTCTGGTCAGGGTCGACTATCTCCACTAAGTAGATAGGACAGGATATGAGATAACCATGGATCTGACCACGCCATTCTCCCAACCATCCGCTAATGATGATGAATTTCATAAATTTCAAATTCTAAATTCTAAAATTCATATGTCTACTATACGTGATGCGACTAACAACTACCTTAATCGAAAGTTCTCTCAACATTGAGAGTAATTAACTATAAGTACTTGCTATAGAAACCCAAAGCCGATCTAAAGCAAAATGAGGGCAAAATCATGGGTTATCTACTATTCCATCTGTCTTCTGAAAATTTCATCGACACTAAAATCAAACTCTCTTCAATTACGAGAGATCGGTGACGAATTTTCGGAGCCCACATATATATGATGTGTATTACGTGTGAAATGCTTCCAACTGATAGCACAATATGAGTAAAGTTGTACATGTTATATAGATAATGTACAATAACTTTTTTTAGATTTTCATAATAAATGGTGTACAAAGTTGCATATATTATATAGATTTTCATAATACGTATGTGTGCGTGTGTATGCAGGTGATGAGTCAAAACATCGGTGCAATGATGTTCTTATGTCTCATGAATCAATTGTAGACAAACTTCTTGGCATCATTATTTACAATGAAAAGAAGGCATATGAACTGTATTGTTCTTATGCACATCAAACCAGATTCAAGATTAAGGGTCACAAGTTATTGGAATCGAAGAATTTGAAATCAAATGATTTTTAATGTGCAAAAGTAAGTTTAAAAAAAAGGTCTCAATATAAACTGCTCAGTGAAATTTCAAAAAATAGATATTAGGACTTGTCCGTCATGATTAGATTTTTTATTGATTTAGATGGGAATTGAAAAGTTTAAAAATGTATTGAAAGTCATAATCATTCATTAGTAAAGCACCGATCTTCTAAGATCTTACATAAAAAAAGAAAATGATTGTGTTAAAGTCAATTGAAAGAAGAATTAAATTAACACGATTCATATCTCACGAAAGAATGAGTGGAGAATGTTGGCTCTACAGAAAGAGATGCTTTCAATTATATTCAAAAAAAAAGAAGAGCGGGATCATGAACGATATACTAACATTAATATAATTATCAAGGAAAGACTGCGAAGATGAAATGTTTGTATGGATTCCAAATTGATGAGTTGGATATGTTGGTGAATTTATTTTGAGCGATGTCATAATCTTACACTAGATTATGAAAGGATCAACAAAATGAATAATCAAATTGACAATGTGAAGAAGCTGGATGTAGAAGAAGCATTAAATGCGTCATATAAATGTTTTGTGTGTTAACCCCATGAGCTAATATTGATTGGGACATTTTCACACTTTAAGAGTGGTGAAAAGACGTAAATTAATTATCGATCAAATGTATGAATGCTAATGCTGCTGATGAAGCTCCCGAGACTCACTGCCTTATAAAATAAAAGACTTATCTCTATATCTCAACGATATCTTATTTTCAATTATGAGAATATAGTGATAAAATTTGGTGTGATGTTCTTAGATGTTGCTCATATATATGTAGGCTTTTGATATTATGTCACAAATTAATATATCTAATACATATGATTTTAATTTTAAGAATTGTGTTAAATCCAAAAGCTAAAGAGGTCACTCCACTAACAAAATTCTTCTCCTCATGAAAAGATATCTCTACATATTATTAATAAACATCAATTTCAACAAGAGATTAAAATATCATTTTTGCATTATCAAACCAAAATCAACCTTGAATCATATCTCAAATCGTGAACTTTATTGAAATATTGAGATATTTGTCTCAAGAACTTTCTGAGCTAGAAAGTATCAAAGATGTCATTTAGTTCCGGATCATCACTCTCAAATTTGTCACATTATCGATTTGAACTTAAAAACATGCAGTAAAATTGAATAAAAATGATTTATTAGGAAAGTTTATTTTCATAAGTATTCTTACCCCAAAGAAAGATGATACTTATACGTAGTGTAGATAGTCTATAAATAAAATTACTATTAAGTATCTCCATACATGATAAGACATGCTAGATGATGGCTATCAATAATTTTCTTTAAAATTGATCTTGGATATCATCAAATTCGAAAGAGAAGGTGGTGAATGGAAAACAACCTTCAGACAAAAGATTTAATGAATGCTAGTAATGCCTTTAGATTAACTAATGCTAAGCACATTTATGAAAGTATGCTATATCTTATTTATAAAAAAAAATTTTATATTTTGATATTTTAATTTTAGTCAAGATCATGAGAATCATTTGGGACAAACCTTGAAGTCTTTAAAAGAAAACTATATGTCACTGAAAATGCTCATTTATGATGTCTTTAATCTTGTTAGATTCATTATTTTTTGTGATACATTTAGGGTTATTCAAGAGTGGCCTACCCCAACCACAATTCATGATGTATAGTTTTCATGGGTTACATTTTATCGAAGGTTTATTCTGGATTTAGACTATGCTCATAACTCAATGTCTTAAAAGAGACTTTGTTTGGACAGGAATTGATCTCTAAAATTAAAGAACTTTTAACAAGTCCATATAAAATTGCCAAATTTTGAGGTATCATGACGCTTACGAGTTGGTATTGGAGGTGTTCTTAAACAAGAATGTCATTTTATTGCTTTCTTTAGTGAAAAATTAAATAAAGCGCGTTAACGATATTCAATATATGATTGTGAGTTATATGCTGTCATCCAAATTTTATATTATTGGCGACATTATCTTTTTTCATAAGAATTTATACTTTATTCTGATCACGATGACAACAACAACAACAGTTAATCCCACTAAGGCCTCATGATTATTTCATAATTTAAATCATATCTAGCGACACTCCACGCTTTAGTGAATTTCAAACCATCTAAGCACTCTCCTAATCTTATCTATCACCGGAGTTACTTAACTTTTTTTTCAATATACTCATTTTGCATTCTATCTCTAAGAGAAAGCCACTCATCCACCTAAGCATCCTCATCTCAACACTTAACTTTTATGCTTTCTTTATTGGCCAACATTCTCGTAAAGTCATCGGTCTTACCACCATCTTATAAAATTTTCCTTAAGTTTAAGTGAAACTTTTCTATCACATAATAGCATGCATTCCTCCACTTCAACCATCCAACTTGAATTCTATTAATAACATCTCCATCTATTTCACCATCATTTTGAACAATAGAGCCTAAATATCTAAAACGCCACTCTTATTAATGACTTGTTCACCTAATGTCAAACACTACCACTAACTTCTACAACTAAAATTACACTCCATATATTCGCTTTAGATCTACTTAAACGAAAACCTTTAGACTCTAGTTGACCTCCATAATTCAAGTTTCATTGGACTCTCTCTAGTCTTATCAACAAGAAGAATATCATCGCATACACCAAGGTACATCTTCTTGTAAATGCCTAGTAAGAACATTCATAACTAAAGTAAAAGATAAGGGCTTTATCGATCCTTGATGTAATCCAACCAAATAGGAAAATATTTTGTCAATCCTCCTTGTGTTTGGACACAAGTAATACTCTAGTATATATCCTTACTTTGAATATAACCAATATTAACTCATTGCTCTAACTCCAAAGAACATCTCTTGAAACTTTATCATAAGCTTTCTAAATCAATAAATATCATATGTAGATCTTCCTTACTTTCTCTATGCTTCTAATCAAACCCTTAACAAATGTATAACATCCATAGTAGATCTACCCGGCATGAAACCAAACCGATTGAGAAATTTACGTATCACATCGTAACCTATGCTCAATTACTCTCTCTTATAATTTTTAATACATTAACTTAATTCTATAATTACACTCTGTGCATCACCTTTATTCTTAAATATGAATCAACAAACTCTTTCTTCACTCATCTAAGATCTTTTAGTCTTTAAAACATTATTAAAAGATTTGTAAGAAAAAATTCTTGATCTCCTAAACATTTCCACACTTCTATTGGAATATTATCGTCCTCGCTTTTCCACATTTCATTTTCTTTAAAGTTTCACTAACTTCGATTTACTAATGATAATAAAATGAAATTCTATTTTTTGTTTAGGTATTAAAATCAATCGATTTCGATCTTTAATTAAAAGTTTATCAAAATACCTCATTCACCTATTTTCAATATCCTTTTCTAAAAAAAATATTTTATTATTTTCATCCTTAATACACCTCACTAATGCCTTTACTTCTCCTCTCTTGGTACTAACTTATACATACATCTTTTCACCTTCTTTGGTAGATATAATTTATCAGATAAATCATTAAAGTTAATTTTTCAGATCATATATATTTTAGAATCTCTATGACACTTTATATCTTTCCCAATTCTCGAAGTTTTACATCTAAATCAAGTTTTATAATAATATTCTTATTTTTATCTTTTTTTTCACACTCGACTCCACCACCAACTATTCTTATTAAAAGCTTTTCCTTTGATTCTCCAAAGATATCTTTATGCTTAATTTTACTCATATTTTTCCCACATTTAAACTTTCCTCAACATCCCAAATTCTAATCTCTTATACTGCTTCTTAAAAATATTTTTATTTGTGTTCTTTAAGTCCATCTAATTCTAGGATAATAATTTGGTTTTTTTTCTTACTTATCTTTCATCTTAAAATCTAAAACTAACACGATGTTGACTTAAATTTTCATGGAAATCTACAATCTTTACAATTTAAACGATCTATTTTTCTTATCGAAAATAATCAATCTGTTTTACTAGATCCTTTTTTTATAAGTAATAATATATTAATCTCTTTTCTTAAATAAAAGTTAGAACTACAAAATCATGTAAAAAAATCTAATATAATCCTACCTTCATACTCCAAATTCATAACCACCATGAATACTTTTAAAATCTTCTACCACTTTACCAACATGTCCATTTAAATCTCCTCCAATAAATACTTTTTCTTCAAGATATCTTTGTATTAATCCTCTAATCATTCCAAAATATTTTTTTTGCTTTACCTCTAAACCTACTGTGCATAGACACTTATAACATTGATAATCTTAAGATCAACAATAATCTTTAAAGTTATAATTTATCACCACATTTATTAATATTTATAACATTATCCTTCAAACTTTTATCTATAATCACACCTACACATTTCTAGACTTTTACCTCAATACTAAAGTTTAAAACCTAAACTATCAATCTCCTTTTCTCCAACCCATTTAGTTTCTTGAACACATAAACTATTTATTTTTCTATGAACCATAATATTTAATTCCATTAATTTACCTGTAAGAGTATCTATATTCCAAAATCCTAACCTAATTCTGGCCATGGACTAACTTCTTTCGATCCGTCCATAATGTGGGAACCTCTATTTAACACGCACTGACGATGTATGACTAGCACATTTTTCATCAGATTGTTATACAATAGCACTCTGGGACACCCAAGATAACACAATGATCTGTCATGATTATTTCGACAAGTTTTATGCTGGCTGTCGACTACCTAACGCAACCCTCCACTTTTCACATCCGGACTTTATTCTGATCACGAAGCGCTTAAATATCTAAACACCCGAAAGAAACTTAGTTCACGTCATGCAAAATGGGTTCAATTTCTTCAAGAATATACGTTTGTTCTAAATAACTGTGCAGAACAAAGTAGTACGCAAGTAGAATATGTACATTATTAAATACCATAAGTGTAATGGATTCGAAAGGTTAAAGATGATTATCCTAATTATAAAGATTTTAACAAATTTTTAATCTTTGAAATTTGTTGTTTCAATTAATATCAGATTATCAATCTGATGACTATCTTTTTGTGTAATACACCATGTATCCCATTTATCACTTCAAATTTTGTTGAGGAAATTCATTCGGAGGTGTGTCGGTCATTTCTGATAAGACAATAACCATGATGGAGGATGGTTTTCTTTTGGCCTTAAGAAAGATGTTGCTCAGTTATGAACGTCAGCAAGTAAAAAAAGTGGAAACAAAATTATGGTCTACACACTCTCAATTCCCACAAACCATGAGAAGATTTTAGTATGGACTTTATCTTGGATTATCTCAGACTGCATGACATTACTCTATCCCAAGTAGTTGTTGACGATTTTCTAAAATGACTATTCCATGTTATAAGACATCGATGGATCACATATATATTATTTTCTTTCGAGATAGTTACATGACTTTCTAAGACAATTGTGTCTAATCAGATTAAGGTTTATGAGTTATTTTGTAAAACTTTATAAAAAAGTTTGGCACAAACTCTTATTTTTTACCTACCACCTTCAAACAGATGGACAAACTGAAGTTAATAAGCTTAGAAATTTACTTATGTCAGTGACCGATCATACTCTTGGGACTAGTTCTTCCTCTAGAATTTGCTTATAACAGCTCAATTAATAGTCAACCGGTATGAGTCCTATCAGAATGTTATGATTCAAAAAAATCAATTGATCTTGTTGAATTGTTTGTAACATATATGTTACAGCATTTGATCTTCATTTGCAAAAGATGCATGATTTACATGAAATTCAACAAAACTTACTCGAAGATGAAATATAAAGTTTAATATTGATGCACATACAATATGTAAATTTAATGAATGATTTGTTTTTAAAGTAATTCCAAGAGATTTCCAATTTGGAACTTTTAAGAAATTAACTCTCAAGACCTTCTTATAAAGTTGTAATGAAGATAAATGATAATTTATGAAATAGATTCCAAATATTGTTCTCCAATATTCAGACGATTTAACGTTGTACCATGGGCAAGCCACGGATAACACCATTCCTTCTACAAATAGTACTAACATGCAGGTTAATACTTCATCTCCAACTCCTATACCATCTCGTCGTTTAAGATCATATCGTCTAGATCAAATTTTAGAAGACCAGATTATCATCACATCTGATGGAGGCACTCAAAGGTTTTTCGTTCGTTGGAAAGGTCTTTCTCCACTTTAAGATTGATGTCTTACATTTGATAATTTACATCAACTGGACTCACAATTATTACAAGAGTACCTAGATTTTCATTCTCCAGAGGAGAATCCTTTAAAGTCGGGAGTCGACGCATCATCATCACCGTTATCGACGCCATCATAAAAGCTTAAATCAACGAGCCTTTTGTTATAATTTATGTATTATCGCTTTTATATTTTTGTATATGTCTTGAGTTTATATGTATTGAATTATTCTTATGATATGACTATGTCATCAGAAGAGATTTATAGCAGTATGGAATGAGTGGTAGGTTTGATAATGGTAGGTTTGGTAGTAAGTGGTGAGAAAGGTGTAGTTATGATGTTAGGTTTGATTATTCTTAACTCTCTTTCAATCCTATAAATAGGAGGCTCTTGTAATGCTTGACACTTGGATTGGAATAAAAGTTATCTTCTTAAACTTCTTTTACTATTCTTCTCGCCTCCGATGACTTAATGAGTGTGAGAAGAACCCTGAGAAGGACTTCTAGGAAAGAACGCGATCTCCACAACGACTGACCGTTTGTAGAGGTCAACTTCAACTTATCCTCAGCTAGTTATTTTAAATCGCTGTGTTAGATCGCTCATAACTTTTCATTTCAGACTTATAAGAGTGATCTACTGGTTAATATAACTTTAATCGAAATCTTTCAACTTCACTAAATTCATAATATTGTGTATTTATCATTACTCTTTTGTGAGGACTTAAGAATTATCGGTGTAATAAACATCATATCATAAAAGGTACTCTTGTCCTACATCACATTGGGTCCACTGTTATTTACTTTGAAGGAATAAAAATCTCTATTCTAAGCTTCATCACGTGTCGGATTTTGATTGAAGTCCGAATACAGAGCTACATCTGGACTCCGCATGTAATATTTTCTCTAGTTGGAGGCGGTTCTGGGATACTATTTTTCTTTCTTTATATATATATATATATATATAGAGAGAGAGAGAGAGAGAGAGAGAGAGAGAGAGAGAATCAACCAAATTGAAGGACGCTGGGAAATTGATAGTTTTGGTTTTTTTTTGGTTATGGAGGAGGTGGTATGTGGAGGCAAAAGATTTGAAGGTTTGGAGGCACCGAATACTGATTTGGGGAGCGGCCTAACCGCTTTGAATCTGAAGCAAGTTTCCCTCTAACTTGTTTATTGACTTGCGCTTTGTTTAAATCATATTTTTTTGGGAGGAGGTCACCCCCTTTCAATAAAAAAGAAAGAAAGAAAATATTGAGAAATGTTTTTTTTTTCTTCATTCTTGTTTCCATTTATTTCCCTTAGCAAAGGAGAGGGTCGTTATTGTAGAATTACTTGATACTCTGTTTGGATTTATTTCATGACTCAGTTGATATGTTTCTTATGACTTCATGCCATTAACCGGTTCAATTTTGCTATGTAAGAGTGGGCTCTTACATCTCATACGTGGTAGTCTATAATGAATCATGTTTTTTTATTTGCCACTTAAAGCCACTTGTACTCATGTGGCAATGCTTAGCATAAATCATAATTAGCCTTATCCTAACTATTATGGCTAGCTTTATGAATTCTCATTTGTCATTCATTTTTGCTAATTGCAAGAGGTGGCACTAAACTTATTCATGCATATCTTTTTGTACTACCATTCGTGCTATTCTTAATCTGCTTCTATTCTCTCAATACTTTGGTATTAATTTTCTTTATAATGAACGTGCCTTTCTGCCATTTGGTATACATGTTAAAAACTTGCCAAGTTTTATGATTTGCCTCAGTGATATTGCTAGGATGTGTACAAATTAAAAATATTAATTATTATTTGTTCTTGACATGAACAAGCTAAAATATTTGTTATTATTGATAAACTGAGTTAAAATTTGTTATCATGAATTTACACTTCTCTAACTCGTATAAATGCACAAAGCAGAAAGAGGGAGCTAATTGTGCTTATGGGCCAAAGAATTCTTATGGCTTGTTGAAAGTATATGATACTGAATTGTAAGTTGCTGAGGGTGAAGATTAAGCTGTTGTTGAAGAAGAGAAAACAAAGAAATGAATTTCTCTCTCCATTTTCCTGGGAGAAATAATGGAGGGAGAGGATGTGAGAAAAAGAAAAGTAACTAGAAGAAATAACAATTAGTCAGTAGTCATTCTACTTATTTGTATTCATGTTGAATTGTTTTGATGCTGTGCAACTACAGTGATTCTAGAAGAAACACGAACTAAGTGTTATCGTGTCATTTTTTGAGGAGCAATTAAGGAAGGCATGATATAAATCTGATGTGTTTATTATCGTTCATCTCTTTTGAATGATTCTTGTATTTCTACTAGATATTAAGAGCTTTTTTTATTTGTCTTGAAAGAAGATGCTTCTTTTGTGCTGAGGTTTGGTGTGTATTTGTGTTTAGTGAATAGTGTGGTTCTCTTGTGCTTCATAAACTTGTACACATTATGCAAAACAAGATACGCATCAATATTTATCTAGTCATTCTTAAAGTATAATAGTTTTTTTTTTATTTTTAGGATTTCATTACAGTTTTAATGTTCTTAATTATATGCCATTGAAAGGCTTTATTAATGATTGTTAACTTCAACAAAATATGAAATGAAAATTTCATCTATCAATGTGAATCCAAAGATACATAATTCTTTACAGCTATCTCTTAAACCACTTGAATTAATTTTCTTTAAAAAGTTAGTTGTCCTTATAGCAAAAACAATTTTATTAAAATAAATATATTTGCATGGTTTGATAATTATTTGATGAGAGAATTATAAGTACATCATCTCTTCCTTTAAGAAACATTTATAATGTGTTCATTATAAAGCATGTAACTATTTTAGCATTAATATTACATGCTTTATATTGTGTTATATCAACCATTCATAGTAAGCATGATTTACAAGATAATATTCACATGAAAATTAATGTTAACTATGATAATTATGAGCTACTGAAGTTATTAAATAAATATTTATGGAATGAGATTATTTAAAGTCATTAAAAGAATTGGGGTGAATTTTAAAAATTAAAAATTCTAAAAGATTTTGTTATTAGCTCATTTTTTTCATATTTTTGTTTTGATTTTATGTCATAAACCATTAACTAATACCTTGGATTAGTCTTTTTTTTATACCCTTTTCTTTATTATTCTTATCGATGCTACATTTTTTTCATATTAGTCACATTAGTCACATTGAGTTTATTCTTAAAGCCATTAGTGGAGAGTAGATGTACTAGATTTGACTTTGACTTATGTTAAAAAATGGTAGAGATAGACCAAAAAAGACTTGGTTAAGATGTATAAAAAATGATCTTAAATTATTAGAATTAAATGAGAATTTGATACATAATAGGACACATTGGAGAAGAAGGATTCATGTAGCAGACCCCACATAGTGGGATAAAGGCTTGTTGTTGTTGTATTAGTGGTGTTGAAATCATGCCTACAAAATATGGTGGATATCAAAGTTATCTTGAGCAATAGAGACACATAAATTTGATAACTTGTGGGCTCCAAAAATTTGTCACCGACCTCTCGACAAATTGAATTGAAGAGAGTGTGATTTAAGGTTGTCGGTGTAATTTTCAGAAGCCAGATGAAATAGTAGATAAGACATTACCCAGAGATTTTGTCCTCATTTGGTGAGGACTTTAGATATGGTTCCAGATTTTCTATAGGCGCAAGTCCCTATAGTTAATTACCACCCCTCTCAATAAGTGAGAGAACTTTGATTAAATTTGGTAATGGGTAATCGTATATAGTAGGCAATATGGAGTTTTAGAATTTAGATTATGAAATTCATCATTTTAGCTTTAAACCGATGGTTGGGGAATGATGGCTGTCCGTCCCAGATCATTGGTTATCATCCATCGTGGTCCTAGTCTACTTTAGAGGAGTAGACGGCCGAAGGATCAATATCAACAACACATATTACATGTCGTCAATCCTTGTAGACTTGGGGTAATGTTTGTCAAAAGAGACAATCTTATCTTAAAGAGGTTGTTTTGCCCAAATTATACATATGATTCCACAAAGAGGCGCGAGTCGGGTATAATATATTGCCCGGCGCATACGTCGAATCAGTGTCAACTTCTCACAGAGCATTAATTGGTCGCAATCAAAGACCGCAGATTCACGCTTCTTA
This sequence comes from Cymbidium sinense, assembly GCA_021442155.1. Lineage (NCBI taxonomy): Eukaryota > Viridiplantae > Streptophyta > Magnoliopsida > Asparagales > Orchidaceae > Cymbidium > Cymbidium sinense. The sequence continues at coordinate 136,218,242 of CM038217.1, forward strand.
TGAGATTGATTGAGAGTGAGCGTAGTAGAATATTTGATTTGACATTGGATCTTTGTGGAATTTTCTTAATTTGTCACCTCGACAAAATTCGAAAGGTGGATAGATTGAGTTTCTTTAACTTTTAATGATAAAGTTTCATTTAAACAATTTTTAGATTGACACTCAATTTGAGTTAATTTGATTTGAAATTAGAATCGCATTTTGATGGAAGTATCCCTATACTTGAGAACTTTAGATCCTGTCGATTCTGTTAAGCTCTTAACAGAGGATTAGATCTACCATCATAACGTAATTCTTCTAGATTTTACTAGTTGAGATTCATATAATAGATTTTAGGTTTTGTTAACCCGGTCTAAACCGGAAACAATCAGCGATCCTCGACACTTGAATTTAAGCATTCAACATAGGTACCCATGCGGATGTATTTAAAATGTCTTAATTAGCTCTTTCGCATGCGATGTGGCGAATCGGTGGCGTAGAAAGGCGTTTGTAAATTGATCTAATATTTTTTGATTAATATTTAATAGATTCCAATTTAGCCTGCGTAGCCTTTTCAGACATTAAAATTTGCACTTTAAATCTCTATGGCAGGTTTTTATAGCTTAAATAATTTCACATAATTAGTGATTTCGTTGATTTTGAAAATCATAATTTAGAATGAAGTTTCTTGATTTTTGTATTGAAGGAAAGTTCCTTCATTCGTGCAGCATTTAGTTTAGTGTCGCGTTCTGTCTGCTTATGCAAAGAATTGCAGATCCGGTGGTGAAGAAGGCATTTTGATCTAGATTGTAGTTTAAAACATTACTTGCACTTAGTTTACTTATTAAAATTTTCAATTCTCCATCTTGATTATGTTTAATTTAAATCACTTTTAATAAATTATATCAATTTTAGTATTTATTCTAAAGCTCTACTCATGCTTATTATTAGCATTGTAATTATCTCATATTCATATAAGAATTATTAAACCCAATTTAGATTCATCCTTAACTCCATATTAAATTTCATATTTATTTGAAAATTAAACTTCAAATTTATTGCAAATCTCTTATGAGTTTGGCATTTATCTCCGCAAGTTTCAATTAAGGCTCGTTTAATTTTGACGAATTTGAATAAAAGAGAACTCACTTTACCACTTTAATTTAAGCCATAAAGAATCGTAATTAGAATTTGTGAGTTTAATATTGGCCTCCCCAAATTTTATTTGCATTTTAAATGAGTATTTTATTCTTTCCAAAATTTTCTTCAAATGCAACTTCTCGTATTTCTCTTTGATTTAACATTTATCTTCATATTTATCATATATCCTTTTGTTTGACTTAAGTTTAGATAATTTTCATTTAAATTTGTTTAAGTTTTGAATTTTAGTCTAAATTTATGATCCCTATAAGAGCTCCATCTGAGTGTTTTTTGGCACCGTCCTGATGGCGTAGCGGTGGTGTTTAAGCACCTCTGACCTTCGTTCAATTCACGAAGCATGAGTCTTTCAATCACTCAGAATATATATGCAAATATTCTTCTTCCATTTTTTTTAAAGTCTCAGATTTAGTCAAAATTTTGGTAGCATTTTGGCATGGGGGGAGCAACATCTAACGGTTTTGGCTTACTCTGATGCGATGAAGCGTGTGGCGATGTCTTCGACACAGCGGTTTTCTTCTCGTCGCGCGATAAGCGTGAAAGCCTTCAAACCGCAGAAATACAAACATATATATATATCCATATTCACACATGTTCGACTTATTTTCTTCAACGTTCTGATGATCGCAAGACGAAGTTAAAATGCCGAAAATCGAAAGAAGAACCCACCTAATTACGGTGTTATTCTCCGTTGCTAACATGTATGCAGTTCGACCTCTTTCATCTTTTAAGCAAGGATTGCAACCTTATTCAAGAAGCTCAATAGTCCATTGAGCATCACCGTATTGTGCAGCCTCATGCAACAAGGTTGATCTGTTTTCACAATGGGATAAATTTATATTTCCTAAATCGCTTGGAAAATCCCTCACAACTGACTCCACAGATAATGCTGGAGATGATGCCTTCACTTCCAGGTGTTTGATTACTCGTGACTCGTGAAATAGCTGATTTTTCTTTCCTTCCTCACCAGCATGTATGTTTGGCTCTTCCAGTGAACTGTCCTCATCCACTTCAAAGGACAACTGTGTCAAACAAAGATTGTATACGTTTGGCTTCCTTCAATGTTGGTCTCCAGACTGTCAAAGGAATTTGTCTAGTAACACGATCATGAAAATTCAAGTGTGGCTTCTCCACATCAAAAAATAATTTGACGATATCTTGAAGGAGCATAAATAAAAATACACAAGGAAGAATTTATATATGGTTTCCAAGTAACTAGTGAGTCCTGACTATCCTTTTTCAATGTTGCTTCACTTCTTTCAGAGTAAATGAATGATTTGAATAAGCAATAAAACCCCAAAAGGATAAAAGCATAACACATAGTGCTACTGTAGATAAAATCTTATACATTTCATTTCCAAAACCAGCCTCTGATGCTTTTCCTAGCATGAAACCTCCTTGGCAAATTGATCTGGAGGTAAGCCACGAACTCTCACTGCCCTGTGGAGAGAGAAATGGTGGTGGATCAAATCCCTGATTTTAAGGCTTTCTTTCTCAGACCTTGAGGCAAAGGACTCTCTCATCTCCTCTATGGTTCCACACAAGGCTCCACTGAGCGATCTTTTGATCTCTTCCATTACATTCTTCATTTTCTTGACTAGTTCCACTTTGGCGCCATACACTTCCACCCTCCTCGGTCGTTCCCCTGGCATGCCGAGAAGCGGATCGGCGGACACTCCAAGCCAACAATGATTTCGTTGGATGCCTTAGCATACACGAGTAGATCGTTGGAGAGGTCGACGAATGTGTGCGGTTTTGGTCCAAATGAATGAGAGGGAGTGGTTGAGGAAAATTGAATGAGAGAGTGGGAAGTCGCAAGCGGGAGCAGTTTCGACAGGGGAGGAACGGATATGGGAGAAAATAGGGATTAAAGCCCTTAATTAATTAATTCTCCCCTTTTTTTCTTCCAAATTAAACTTAATTAACTTCATATCATATTTCTGAAAATTCTTAATTAATTTTAGGATAAATTAATTATTAAAATTGTCTAATGTCGTTAAAATAAACACATGATTTTCATTTTTTTTGTATGACTCGATTGTATTGAGATTGTCGGAATCTTGCAAATCAAACCCACATAATATGGGTGTCATTTCTAGGTAAATTTGACGTTCCAGATTCAACGGCAGTCTGTTTCGCGATCGGAGGCCATTTGGTTCGAGTCGGCGTCAAATTGAGTCAATTTCAGCTCAAAATACGCGTCGTCGCTTTCGATCACTCGATTTTCGATGTTTTAAAGCTAATGGTGCAATCAATTTCACGAACGGAGGTCATTTGGTTTACGTTGGCGCCCCTATCAACCTCGATATGCGGGCATGCGGCGTTGGCGATCTGTCGCTGATGGTCGATCATCAGTTGTGTAATATTGACAAGTTTCGGCGTTCTAAACGCGAAATCCGTTCGATCGGAGGTCATTTGGGTTGATTTTGGCGGCGTGGTGTACTTCAACCTCAATTTGCGCGCGTCACTTGATCATTCGATATTTGCATAACTGAGTGAGCGGGCGGTCATTTGATAGTTTTGGCATTTTGGTAACGCGATCAATTTCATGAAGCGAGGTCGTTCGGACGTCGCCTTTTCTCGATATGTGCGACATTGATAGCTCGATCGCTTGTTGCTCGTTAAGTATGCAATTTATATTCATTTGGCGTTCAACGATGGCAGTCGTTCGTCGATCGGAGGTTGTTCGACCATTTTCTGACATCCAATGCATTTGAGTCGTTGCACATATCCAAGTCCATCGAATTAGACTTGTGGGCTTAACTCGACTTATAACACATATGTGGAGGTCAACATAACTCTTGGATAATTTGATAGGATATCGAAGAGCTGCATGCAAATCTATTGTAAGAATATTACTAAAGCTATTTAAGGGCTCTAGAGTTTTTAAAGTCAGATAGAATTGATATGGAGCCTTTTTTTGTTCTTCTATCCTTTCCCTGTGGTTTTGTGAATCCTAATTTCCATTGATCACTTATCATTCAATGACTTTCTCTGCTTTTTCAAGTTAGACAAAATTAATCCTTTCTCTGCAATCTTTTCTCCCTGCAATTTTATGTTATTCTTAGTTTTATTCAACTCCTTATTCAACGATTTTCTCCTTCTCTTTGTGATCCACAACATTTGTGATTTGGCTTCTTTTGTAAGCTGCTTTTTTTGGGTTGTTTGCTGCAAGCTTCATTGTTGATAGCAGAAAAAAAAACAAAAAAGTGACAAAATCAAACCTTAACCACCGGCAACGCCATCCGTCGACAAAATTGCTCGGGTGGAGGAGTGGAAACGATTGGAAGGTTGATTGCCTATAAAAAGGGAAGAGTTGGTCGGTCGAATCACTCCATTACACACACTCGAACGCACCCAAGCTGAGAGGATGTTGACCTCCATATATGTGTCATACGTCGAGTCAAGCCTTCAAGTTGAATTTGACGGACTTCGGAAGTGACAGTGCGCAAATTGGGGCTCAAAATGCACTGTATACGTCACCGAAAATCATTGAAATGACCTCCGATCGACGAACGGACTTTGTCGTCGCTTTCAAAACGTCGAAATTGATCGGAATATAAATATTACTGTCGGCGATCAGCGATCAGTATCAATTCTGGACGAGCATATCGTGGAAGGGAAGTTGCGACAATGTCCAAACGACCTTCGTTCATAAAATTGATCATGCCGTTAGCTTTAAAACGTCGAAAACTACCAAATGAGGCGTCCGCTCAATTTGACGAGTTTGTGCAAATGTCGAATAATCGTGACAACCGCCAAATCGCGATTGAAATGCTGCTGATGTTGCGAAAATCAACCAAATGACCTCCGATGATGACGGACTTCCATGATGTTGAGCGTCGAGTGGTCGAATATAAATATTCAACGATGATCAATCAACGTTGAGTTGTCGATGCACTTGCGCTATCGAGGTCGAGATATCGATGCAAACCAAACGACCTCCGTTGCGAAATTTGATTGCGTATTAGCCTCGAAAATCTATTAAGTAAGGCATTGCGCTCAATTGGACAAGTCATCGGCGGTCGAAAATGATACGCGCATTTTGGTGAAATTGACTCAATTTGATGGCTTGAACCAAAATGTTGCGAAGCGGTATGTTGCATTTGGAATATCAAAATAACCTAAGATTTGATATATATATATATATACTATATAATTTTGTCGGCATAAAATTCATATTAAAATTGAGTTGACGTCTAAAAAATTAATAATAAATATGTTTTAATCCTAATTAAACCTAGTTTCCCTCGGAAAAAAAACCTTCGACCACTCTCTTCTTTTCGTTATTTTTTGTGCATACACGCATGCGCAGACCCTTATTCGATCTTCCCTTCACGACCAAAGAACCCATCCTGCTCTCGATTCAATCTCTCGTTCGGTTGAGGAACCGTTCCCCCTCTCGCTTCTCAGGTTCAAAAAAAGAGAAAACCGCAAGCTCTCCGATTCTCTTTCCCCTTCTTCTTTCCTTTGGCCTCAACCGCTTTGTTGGGGTGATCGATAAGGAGTAACAAACTCAGTTTCCACGCCTCGGATCGTTCATCATGTCGAGCATTGGCGTTGGAGTGATCGGGGGTATCTTTGGGAGTTCATCGTTTGAAGGAAGAAATGCAATGTTGGATTAAAGCAACTTCATATGAGGGGATTATCCACATCATGATGCGGTGTAATTCCAAGATTATAAGTTCAAAACTTATAGCTCTCATGGAAGATGGAAAAGGAGGCATCTTTGTTAGAGGAATGGAAGAAGAGGAGATAGTCGTTACGTGGATGAAATATGAGATAATGGAGAAAACTAGTGAGAGAAGGCGCACCGTTGAAACTCTACTGAGCAAGCGAAGTAGTCGTTCTCGCTCCATATTTTCAATTACAATTCACATTAAGGAGTATTCTCAAGAGGGAGGAGAAGTTATCAAAACTGGAAAGCTCAATCTTGTTGATTTAAGCGGTTCAGTGAATGTTTTGAGATCAGGTTTTGTAGAGAAGAGATCAAGGGAAGCTGGAGAGATAAATAAAAGTTTGCTTACACTTGATCGTATTATTAATACACTTGTTGAGGAATCCAACCATATTCCGTATAAGGATAGCAAGTTGGCGAGATTGTTGAGGATTCTTTGGGAGGAAGAATTAAGGCTTGCATAATCGCTACCATTTCACCTTCGATTGGTTTCTGTTAAGCAATCCATGTCACAAGCTTGAGCAGCGTTCTCATGATTTCCTTCAAATCGAAGGCTTCCACTCGATCCCAAATTATGAATCCAATTATTTATTGTTGTGGTTGGTTGTGGATGTGTAAAAGAATGGATGTGAAAATATATTTCTTTTTGCAAGTTTGAAAGCCTCATCATGCTCATCAGGGCGTGACGAGATAAAATTCGATTGTGGTGTACATTGTTATTTACTCATCGAGGCGTGTATCAAAGCCAACATCTGTTAGATGTCGCTCCCCCTAGTCGAAATGTTGACGAAATCTCGTCAAATTTCTAGACTTAGAAAAAAAAAGAAATGAATATATATATATATATATATATATTTACATTGCATTTGTCTTCTTTTAGGTTTAGAAGCCTCGTTACACTCATTAGGGCGTGACGAGATGGAAATTGGTTGTGGTGTCCTGAAGACATCCTCACGCTCATTAGAGGCATGAGTAAAAAAAATACTCGATCGACTCATCGATGGTCGGAGGTTCTTAAATTTCATCAAATTTTTAAGACTTAAATTTAAAATTAATTGGATATTAAATTAATGGTGAAGCATAAAGTCTTAAAACAAAATAAAATGAAAAGGGAATGTGGAGTTCACATGTAACTTAAGTAATAATAAAGGTTGACGTGCTCAATAAACATTATTACTCTATGAAAATATACTAAGTGAAGGTGAATTTAGTCACTTAATTTATTGCTAAATGAATGCTTGACCTGTTGTTTAATATGTTCAAATAAATGAGGATACTCAAGTTAAATGCAAATGAAATTTGATGTGACAAATGCCAAACTCATAAGAGATTTACAATAAATTTGAAGTCTAGTTTTCAAACAAATATGGAACTTGATGTGGAGTTAAGGAGGAATCTAGATTAGGTTTAATAACTCTTATATGGATATGAATGTGACTATGAAGCTACCAATATAATATGACTAATGTAAGCACTAAAGTTATTATAGCTTATTCCAAGTGAATTAAAGTGATTTAAATTGAACAGCTTGGAGAATGACGAAGCTTGATAATTCATTTACATTTTAAAGAATAGGATTAATGGTTAATTAGTTAAAAATGAATTAATCAATCTTGTGACTTATGTTCTATCATGTGTGAAAATGATTGAAATAGAATAAGTCAAATATAAATATAACTTTGAATTCATGTTATATTTACGAGGAGGTTACATGAAGCTAAGGTTAATTTTCAAATGTCATAGAGCTCGATTCAAACCTTAAAGTGAGATTCACAAAGAATAAGTCTTTTTATGTAATCTATATATGAGAATGTCTAATTTATAATGGATTTCTAAAGAAGGCTTCCATTGAACATAAAATTGGCACAAATGAAATTTGTTGAGTGCTATCTTCAAGTTGAGGTGAAAGTCAAATGAAATTTAAAAGAGATTTTCACTAAAAACGAGCAACCTGTCGGAAAGACTACAAGCCAAATGATATTTGAGAATCGAAAAATTTAATAAGCAAGTTAAATATGAGCACTATTTTAAATTACAACCTAAATCAAATCTGACTGGAATTTTCAGACAGCACACTAAATTAAATGCCGCAATCTAACGAACTTTCCATCAATTCAAAAATAAAAGAAATTTCATTCTAATTATGATTTTAATGCGTGATTTAATTAATTTAAATTATCGATATAAAGATTTTAAAGAAATTTTAATGCCTAAAAAGATCAAGAAAATCAAATCAATCTCATAATTCAAATAAAACTACATAAATTTTAAATACACCCGCATGAGCCCCACATGAATCTTAAATTCTGCAAGGATAATGCGGTTCCAATTTTAAAGAGGCCCTGTTAACAAAACCTAAAATTCTATTATAAAATTTTCAAATTAGTGAAATATCTGAGAAGCTAATTCTGTCATGTGACAGTAGATCTGATCCTCTATCAAGAGCTAAACAGAGTTGATATGATTTAAAGTTCTCAAATATATTCAATTCAATCGATTACCTCACTGGAATGATTATTTCAACCGAGGATACTTCCATCGAAATGCGATTCTAATCTCAAATCAAATTAACTCAAATTAAGTAGTAATTTAAAATTTAAATGAAATTCAATCATTAAATGCTTAAAGCAAAACTCAATTTATCCACCTTCACATATTTGAGCATAAATCAAGAAAACTCTAAATACAAAGGAAACAACGCCAAATATGGTTCACATGCTCACTCTTAATCAACCTCGCTAATAAGACGCTTACTGTTCTCGGAATTTGAGGCCTATAAATGAGCGAAGCACATCTTCCTCTCGTTTTTACGCATAGAGACAGACAAGATTTCAAGTTCCCAATGGCTCTTACCATTTGACTGTGAATCATAAGATACTTGATAGCAAACAACCCTTAATGTGACTTTCTCCTGACAAACACACCACCCAAGTCTACAAGGATTTGGACAACGAACCCATGTATGATAAGGATCCTTCTGGGGTTGGGTCGACCTCCTACTAAGTAGACAGGGACCACGAAAGCTCTGACAAATGGGATCTAATGGACGCGTCATCATTCCCTAACCATCCCGGCTTTAAATGATGAATTTCATAATCTTAAATTCTATAACTCCTTATGTTATATGCTGCGATGAAGGATTTAATGATTTAATTGAAAGTTCTCTCACTTACCTGGAGGTAATTAACTAGTGCTTGAGCATAGAAACCCTGAACCGATTTATTTAAAGTTCCTACCAAAATGAGGATGAAATCTCTGGGATAGTTTTATCTACTATTCCATCTGCAAAATTAATCGACATTTTAATTCACACTCTCTTCAATTCAATTCGTAGTGTGAATTTTCTGTCCATAGAACATAGCCAAAGAGCCTTTACACTCATTTGACACAACATCATCCCTCGTGATAACTTTAAGTCGATTCTCTTCTCCTTTGGGGATAGGCCTTAAGAGCCAAGTCTTTGTCAGGAACCACTAGAACCTTGTTGCCCAAAGCCAAAACCCTCTATCCCTTTTACATGTTTGACCAAACTCCCCCTCAGCCGACCAGTCTCCAACCGAGCCCTAGTTATGGCTCTTTAAGGAAAAATTAAGAAGATGCATAATTCTAATATTGCCCCCTCTTCTAAAGTCTTAAGAAAAGTTAATCAAGGTCGTTTTCATTCAGATCAAAGAAAAAGGTTTTTTTTTTAGATTTTGATTTCAGGTAAATTTGAAATGAAATTTCATACTTAACTTACTCACAGTCAAATCAAAGGTCTCTACTATTGATCTTGAGCTTGATGAGATGAAAAATTCTCTCTGATCTTGGATGCAAGGAGAAGGTGCGCTATTTCACAAATGTAATGTTGATAAGCTACCATTTTCTTTAATTAAAAAATATTCAACCTAAAATTTGAATTATTTGAAATTAAAATAAATTACAAGCCTTAAAATTTGAAGACCAGCGTCCGTTGATTTTGGATCCAGTCGGGAATTTTTATGAAGACCTCCGTAGTCGATCTTGGATCTGATGCGAGACGAAAATTCTCTCTCCATTGATATCGGATACAGAGGAAGGGAGAAGAGTGCGCATCATATTAATTTTTTGCAAATATAACACTGTTAATCTATTATATTGTTTAAATTTGTTGGAAATAATTCCACTTAAAATATTAGAGTTTTACATAAAAAATGGAGATTAAAATAAAAACTCTAAATTATGAAATAAAAATAAACTCATAATTTTCAATGATTATAATCCAATTAAACTTAATAGAATGTAGGGACTTAAAGTTAAATCATAAAATCATTTGGTGGGTTTGAACATATTGATGCATTAAAAATGGTTTAATAATAAGCATAAGTTCAATTTTTGTATACAAAGAAAACAACAATCTTAATTAGCATTCCAAAAGGATATAGTCGATAAATATGACATTCCAATGAATGTAAAATCTATATTTGTTTGCAACGTAGACTTCAATTAACCTAACTAAACATCGACATTTCAAAGGGATGTAAGTTCAATCTTGACATTCTAAGGGATGTAAGTCTAGTCACCGATTCGCAATATGAACTTCAATCAAGCATGACATTCCAAAGGGATGTAAGTTCAGCATAGATTCATAAATTGAATCAATCCAAGCTGACATTTAAATGAATGTAAGCCCAATCACTCACTTGTTTGCAATACGAACACAAATCTAAAATACGATATTCTAATAGATGTAAGTCTAATTTATGTTTGCCATGCAAACATAACCAACTAAACATTGGCATTCCAAGGATGTAAGTCCAATTACTTGTTAATGCTTAATCCAAACATTTCATTCCAATGGATGTAACCCAACTATTTGTTTGCAAGGAGAACTTCACACATTAAAGACGACATTCCAATGGATGTAAGTCATATATTTGTTTGCAATGCATACTTTAATCCGGCAGATTTTCAAACATTGACATTCCAATCGATGTAAACTCGGCTCGACTTTTTTTTGTCATGCAAACATAACATCAAATCTACTAGCATTCCAATGGATGTAAGCCCAGTTGTTGTTCGCAATGCGAACTTCACATCTAAGATTTGGTATTCTAATGGATGCAACCTTAGTCTATCACTTGTTCGTTATACGAACTTTCTTAAAATAATGGCATTACAATGGATATAAGCCCTATATATGTCTGAAATGCAGAATACTCCATAAAATTGAATTATGGGTAGACTTATAAATAAAGTTTAGCCTAAATAATTCAATAAACACTTGCACAATAACAACTGCACTATAACTCTAGTCTAATCGGGACATCTGAGACGAGACAACTCATTGCAGCTAATCAGACTACCTAGACATTACGGCTAATAGCCCTTGATGTTGGTAGACTAGAATAATGTTAGTCCTGGGACGACAGAACTATGAGAACTTGATTGGGACTATCTATATTTTTTTTCTTTAGACAACCATCTACACCACACCGCTAACACCGATTTATATTAGAAATTTACATTTATTTCCAATATTAATCGATAGTGCTCTCTTATTGTGATAAGATGGGTAATTAAACTATGAATGCTTGTGTTCATAAGAAGTAGAACACACATCTAAATAAACTATAAAAGAATATTAAGGGAAATCTAGTTGAATATAAATCAATCTGCCTCATGAAGAACGAACTCCCTAAACATTCTATAAGATGTCGGAGATTTTTCCAAGGTCTTTTTCCTGAGCGATCATTTATTGCATTCATCAATGATTTTCTATTATTGAATTCCTCTTTTTGCAATTTGATCGTGCAATTGGGAGCAGGACCTTTTATGTGACAATCTTTTACTCTAGCTTTCTTTATAGTATTTGGGCTAAACTTTTGTGCAATCTCTGTGGTTGGATTTTTAGCAGTCTTCCTCTATTATAGAACATTTGTGACTTTTAAGGTTGACTATTTTGTGAATTTTTTTTTTTTTGTTGATTGGTGATTAAAGAATTCCAAGACTTTTTTGCAGTTATAAATAAGGGCCTTAGGCTTGTGCAAAATATAATCAATCATTTTGAATATTGTTCTAGTTGGATGTGTTATTTCTTTTATTTTTAGTAGTCAAATTCTTGACCAAGTGAGACTTGAAGATTTCCAAGAGATCATCTCCTTGTACAAGTGTATGATTTGATTCTTTTTATTTTGATGACTTCTTTCCTTCTCTTTTATTTCCTTACTCTAAATCTTATTGTTTGATTAAATGATGTGTGATTTATTTAATTCAAGGTTGGTACAATCTAGATTTCTTGGATGAACTGGTTTTTAACCAGTTCAATGTTTCTTCATGGTTCTTAAATTCTAAGATTGTTTTGGTGGAGAACAACCAAATTATCATCTGCATTGATATATGTACGTAAACTTTGCTATATGTAGAAGACGAATATCTGTAAGTAAACATTGCTTATTACTTGCATATTTTAATCAGTATCTTGCATTTAGAGGAAGTAAATGAATATGTCCTTTGATGAATCTTGCTTTGGGTTAAGTTTTTTGTTTCATGGTTGATCCAATCAACCAATGTCATGTAGAGTTGATTTGACAGCAGTTACTATGATGTTATGTTCGTTGAGTCATAGTTTAGCTTTTCTTGAAGCTCTGTTTGTTCACATTATATAAGATTTGGTTTGCACAGTGTAATGTTCTCCTTTATGTTTTGTAGCCAGGTCTCACCGGAGGTAGTCAAGACACGTATGCGAGACATATGCTTGTTCGTGCTAGAAGGAAGGGGTGGCGTGTTGTTGTCTTCAATAGTCGTGGTTGTGCAGATAGCCCAGTCACAACTCCACAGGTATCTGAGCAATCAATTGTTATGAACTTTTTCTGCATATTATTTAGATATTTTCTAGGAGAGAGAGAGAGAGAGACAGAGAGAGAGAGAGTAGGATTAAAGCTAGTTTTTTCCACATCTAATACATGCACCTTTGTTAGTGTTATTTTATTATATTACTGAAAAACCTACATTAATTTTATCCTTATTTAAGTTGATGCTTGATTCTTGTAATGAGTTTCAATATAATTCTTATATGTTATATAGTTCTATTCAGCATCATTCACGGGGGATCTTGGTGAAGTGGTTAAACATGTATCAACATGTTATCCCAATTGTAAGATATATGCTGTTGGCTGGTCTCTTGGAGCAAATATTCTTGTGCGGTATTTGGGTCAGGTATGCATATGAAATTTCTTATATTCATAATTTTTGTGTGTAACCACATAAATGAAATTTCTTAGAATTCATATTTATTTGTCATTACATTCAATGAAGATAAATTTTGTTTCCAATACTACCAAATCTGAAGTTTCATTTTAGTCAAAATGATTGCTTATGCATGTTAATTTACTCTAATAGTTGTTTACTTGTTGTAGGACTTGGGCTGAGTAATAGAATTGCTTACCTGAGATTTTTGGTTAGATTTTTGTGTTTCTCTTGGTGTAGCTTTTCGTTGTTTTATATGAATTTGTCATCAAGCATGGGTTTGCCATGCATAAAATAAGCTAGAAATAACAATATTAATTCATCGTCTAGAAATAACAATATTAATTCATCGTCTATAGAGGAATTAAGTTAATGTGTCATACATTAAAATTATGGGAGAGAGTAATTGAGCATAGGTTACGATGTGATACAAAAATTTCTTACAATCAGTTTGGTTTCAAGCCAGGTAGATCTACTATGGATGCTTTACATTTGTTAAGAGGTTTGATGGAGAAGTATAGAGAAAGTAAGGAGGATCTACATTGCAAAAGCTTATGATAAAATTTCAAGAGATGTTCTTTGGAGAGTTCTAGAACAAAAAGGAGTTAATATTGGTTATATTCAAGTCATTAAGGATATGTATACTAGAGCTATTACTTGTGTCCAAATACAAGGAGGATTGACAAAATATTTTCCTATTTCAATTGGATTACATCAAGGATCAGCTTTAAGCCCTTATTTTTTTTACTTTAGTTATGGATGTTCTTACTAGGCATGTACAGGAAGATGTACCTTGTTGTATGCTTTTTGCTGATGACATTCTTCTTGTTGATAAGACTAGAGAGGGAGTCCAAGAGAAACTTGAATTATGGAGGTCAACTTTAGAGTCTAAAGGTTTTCGTTTAAGTAGACCTAAAATTGAATATATGGAGTGTAATTTTAGTTGTAGAAGTTCTAGTAGTACATTAGGTGAACAAGTCATCAATAAGAGTGAGTGATTAAGATATTTAGGCTCTATTGTTCAAAATGATGGTGAAATAGATGGAGATGTTATTAGTAGAATTCAAGTTGGATGGTTGAAGTGGAGGAATGCATCCGCCTATTGTGTGATAGAAAAGTTCCACTTAAATTTAATAAAAAATTTTATAAGATGGTGGTAAGACTACAATGACTTATGGTGCAGAATGTTGGCCAATAAAAGAAAAAGACTAAGTGTTATAGATGAGGATGCTTAGGTGGATGAGTGGCTTTACTCTTAGAGATAAAATGCAAAATGAGTATGTTTGGGAAAAAAGGAGTAGGGAAGATGAGATTAGAGAGTCAAAATGGTTTGGCCATATAAAGCGTCGTTGTCAATGACGGTAGAGAGTAGATGCATTAGATTTGCCTTATGTTAAGAAAGGTAAGTAGACCTAAAAGACTTGGTTAAGCTGTATAAAAAATGACTTTAGTATACTTGAATTAAATGAGAATTTGACACATAATAGGACACAGTGGAGAGGAAGGATTCATGTAGCCGACCCCACTTAGTGGGATTAAGGCTTAATGTTGTTGTTGTTGTGTCTATCAAAATGCATAAATTTTTTTTGTAAGAATATGTTTTTGCTATGGATGTAAGAGCATTCATACTATCTATTAACTTAACGGGGCCTAGCATAGGTTTGCTAGCTCATGACCTTGACCAAATCCCAGAGCACACCTGCATAATGACAATATGCTTATGGTAAATAAAGTGGACATGATTCTGGAGTCCTAAAGGTCAACATCTTGGTGATGGTTGTTCTGATAGGTTGGTAGTTAGCTCTTGCGGGTGGCATAGTGGTCAGCAAGACTATGTAAATAGTTTTGTGCTCATAGATTAATTCATTATATTTCTGTGTGAACAAATCTAAAAGATTGCATCAAGTTCTGTTCTCACACGATTGCAAGTTATAATTTAGTATATTTCTATCTCAATTAATAATTTGTTAGTTTATCACATCAAGCATTGAATAACTCTTTTGATAATATAAAATTTTGTAGGTTTTAAGTTGAAAATTGGCCACATAATCAACTAAATGAAGCACTAGATAAATTAAGCAATTCTCAAATGATATTACAACATTCAAATAATTTTATTAATCAAAGAAGTTGTGATTACATCACATTCAAAAAAATGAATCTGCATAATATTTTCACACATGAAAGCCAAGAAAAACATAAAATTCAAATTACAAGTGAATAAGAAGAGTGAAAATTTGGAAAGAAATGACTGAAGATGAATTCTATTCCCAAAAAATTCGAGATCTTATTTGTGCTCTCTCCTCTAATCTCCTTGTAAAAGTCTTCTTTATTTCATAGAGTCATCTTTTTAATTCTCTAATTTTCCCTTTCAGAAGCCCAGGCTTAATTTTCCAAAAACTGCCCATAACTCCTTCAGTTTCTGGTAAAAAATTACTTCTTGTCATACAGTTTTGTTTCAAAGCGCCTCGGCGCGCTTGAAGGTGTAATGTCTTGGTACTGCTACAGTAATTTATGGACTTGGGTAGTGCTTAGGTGCTCTAGAACAGAGCCTCAGCGCCATCTACTCTGACTTTTTAGTGCTAAATGAGATTTATGCAGTGTCTTGGCACTCTAAGGTTAAATTTGAAATTTTGTTTATTTTTTCTTGCGACTTCAGTCTTTTGATTCTTGAATCCATCTTTGTGTCCGATTACTCTTTTATTCTCACCAATCTTTACCTATACTTGTAAATATCATGAATTTTGTAGTAATTTATTCATTTTTTACTAAAATTCACTTAAATTATAAAGATATTTTTATGATTAAACAATCACTGATAAGAAGTATATCATTAAGTCAAAGAACATTATACTTTAACTATTAGTTAACTAAAAACTTTACATGCATAATATTCTTGGATGTATTTAACAAAATCTTTTGTTTAACAAAGGATAACTCTTCTTTAAAAGAAAATCAAAACCAATAGATAAGATTCTCTATGATCGAAATTTAATTAACTGCATAAAAACTAATTAAACTAGTTTTAAAAAATCTATATTGTAGAATGCATTAATATTAATGCATTTGCAAAGTACCAATCCACAAGCAATTATGTGTACCATACGCCAGAATAATTTATGACATTTTGACGTAACTTTCTATGCAAATAAAACTCAAAATCAGATTAAAGGAAAAGTTCTTTCAGCTTCTTTGACCCTTTTAGGAGCCAACTAGAAGAATATAAGATGTGGGACTTAATATAGTGGTTGTGGACAATTTTTGCCTTCGGTATGGATGGGGCAGAAATTAAAAATTAGGGGTGGGGATAATTTTAGTCAGAGAGGTAGAATGGGGAGAGAAATAAGAGATGAATAGGTTAATCATTGAAAATTAAGGGTGCAGTTACTGAAACATAGAATTAATTTGAATTTTGAAAACATGTATAAAAAGAATCCATGGGATTTTACGAGATACACTTGTACCACCCCTTAATTCTACATACATCTGCCTTGGGTAATGATAAATGTTAGTAGGGGTTCAATAAAGTAAATCGAATTGATGTAATCTATGAAGCTGTCATAATGTCTTAGATTTAATTGATTGCTTTAAGGATCATCTAAAATTAAGGAAATTGTCCTCTTAAGCTCCACCCGCTAAGGTTAGTCCTTTTGATCACAGTATGGACACAAAATAATTGTGCTGTTAATACGATAAAATGAGATCTTATATGCTGGATGCTGGTTCCTTTATCTTGGTTCTTTTAGGGTGTTCTGTTCCTGAGTTAGTTACCTTCCTTACTATATTGCCAATCATATTTCTCTAATTTTTGAAGTTGGGTTTTCTATTTTCCCGAGAGCCATGCTGGGTTAGACTGTTACTTGCTTATAGAGGATCCTATTGCTATTCTTACTATCTTTTCTCCTTGCAATACTATTACCATTTTCACTAATGCTATTCTTTTCTGTTCTGAAGAGGATAGTTATGATGATTCTAGCTTGGTCCAATTCAAAAATCTCTTAAAAATTTTATTGATTCAGTGGATAAAAGATCTCAGTAAGCATTTTCTTATCAATGCATTAACAAGAAGAAAGTTTTTTTATTTAAAATTCTCTCAGATTTACTAAATTTCAAGGGAGATGTAATATCTCCCTTGATGATTTTGGCAACTTGAACTGGGCTGATGTTTGAAAGCCAGCATGATTAGGATATTTATTGCTCTCAATACTTTATATTAGATGTATTTTTTTATTTCTGATGGAAATCTTATACATTGCATTATCATGTAATTTTTTTATTAACTAGTTATATAATTTCATTGCATTAAAAAAGGGGTAGTGATTAGTTAGAAAATTTATTTGATTGTTATGTGTTTTTATGTATTTTTTATTTCATTAATTTTAAGTTATGCTTTATTCTCATAATTTTTAATATTTTTGACAAGAACTTCTCATTTAAGACAAAAACAAAGAAAATCAATATTTTTAAGGATAGTGCCTAGGCATTGGGCAATACAGTGTCGTGGTATGCTAATTCTAAAGAAATTGACTTCAGAGATAGAAAATCCAGTGTTGCAACGCTAGATAACCAGCATTGAAGCATTGTAATTTCTAAATATTTGGACCTTAAGATAGTCAACCTAGTGCCTTGACACCACAAGATGAAGCACTGTAGCGCCAAAAGAAGCCAAAAGACAGTAAGCTGAGCACCTTGGTGCTAATTCTCTCCCATTCAAAGCAGAAATATATAGTCTCCAGCGTTATGACACTATAATTGGGTGCCGCAGCAATTTGATCCGACATATTCAGTTTTAAATAATTTCAGCTGCCAATTTGGGTAGTTATTGTTATTATATGGAGCTTGATTCTATCGATCAATTGGGAATGTACTGTCGACTCAATTCTCAATTTCATCAATCGAGTTCGGTGGTGAGCTTGCTGGGGGGTTGTAAGGGGTAGCCCCTTGTAAATTTTTTTCGATGTATAACACTTCTGCGTTGCATTTGCAGCGCTTCGGTGCTATGATATGGAGGTCTTAACTTCAAAGATGAAGAAAAAACACTTTAGCTTCAGGAGGAGAGTACCACGGTGTTAGGATCCACGGGATAGCATCAAAAAGACATATAAGCCAGCAGCTCTGCATTGCAACAGGCAGTGTTAGGGCCCAAACACTTATTTTACATGACATAGGCTACTGCCTTGGCCTATAGCAACAACGCCATGACACTAAAATGCAAAAGTCGAAGGATATGCCAACGCCAGCGCTAGAATTGTGGCACCATGGATCTACGAAACGGGGAGTCCGTCTTAAAGCAGTTTTTCATATCTTATCGCTATTCTCTTGTGTAAGTGAGTGAAGAGTGAGTACTAGAGTGATTAAAGTGTGAAAAGACTTGAGTGAAGTGTGATTTGTACAAATCTTCTTAATTTTTCTTCATAGTGATTTTTTGATGTAGTGTGGCTTCATGATTTTTTTTTTTTTGTTATTAGGTTTTTTTTCTACTAAATCTGATGTCTTCTTTGGTTGTGTTTTATTTAATTGTTCAATGTTTTGCTCATAATCTCTCGAAATAGTTTTCGCAATTGATCTCCCAATAGTTACTAGAGCAGTTTTGAAACCAACTTAGAATGGACGTGTCTATTAACAGAGAGGATGATGGTGGCAGTATAAAAACATGTTTTAGTTATATTTTAGGGGATTTTTCATGTTCAATTTTTGTGTGTAAGTGTTTAGAGTGAGATTTTAGTGAGTGTTTAAATGTGAAGTGTGTGAAGGAGATTACACTTAGGAGATTAAATAGAAGGAGACAAAATATCGAACCTGAGTGTTTGAACCTTGGATTTATGGTTAATCTATGTCTTTCTTTTAATTCTTTGTGTTGATGTTAGAACAATTTTTGGGCTATTATTGATTTATTGTTTTATTTTTTCATGGTTAATTTAGTTATGAACTAATCACTCATGAACTCAAAATCTAATGTGATTTATAGTTCTCAGAAGAGTCATAGAGAAATAATCAGATAAAAGTAAACAAGTCTTTCAAATATACATAGGCATATGATATTTGAAGATTTGCAATCATTGAGGAAGATAATTAAAGATGCAATCACTTATTTTTAATTAATATATAAGAATATAACTAATTCACTTATTTTTAATTAATATATAAGAATATAACTAATTAATTGAAGTGATTATGTCTTCTTGATATTGTCGGAGACAATAAGATATAATTACTGATTGATAACTTTGTAAGAAAATTATGAACACTACCATTGGTCCCAAGTCCCGATGCAAAAGTGGAGCGTATGGTAATGATACCAATGCAAAATTTGTCAAATAATCATGACATGAATCCTTTAAATCATCAGGCGCTACGTCCCCCTCAGAATGACAATATTTGAATATAGTGAAAAATGTGCTTAGTCACGATTTGTCTGTTAAATAAGCAGTTCACATTATGCTGAAAGAAGTTAGTCCATGAAACTAGAATTTTTAGATCTTGGAATATGAATTTTCTGTAAATTAATGGAATTAATAGATATTATCATAGAAAGATAAATATTTTATGTGTTCAAGAAACTAAATGGGTGAGAAGAAAGAGATATTTAGGTTTTAAATTTTAGATCTTGAAGTCAAAATGGTGTAGGTGTGATTATAGATAAAAGTTTGAAGGATAATGTTATAAGATTAATTGTGGAGATAGAATTATACTTTAAAGATTATTGATACTAAGATTATCAATGTTATAAGTGTCTATGCTCCCAAGTAGTTTGAAGGTAAGTCAAAAGAAAATTTTGGAATGAATTAGAGGATTAATACAAAAGATATCAAGAAAAGATTTATGAAGAGATTTAAATAATGTTTAAGATAAGTAAAGAGACTATATTATATTAGCTTATGATTTAGAATAAATACTTTATTTAAGAAAAGAGATGAACATATTATTACTTATAAAAATGGATCTAAGAAACACGATTGATTATTTTGATAAGAAAATAGATCGCTAGATTGAAAGATTGAAGGTCATTCCAAGTGAAATTTTAAATACCCAACATCGACTATTAATTTTAGATTTTAAGATGAATGGTTGTAGAAAAAATAAACTAAATTATTATCCCAGATTAGAGGACACTTAAAGAACACAAATAAAAATATTTTAAGAGCAAGCTACAAGAAATTAGGGATGTTCATAGAGTTAACGCTAGAGAAAATATCAAGTGAAATTAAGCAAGTCTAAATATGAGGGAATCAAAAAAAAGCTTCTTTAATAAGAATAGGGTGAGTCGAAAAAGAAAAGATAAGAAATAAGAAGATTGTTATAAAACTTGGTTTAGATGTAAAAACCCTGGAGAATTGGAAAGATATAAAATACCAGAGATTCTAAGAAGAATATATGATGCAAAAAATTTAGCTTTTAGTGATTTATACAATATAGATAGAGATGAATGTATAAGTTAGCCAACCAAAGAGATAGGAGAAGAAAGACATAGTGAGGGGTATTAAGGATGAAAATAATAAAGTTTTTCTTAGAAAAGATATTGAATAGGATGAGGTATTTTAATAAACTTTTCAATGAAGGATCCGAAAGTACGATTGAGCAACCTTAATACCCTAAACAAAAATAGAGAATTTCATTTTATCGTCAGATTAGTAACAAGTTAGTGAAGCTTTAAAGAAAATGAAATGTGGAAAAGCGGGACCGTGATAATATTCCAATAAGTGTAAATGTTTAGGAGATCAAGGAATTTCTTGGCTTACAAATCTTTTTAATGTTTTTTTAAAGACTAAAAAGATGTCTGATGAGTGGAGAAAGAGTTTATTGGTTCCTATATTTAAGAATAAAGGTGATGCACAAGACTATGCAAATTATAGAGGAATTAAATTAATGTGTCATACATTAAAATTATGGGAGAGAGTAATTGAGCATATTACGATGTGATACGAAGTTTCTCACAATCGCTTTGGTTTCATGCCGTAGATCTACTATGGATGCTATACATTTGTTAAGAGGTTTGATGGAGAAGCATAGAGAAAATAAGAAGGATCTACATATGATATTTATTGATTTAGAGAAAGCTTATGATAAAGTCTCAAGAGATGTTCTTTGAGAGTTCTAGAACGAAAGGAGTTAATATTGGTTATATTCAAGTCATTAAGGATATGTATACTGAGTCTACTTGTGTCCAAACACAAGGAGGATTGACAAAATATTTTCCTATTTCGTTGGATTACATCAAGGATCAACATTAAGCCCTTATCTTTTACTTTAGTTATGGATGTTCTTAGGCATTTACAAGAAGATGTACCTTGGTGTATGCTTTTGTCGATGACATTCTTCTTGTTGATAAGACTAGAGAGGAGTCCAAATGTAAACTTGAATTATGGAGGTCAACTTTAGAGTATAAAGGTTTTCATTTAAGTAGATCTAAACCTAATATATGGAGTGTAATTTTAGTTGTAGAAGTTTTAGTGGTTTGTGACTTTAGGTGATCAAGTCATTAATAAGAGTATCGATATTTAGGCTCTATTGTTCAAAATGATGGTGAAATAGATGGAGATGTTATTAGTAGAATTCAAGTTGGATGGTTGAAGTGGAGGAATGCATCCGCCTATTATGTGATAGAAAAGTTCCACTTAAACTTAAGGAAAATTTTATAAGATGGTGGTAAGACTGCAATGACTTATAATGTTGGCCAATAAAAGAAAAAATATAAGACTAAGTTAAGTGTTACGAGATGAGGATGCTCAGTGGATGAGTGGCTTTACCCCAGAGATAGAATGCAAAATGAGTATGTTCGGGAAAAAGTTGGAGTAGCTCAGTGGTAGATAAGATTAGAGAGCCTTAGATGTTTGGCCACATAAAGCGCTTGATCACCCGATTAGAGAGTAGATGCATTAGATTTTTTTATGTTAAGAAAGGTAGAGGTAGACCTAAAAAAACTTGGTTAAGATGTATAAAAATGATCTTAGTATACTTGAATTAAATGAGAATTTGACACACACAGACACAATGGAGACTAAGGATTCATGTATAACCACCTAGTGGGATTAACTTGTTGTTGTTGTTTAGAGCATTTTATATTTATTAGAAATTTTTTAAATTTGAGTAGTTGGATAAAACTTATTTGAACATATTAGTTATTAAGTATTAAAATTATTTGAACAGATCTCTATGAATGATACTATTCTCATTACTATATATTTACATGTATTTGTATACATCATCTTAGCTGGTCAAGTAGGAAGTCCATTTATTGTATTGTGGCAGTGAAGTACTTTGTTGGTGCAATTCTTTTGTAAGACTTACACTCAATATGCAGATATAAATCATAGGCCAAAACCATGTTATAAACCTTTAAGTTGATGTGATAATTGCTATAAGATACTTGCAAAGAACAGCAAATTAGAGTATTAACTTGAGCTTTTTTCAAGTAAAGTTAGTGTAGAGGAACCTGCACCTTATTTCAGGAGTGATGTTTGTTCAACCTATCAAATCCTTGCAACTATGAAAAGAATAAAAAAAAAATGGTTGTGAGATTATTGCGTTCTCCCCAGCTGAGAGACCTAATTTGAGCAGCTACGCTTTTGAAAAAAAGATCAACATTTTGAATCTGATGTGTGATGCAGCTACACCTGCTAATAGTCTAATGCACTTCTGTATAATTTTTTCTTTGCAGGAATCATATGGTTGTCCTCTTCTGGAGCTGTTTCCTTGTAATCCTTTCAATTTGCCAATTGCAGATGAGGACTTCCGCAAGGCTTCAACAAGGTTTACGACAAAGCTCTGCCAGATCTCTGCAAAAAAATCTTCAAGAAGTAAAGTTTGATTTGCATCTTTCGGCAGTAGTTTCTATTATTTTCAGAAAACATCTGATTCATTTTCTGGTATCATTTCATCAGGCATGAACTTCTGTTTGTGGGCGTTCATGATGAATATAATATTCCAATGGCAGCCAATGCCAGGACCGTTAGAATTTGATGAAGGATTGACACGTGGTAAGCAACATCTGAATTTGATCTACATTTGAGTTTTATTGAAGTATTTTATAGTTAAACTTGTATGGCTGGCAGTTTCATTTGGGTTCAAGTCAGTGGATGATTATTATCAACTCCAGCAGTTCTAATTTGTGCATGTTCGCACGCCATTGTTATGTATACAGGTATGTTTCTGAGTTTTCATATTTATTGCAATTATTGTTTTTACTGAAGTTTATTTCTGAAGTCTTTTTGCTGAAACTCAGTCATCAGAAATTGTAATAGTTTTTCATAATTTTGCTTTTTCTGTTTATTTTATTCTAATCCTGCTTTTAAGGTGCAGCTAATGATCCGATTGCTCCCTCCAGGGGTATTCCTCGTGAAAAAATTAAGGTGAATTAACAGTGTTTTTTGTTGCGAAATTTCATGTTTTCTGTGGCAGCATTGATACTACTCTATAGATTTTTGTCTTGTTCTTTACTTTGTTTTCTGGCTATAATGTGATGTCAATTAACTGGTATCGGCAGTCTTTACTAGTTATTGGAGTCCTTAGCTAATGATAGTGATGCACATACAACAAGCTAGATTTGCCTTTGGAAAAAACCCAGTCTTAATGAGATTTGTTTAGATTATGATATGTCCTTGTGAAGCTCTAATGCTGTGCACCATGAATAAGCATATGTTATTGGAATATATTTTACAGGTTTCACATGTGTTAGATTATTGTCTTGATAAGTTTTTTGGATAATAATAATTAAAAATAGATGATTCATGTGCGTTATGTTCTTTGTTAAGAATTGGCTCAAAGTTTGTTACAAATTATGTTATTATAATCGTATTTTAAATTTCCACGTCTTAAACTACCATAAATTGGAGATGAAAGAGTCACTCATGAGGAGTCTGAGTAGGAATTTTAAAGAAAGAAAAGGAGAAGTTGGAGGCAAAAGTGACCTTCTCAAGGAGCATCTAGGTGATCTTTTGATATGATTAAATCTTTATAATTATCATATTTTTTTTATTTATTTGTTGTAATTTCTATAATATATTTACGGCACATATCGGTTTGGCTAGAGATTTTAGACTTCTTTTGTGTCGAGATTGATGGTATTTTGGATTTGAGGAATATTATTTTATGCCACTTTTATTTGCTGTATAATATCTTTATAGTGGTTAGATCTCTTTATATCTTCATGAATTTGTAAAACTTCAACCAAATAATAGTAAAATAATCATTTACACTTAATTCATTTTACGTTTTTTAATCGATTTCAAATGAAAAGAACCAAACAGCTAAATACTAAATTATCCTCAAGCATCTTTTTTTTATTGATAAATATAGGTATCAATATCAATACCTTGTGGACAAAATAATTAATCTATCTCTGCCATCTTGATATTACATTCCCTGTTGTGTGCCCATGTCTCAGCAACCCCACTGTAGACAACATGGAAGTTAACTATTTTTTAAAGTAATTCAAAATGACACTTTGGAAAATGCATTCCACTTCTAATTATTATACTTAGATGAGAAAACTAGTTACATTGATAAGTAAGAAATAATATATTGTCTTAATAGCATTGTTGGAGCTGAATATAGATAATGACACGATGTTTGTGAAAGAATGTAATTAAAAATATGGTTAGAAGGGATAATTTATCAAGGAAAAATATGTCTGAGTATCTTGTGACAATAACACTGCCAATGTATTAAAAAATTTTGCCTATCATAAAAGGACTAAACACATTAAGATACCATTATTTCATATAAGAAAAATTAAAATGAACTAGCTTAAATGAATTATGTTCTAACTCAAATTGCATATTATCATTAAGGTTTTATTCATAATCAATTTTGATTATTTAATCAACAATTGGGCATGGTTAACATATACAACAAAGTTTGAGGGGAATATTGAATTAATCCTGAATCCATGATCAATAGATTTCTATCCGCAGTAGCTTTACAAATTGTGAGCAGTCCATTAATTTGTGAACGATACCTTTTCATCTACAATAATTTTTGGATGGTAGCATTCTATTTTTGCTATGCATTTAATTCTGAGTTTTAGAATTAAAGATTGATTTCTAGATTTACTACTTTCCTCTGTAGTTTTTTTTTTTTTTTTTATTTCGTAATTTAAGAATCACACTAAACGAGGCAGCTTAACTAACCTCTATTGAAGTTCTTTATTCTAAGAAATAGTTCAGAATTTCCTCTGTAGTTGTTTCTTCATCTATTTATGTGCAACTCTTTTCACACGAAAAGTATAAAATTTATAAAACTTTTATGTTTTACTCTCATATCTTTTAATTCGAATTCTCAAGACCTAGGAATTTCAGAGATTAATCTCAAAACATTTATGTTCCACATCTCATCAATGTGTGTTTATTGAATATAATCTAACATATTCTGCCTTAAGGCAGTTTCTTTCAGAAATTGAAGTTACAGTTATCCAATGACAAGTTGATGATCAGAACATTCTCTATTATTTGGGAAAAAAACATCTAGCCATTGATAAAAAATAATAATAAATTCTCTTGTAAATTCCATCAAAAGTTTGAGCTACTTTTTAAGACATCACCAAGTTACTGGATATGTTGCTGTATTCAATATTAGTACATTGTGTTGATGCATTCTGAGATAAATCCTCTGTTTCTTTGATAGGAAAACCCTAATTGCCTGCTAATAGTCACAAAAGGCGGGCATCTTGTTGCTAAGGAGCACCTTTGGAGCTCCATGGACGGATTCAGTAGTCATGGAATTCTTTGAGCATCTTCACAGTGAAAAATCTGCAACCAGCACAACTTCTTCTTTCAAAATAGATGAAGTTCAACAGTCTTTATCATCTATTTCACTCCAAAAATGATTTTTTATGTTTGATTTCTCATTAATTTCTCGGATTTTAGTTCTTTCAGAATACAATCAGAAGAGCTTGGATTTGTAAGGGGCTGAAGCATTCTGAAATATTCTGCTGTATGTATCCTTCGGCAATTTCTGTTTATTTTGCCCATTTCCTTTGATTTACAAGTACATGCAATCATTTATATTCCTTTACAAATAAAGCTTTGCTGGGATTAATTTCTTAATTAGGATGGCTAGCAACCCAATGAGTTAAGCTGAGTAAAGCATGGGCTTGAGCTTATATGTTATTTGACTTATAATTTAAGGTCAAGTTAAATAAGTTCAGCTCATGAGCTCATTAATAAGTTGAATTTGATAGGTTTAGTTCACTTATAATTTCGTCCACTGCACTTAAATTTTTTTTTTTTGATACAATATTAAAATCAAATAAGTCTTAAAATACAAAAAAAAATTATTAATTTAATGCAATAAAATAACCTTATGACTTCTCACATGAAAATTTCTTTTAATAAAAAATATGTTATAAAGCTCCACGTAGGATTGCAAACAATCGAATGAAATGAGCATGTATGTATTCAAACTTGAGTTTGTTTGATATTATCGAATTCGAGCTCAATTCGAGCTTTTAAGAATAATGTTCAAGCTTGAGCTTGTTTATCATTATCGAGTTCGATTCGAGTTGTTCATGAGCTCGGTTCAAATTGGATTATTGAGCTTATTAACGAGCAGCTCGTTTAATAAAATAAAATAGCTTTAATCAATCCTTAATCGAACTTATTCACAAGCAGCTTGTTGAGAAATATACTTGAGATGTATCAATTAAAGCTTATTAAGCTTAAAAAAATAATAATTTGAACAATACTATTAACAAACAAGCTTTAATCGAAATGTAGTGAAAGCTATAATCAACTCCTTAGAAATTGTTGAGCTTTAAATGATAATGTTACGAACTTAAATTAAACGATAAGTTGTTCATTTTCATTTAAGAATCGAGTATTTTAAAAATGTGCTGCTTTGATTAGTTAATCAAAATGAATATAAACGAGCTCTAATCAAGTCGAGTCATAAGTAACAGTTCATTTGCATTGCAGGCTTAGTTCTAAGGAACATCAATAATCAAGATATAAGTTTTTTCAATAGTAATGTAACCGTGATGATTTATATAATAATGCGACTAAGAAGATTCCATTTATAGAGTATTAGTGCTCTATTTTTTTAGTTAATAAAATAAAACTTTAGCTTTTGTTCAATTAAGTTGCTTTAATATATTATTTAAATAAGATGATTCCTAGCCTAAAACTCTATATGCACCAAATTTATCGTTAGTTAACCCAATATCACGTGATTTAATTAATTAATTAATCAACAGGTTTTAGTTAAGAAACAAACAAAAGTTGTATCACGAGACGAGCATTAATTGGAGTAATTAAGGCTAATGAGGTGATTAGTTGTATCACGGGTTTTATTTAATAGAAGGAAAATAGTTGAGGGTTTTTTTAATGAATTTAAATCTCTTTTTTTATTATTATTTTTTATAACCACTTTGAAGAAGACATAGCTCTAAAAAATGATAGAAATAAGTGAGTTAGGATTAATAGAAGAAAGTTATATCCGAATAATTTGATATAAATTATTAGGATAGGGTTAAAAATAATTGAATTTGTTTTAAAAGTGGTGTTATATGTGAAGAGTTTGTAATATGGTAATTTTAAAGTAAATTTAATTAGGGGTGTCAATGAGTTGACTTGAGCTCGAGTCATATTTGTTTTAATTAATCTGGCTCAAGTTTAAATTTTATTTTATGAATTTAAGTTAGATTATTTAATGTAGAAGAGAAATAATTTTGATTCAATTAATTTTAGTATAAAATGATAAAAATTAAAATTAGATGAAAAGTAATAGAAATTATTTGATAGAAGAGAATAAAATATTATCTAAAAATATTTTTAATAAATATATATAAATTATTAAGTTTTAATAATTTAAAGTATATTTTATATTATTTTTTATTAAATAATCTAGCTCTCCAGCTAACAAGTAGAGTCGAGACTGGATTGAGTTTGACTTGTTAGTAATCACGCTCTCCATTAGTCATTTACTAGCTGACTGATCTAATTTATTAATAAACTTGGCTCACTATAAACCTTTGTTTGACATAATTTATATCAAGATATTCTAATATAATTTTCTTTAGGATTAGTAATTTTTAGTTAGATATATAAATGATTACAATCATTATAGCTTGATTATACTTGGAATTATGGCTATCTAGACCTTTGACAAAATTTTTTATTTTTTAGGTTTAAGTTTTATTTTTTATTCTTTTAAGTTTAAGTTTTAGGTTTTATTTTAGGTTCTTGTTTAGGTTTTATTTTTAGTTTAGGTTTACTTATTTTTAGTTTATTTTATTTAAGTGTGATTAGTTTAGAATTTTCACAACCCGCCATAGGAAAGAATATAACTGTATTAAATACTATGGGGGTGTTCTTTCTTCATATCTACATTTCTAATTTGGTTCCTTCTTTCATTTAGCTTACTCAAAGGCATCATAGGCACAGAATGACTTCCATGCTCATCTTAATCCCTCACATCATTATTCTTAAATCCTATTGCAAAAAAATTACATTTTATGTAAAAAGTAAATCTAACTACACTGAAAATAGAGTTAAATATAAATATAATCACAAGCACTTGTATTTATAATTTGGACTTATTCTAATTTATGTTCATTCCAAATTTATATTACAATTATGTAATTTGTGATTTGAGCAAGAGTTTGATCAAAGGATGTTGTTTTTATTCAAAATTATGTGTTTTTATGTGAAATTAAAATGTTGAGTCATTGCAATGTGAAAAATGACTTATTATTCTAAGAATTTTGAGTATTTTTAAGAATAAATATTATTATCAAATATATTTTATTTCCAATCAAAATATAAACAAATAAAATAAAAAATACAAAATTATCAGATTACAATCAATTCACACATTATTGTTTCCTTTGGCCGACCGAAGCGACATGAAGAGGTATATATAATAAGATAAGTGATGGAGAAAGCAGATAGAGGAAACAACTGCGAAAGTAAACAGTGAAGAGAACCAATAATTACTTTTATAAATAAAAATAGGACAAAAAATAAAGAGTGCATGTGATTGCTTTCATGACAAATGGGGTCTCAATCTCGTTCACATGTCCATCTCCTCTCCCTTTATTCAAAAGTACCATTTTTTTTCTATCTTTAAAAAAATAAATTTGCACTTTGAATTATAAATTTTATATAAGAGAAAATTCATATAAAAAAATATTTAATAATTAAATTAGATATTATTCATCTTTTATAATTCATGATGTGATTCACATATGATCATCCTTCAACTTCTCTCTCTCTCTCTCTCTCTCTCTCTCTCTCTCTATATATATATATATATATGATAAATGATTTTTTTTTACATTCAAGATTTAATTTGATTTAAATTTTAAAAAAAATTGAGCTCAATTAGTTTGAATAGAAAAAAGAATTAGATATTGTTGGAGTTTATTTAATCAAATTAAAATTCGAATAATTAATTATTGGCTTTCAACAAAATGTAATATCATTGTGAGTTTGCTAAATGTTAGCTTGCATGACTTAAACTTCACTCAAGCTTCAATTTATGCTTTCTTATTCATTAAAATATTATAATTTAAATGAAAATTTGCAGAAAAGTAATACAAAATTTTAATATTGCATTATAAGTTATAAAAAAATAATATTTTTTTACAGACTGCAACTCAAGCTAAGTTGAATCAAATTCAGAATTATTTATACTAGGATACAGAGCGATGAGGATTAAAATGTAAGAAAAAAGATTGTATATGTAATTTCACATATAAAAAAATTACTAGTTGTGTAATATATTTACTCAAAATATTATAATATTTTATAAAAAAAATCAAAGATAATTAAAATTTACTTCGAAGACAATATATATTTAAAGCGATTTTAAGAAAAAAAAAATCGTCACTTTCTTACATTTTAGAATATTTATCGAATAACAAAGTGTTTTCCAATTTGCAAAAGAAAGTATTAGACTATTAGTAGGACGTGGGCGGGCTTCGCAGTGTTACGCGGGTCAGTCGCGCACGCTTGGTTTCCTGTGTTCGTGCGTGCGTACCAGCGGGGAAAGGTGGCACGTGGGTTAAGGGCTGAGGATTCAGGACTGAGAGGGATGTGAAGGTGGGACCCACTAGGTGAGAGCTTCTGAGTGACTTTGTCTTTCCAGTTTGGGTTTG
The DNA here is from genome assembly GCA_021442155.1 of Cymbidium sinense. Classification (NCBI taxonomy): domain Eukaryota; kingdom Viridiplantae; phylum Streptophyta; class Magnoliopsida; order Asparagales; family Orchidaceae; genus Cymbidium; species Cymbidium sinense. The sequence continues at coordinate 136,248,355 of CM038217.1, forward strand.
CGTCCAGGTGGAGTAGGTTCCAGGTTTGGGCTCGAACCCCACGCATGTGACATAGGGGTTAGCCACATAGGTTTTAGGGGCATTATGGTAAATAGAAAAATAATTGAATATATATATTTGTGTGATAACGGGGTGTCCACCCAAGGCCTCAACCACTTGATGGCATATTTCTTCCGGTATATAATTTTCGAGGGACCTAACGCTCACTTACACATAAGTGTCGGTCCCCACCTATTTTTTCGCAAGTTCACCCTACTTTGATGAGGAATCAAACACGATGGGATTTATGCCGTTTCGCCAACTGAAAGGTGTTGAGTGAAAAAATAAAAATTTAAAATTTAAAATAAAAATTTAATAGAATATGAATATTTAGATCCAATTTTAGTTATGATGAGCATTCATAAAAGTTCATTTTATAATTTGCATCATAAAGTATATGTAGACATATATTGAAGATCTGAAATAAGATTTTTGTTTTAAATACCTACTCATTACAAATAATTATTAAAAGCACATATATATAACTAAGGGTGCTTTGAGATAAATTTTTTGTTGTTTTTTTTTTTTTTTATAAAGTAAAGTGGCTTCATTTGGTTACTAATTTTTAATTATCTTTTTAAAAAAATTATAGAGAAAAAGTTATTTTAAGAACTAAAATTATTAGATTGTGGTGTCGGTTAGAAAGTTGATTTTAGAATTTTTCAAAAAAAATAAATTTATAAAATACACAACTTTTTCAAAAAAAGTTATTTTTTTTTACAACTTTACAACCAACTTTATAAAAATCTACATATACCCCCAAAAAGACTCTAAGATAACAAGTCATTTAATAAAAATAGCAAGAAATTTTATTTATTTCTCGAATAAATTTTAGATGAATTTACATATAATTTTAGTTATTATATATCTATTCTAAATTTTAATATATATATATATATATATATATATATATATATATATATATATATATATATATATATATATATATATATATATATATATATATATATATATATATATATATATATATATATATATACCTCAATTTTGAATGTCAATTATAAACACAATCCTCATTCACTTTTCAAATTGAAATGTGCATGATCAAGCATAAAAAAAAGTATTAAATAAATAAATATTAAAGTTAGGATGATAAATATATAAATATATAAGGTGTTAGAATATGATATGAATCCATATCCCCAATCCAACAACAGAAACAAAAGAAATAGAAGGGTCGGATTACAAAGGATTTCACAAGTATGGAGAAATTATAACATCAAAGAGAATAAATTACAACCTCGTAATGAGAGGAATAAAGAAATGAAATAGAAAATTATTACAAAACAAGTTAACAATTTTTTAGAGACAAAACAGAGGAGGATAAATAAATAATAAAGCTCCAAAGAACAATATGGTACTAAACACAATAATATGCAAAAACTCCCAAAGAACCGCAGAGAAAATACACCTGATACGTAAAATAACGGCCAATAAACAGACTACAAGCATCAATAATATCCACAACGATATTCAGTTAGACAAAAGCCAGATACTTAATGGAATGTAACAGAATTGAGTTAACAGAGTCATAGAAGATAGCTATCTAAGAAGAACATCAGAAAACTATAAATAGGGATGAGAGAAACAGGATGGAATTTTATCTCAAGAAACTCCTCCTCGACTCCTTCTTCTTCCTCCTCAGCATTTCCTACGGATGAGTGAATCCTCCCTTAAGACCGGAAACAACTCTCTCCTCTAGATCCATCTTTCTCCGTGAGCTTCCTCGATCTCTGACTCGAATGTTGAATGATCGCTAGACTGCACGCGTTCTTCCAATTAAACGAGTGGCTTCCTCCGCTTCATCAAACGGCAGATCGATCCACCGACGCTTTCACGATCGACGGCCATCTACTTCATCACCATCGCACGATCGATACTGTAATCCACTAACGCCATTAACACATCAACCGTGGATCAAGAAAACACATCCAAGGGCCAGAAATAATCCAAGATCCGACGGCAAGCTCAAGCTCAATGACACTCGATCCAGTGATCGATCCAACGCCAAGTTACAACACGCTATCCAACGCTCTCGTAACGATCCAAGTTATTCCCCGCCATATTGTAACTCGTTGTTCCAATACTCGAGTCAACTCATCGAGCCTCACTCAAACCAAGCCACCGAATTGACACAAAATCAACCCTTCTTCTCTCCGCCAAACTCAATTACGTAAATAGATCATATTATTGGTGCTCTCTTGACTACATCAATCACAAATGGCGTAAGGCAAGACACACAAAGAAAGACCATGATGAGTGCGGAAGACGAATAAAACGATGAATGAGATGTCTTCAATAACTATGATATTAAATGAAGTCTCAAGAAGACTATCGAATTGAAGAAAAATTAGAAAGCAATCATCAAGAACAACAACAATCACGTATGTACCCTCCTCATACCGGAAATTTCTTTCCCACTAGACAACAACCACCACACAACAATAGACTGGAAAGTTGATATGCCAAGATTCAATGGAGACAATCCTAGAGGTCTATTTAAAGCAAACCAATTCTTTCAATACTATTATCTAAAGATCAAGTTCTTAGCTGTATACATGGATGGACCAGCATTAAGCTGGTATCAGTGGATGCATCTTAATAAACAACTTCACTCATGGACACAATTTAAAGAACAAGTTATTCAGAGATTTGGCCCATCCTTGTACAGAGATTTAAGGGGTGAACTTGCTAAATTACAAAGAAAATACAAGTTAGCAATTTTATAATGAGTTTGAGGAATTGGCAAATCGATATCGTATTCCATTCCACTTCTTACAGAGCTTTTGAATTTGGTTTAAGGCAGATATGGAAGTAAGAGCAGTACAAGTTCCCTACAAAGAAGCCTTCCGCTTAGCTAAACCGATGGAGGATAGCAACCAATGATTTAACAATGCCAAGAAACTACAGAGCACACCAAGCTCAACAAAATAAACAAAATCAAAGCTATCAACCACCTTTACTGCCAACACCTCCAATTCCAAAGAATCAACCAAAATAATGTGATGCTCAATAAACAAAACATTCCCATCCGAAACCGACTCCAACACAACTAGATGAAAGAAGGAAGAAGGGATTATGCTTTAATTGTGATGATAAGTATCACAGGACACATTTGCAAATCAAAAATGTTTACTCTAACGGATCAATGAGGATCAAGAGCAAGATTTACAAAGAAAACCCAAACAATTGCAAAATCTACAAGAAGAATTTCCAAATCACCTCAATGCATTTACAGTCGCCTAATCCTAGAACCTTGAGATTACAAGGTTTGATTGGTAATAAAAGTACAAGTTTTGATTGACAAGGATCCATCCAATTTCATTCAATCAAAATTAGCAAAATTTATTGATTTCAAAGTAACTCCAAAGATCGCCTTTTCAAGTGAAGTGTAATGGGGAAACTTTAAAATGTTCGTGCATATGTTCTAATCTCCTATTCAACTACAAGGCAATACTTTTATTATGACATATCTATTACCCATGCAAGGAGCGATATAGTTTTGGGAGTTCAATGGTTAGAATAATCAATTGGGTGAATGTACATTTGATTACAAGAAGTCGACAATGAAATTCTACTTTAATGACAGATTAGTACCGCAAGGAAATACAAAGATCAATGGATAATTTCTCTTCATCAGTTCACTAAGTTGCAAACGAGAAGAAATACTATCTTGCTTCGATGAGTCAAATAACGGAAAGCAGATTCCTCATAATAGAATTCAATAAATTGCCTGCAGGAATACAAAGAATATTAAGCACTTACCAGGAGTTATTTCAAAGCCCAACAAGCTTACCTCCAAGAAGGAATATAGACCATCAAATCCATCTACCACCTGGAACTCAGCCTGTGAGAGTTAAAAATTACAGGTATCCACATTTCCAAAAAAATGAAATTGAAAGGTTAATCAAAGAAATGTTGGAAAGTGGCATAATCAGAGAAAGTATCAGCCCTTTCTCTTCCCCAGCATTATTAATCAAAAAGAAGGATGGCACCTGGAGGTTTTGTGTAGAGAGCCACCATAAAGTCCTATACGATTCTATTCCAACTCAACTCAAGAACTCATGGATGAATTATATGGAGCTACCTTGTTTTCTAATTGGACCTAAGGTCGGGTTATCACCGATAAGAATGGCAAAGGAAGACATTTATAAAAGCGACTTTTAGAACATGAAGGACACTATGAGTTTATGCCTTTGGACTCACAAATGCCCCATCAACATTTCAAGCCTTGATGAATGGGTCCTTAAACCATTCTAAGAAAGTTTGTCTTAGTATTTTTGATGATATTCATAGAAGACTTTGGACTTACACCAATATCATCTCCATGAAGTCTTGAAACAACTCAAAGCGACATTCAATGTTTATTAAACCTTCCAAATGCTCATTTGTACAAGATAAAATTGAGTATTTAGGTCATATTTTATCTGCACAAGGCATAGAAGTGGATCCCAAAAAGATTCAAGCAAGCATGGCATTTACTTGATCAAAGAATTGAGAGGTTTTTGGGTTTAAGCGGCTATTATAGAAAATTTGTCAAAATTATGCAACAATTGCTTCTTCCCTAACCTCTATGTTAGCAAAAGCAGTTTCCTTTAACGGAAGAGACAACGACTTTTATCAAATTAAAACAAGCAATGACAACGGTAGTGTTAGCATATCCAAACTTTGATCGACCCTTTATCATTGAAACGGATGCATCCTTGTTGGGCTGTTCTCATACAACATCATCCTATTGCTTGCCGAAACTTTCACCACCGAAAGCATCAACATATGCAAGAGTATCTTTAACTAAAGCTTGCAAGATGGAACAATACTTGGGCAATAAATTTACTATCGACGATCAAAAAAGCATAAGAGAACTAATGCGACAAAACAATTCAAACCCCCAGGAAAGGTTTTGATCAAATTCGGGATATGATTATACTATTGAATATAAACCGGGCATTACAAACAAAGTGATGCTGTCAAAAAATGTTTAAAAGAAACACTCTCGATCAAAGCGAATCATTAATATCATTCAACCTATCAATATATACTCAACAATTCAATAGTCTTATGCAACAAATCACGAGGAGACAAAAGCTAGAATTACAAGAATTACACAAGAAAATTTGAAAATCCGTAATTATTCCCCAAATCTGACTTGTAAGCTAATTCATTTCAAAGAATTGTAATAGCAAAAGATTCGAACTCAAAACAAGATCATAAGAGAGCTACATTCAACACCAAGGAGGGCATGGAGGCATCCAGACTCGACGGTACTCAACAATTCTAAAATGAAAAAGAAATTAAACATTTTGTATCGCCTATTTGTCAACAAGTCAAATATGATACAGAGGAGTGGTTACTACGACCATTACCCATACCACAAGACATATGGGAGGGTATCAATGGATTTCATTCTAGTTTACCCAAGTCTCATAATAAAATAACCATACTAGTAGTGGTAGATAGATTATCAAAATATGCTCATTTTTACACCAAATAATTTTTTTTACGGTTATATAGCTCATCTTTATCGAGACATTGTTAAGCTACATGGTATTCCACAAGGAATAGTGTCGAGACCCATTGTTTATGAGCAATTTCGGCAGAATTGTTGATTAAGTGGGCTACTTTAAAACAGCGATCTTACCATCCCCAGATGGACAGGATGAATAAAGCAGGGAGCTATGAGTCTAGACAATATCTAAGGAGTTTGGACAAGAAAGAACCCTTTTCAAATTGTATATACTTCTCCTCACGTAATACCTCACAATGAAATGACAACATCCAACCAGAAGTAGAAAGTACAGCGGAGGACCAGATCTTCTGACAAATGAAAACCAATCTAACAAACAAAAGCGAATGAAACAATGGGCGATAAGCATAGAAGAGAACTTCAATTAAAGTCAATGACTTAGTATTAGTCAAGATACAACCCTATAGGCAGACTTGATGGGGAATCAATACACCAAATTATAAAGGAGATATTATGGGCCTTTTAAAGTACTACGAAAAATAGGAGCTGTATAAAATTGAATTGCTGCAAGAATACATAATGTATTTCATATATCCAGATTAAAACCATAGACAAGATTCTAATATACATCCAATTATCAACCCAATTGAGAAGGACAAATGCTTATTAAACCTATCAAAGTTCTGGACCACAGAACTATACTAAGGGGAGATCAACAGATCAAAGAAGTACTAATACAGTGGGAAGGACTATTAGAAATAGATACATCTTGGGTAATAGAGAAAGAAATGCAGGAAGTTTTTTCTGAATTTGACCTTGAGGACAAGGTCAAGAGGAGTAATGATATGAATCTATCTCCAATCCAACAAAATAAAAGAAAGCGAAGAATTGGCTAAAGGATTTCACAAGTATGGAGAAATTATAACATCAAGAGAATAAATTACAACCTCGAGCGAGAGAGGAATAAAGAAAGAAATAGAAAATTATTACAAAACAAGTTAAGCAGTTTTTAGAGACAAAAACAGGATAGGATAAATAATTTAGAACAATAAAAGCTCCCAAGAACAATGGTACTAAACACAATAATATGCAAAACCTTGCCCAAGCAAAGAGAAAATACACGACCATCTGAGAAAAAATACCAATAAAACTACAAGCATCAATAATATAGCGATATTGATTAGACAAAGCGGATACTTAGCGAATGTAGCATTGAGTTAAGTCATAGAAGATAGCTATCTAAGAAGAACATCGAAAACTATAAATAGGGATGAGCGACAAAGCAGAGGATGAATTTTATCTCAAGAAACTCCTCTCCTCCTCGACTCAGTCTTTCTTCTTCCTCTGGAGCATTTCTACGGTGGGCGTGGCAGGAATCCTCCCTTAAGATCGGTGAAGCAGACTCTCTCCCTCTAGATCCATCTTTCTCTGAGCTCTCCCTGGATCTCAAGGACTCGAATGTGAATGGCTGGGCAGGCACATGGTTTCCAATTCAGCGAGTGGCTTCCTCAGCTTCATCAAGCGGCGGTCGATCACCGGCTCGCCTGATCAGACGGCCATCTACCCTCAGCTTCATCACCATCAGCACGATCGACACCTGTAATCCACTAACGCCATTAACACATCAGAACCGTGTGATCAAGAAACACATCCAAGGGCCACGAGAAATAATCCAGCATCCGACGGCTCAAGCTCAATAGACACTCGATCCGGTGATCGATCAACGACCAAGTTACAACGCTATATCCAACATCTCAGAACGCATCCGAGTTATTCCCCAGCTTATTCATAACTCAGCCGGGTTCCAATACTCAGTGAGTCAACTCATCGAGCCTCACTCAAACCAAGCCGGACCGAATTGACACAAAATTGAACCCTTCTATCCAGCCAAACTCAATTACAGAAATAGATCTTATTAGAATAATTTATCATAAATCTTACTAAATTTATTTTATGTTAGAGTAATTTATTGTTATAGCATTAGATGAAAAATTAGCTTACATGCACTATCATTAATGAAACTCATAAGAATTAAGAAATGTTTTAGGTGAAAAAAACTCAAAAGAGAAAAATTAATCTAATTTAGTTGACATAATTTTATCATATAAGTTAAGAGTTATAACATTAGTGATATGGCACTTAAAATACTACTAGTCAAAGCATGAATCTTGATGTCAAAAGCAAGTTGATCCTAAGTTGAAACTTGCCAGATCAAGCACTTAAAATATCATTGGAAACTTTGGGATATCAGTTAAATCTTTAAATAGCTCTGAAACATGGAATGTTTATAGTCAAATCGAGCGTCTTGACAAGTCGGATCTAACAAAAGATCTCATATCGACTTCATTTGAGCATTCAAATATTTAAAATACATCAAATGATCAAAGGAATCATTTTGAGATGCGATGGAGTGGAGTGGTTGAATTTTGCATGTATTTATAAACACTCATCTATCTATAAATAGCCTCATTCTTGAGGAGCAAAAGAGGAGAGAGCTCGAAAATCCTCCAAGCATAATCGTGCCACCACTCGACGATCGCCGACCACCTCCGTTGGCTACCAACCACCGCCGTCGTCAGCCGTCATCGCCGACCACTGTCGCCAACCACCGTCGCCGTCAACCATCGTCGTCGGCCATCATTGTCGACCGTCATATTCGTCACCGATCGCCATCGATGACCTTCATCGTCATTCCTGTTCACCATCATCTACTATCACTGCTATTTCAACGAGCGTGGTATATAGTTGTTGTTGTTCATTCTAATTCTCATTGTCGACCTACATCTGAGTAATCCGGTTATGGAAATTTTGTACTCTAACAGATACATAGTTGAAGATTTTTTTTGGCTAGCTGTGGTTTTCCTCTTTTGAGGCTTTTCCACATAAAAATTTTGGAGTTTTCTTATTAATTCCTCAAACATCTATGTGTGTGTGTTGATTTGGATTAGCAAAAGGCACAAATTCTATTGATTTTCTAGCGCCTTGATTTGGTCGTGAAAAGAACTCATCAATCACAATTTCGTGAACACATCATGGTGATAGGCAATACTCGTACAGAGCCTCCCGCTCCAACTCCCGTCACTCTCGAAACCAATCTTTGAACCAAGGACATCAAGCTTCTACCTCACTTTCCCCTGATAGGCGTGACTCTGTCGGTGAAGGTGCAACAGGAATCTCTTTAAAAGATCATGCGCGCCGAATGGAAGAGTCTCAAAATGAGATGATCGACTTTTACGAAAATACGGCGACACTACCCGTAAACACATCTCCCCAAGATCGATCGTTAGCAGGGGATGCAAAATGCTAATCTCCTTCTCACTAGAGTTCCTCGCTTCCGGGCGTGATGTTGATCTCGACCTTCTTAGTTCTACTCATCCATCATGTGACTCAACATTAATCCATTTTGCGAGCACATTCTCGTCTGACTCCACTCACGTTATATGTGCGAATTATGCGCTTAATGCAAGATGAATTTCACCTTGAAGAGATCATCTTCCTCCCTGCGGCTATGAGGAATCTACCTAAGTTATTCTTCAACATCCTATTCCGTGGGTTTCAAGCTTCGAGCATTGATTCTATGATGCACCCATATGAACACATCGATCATTACAGAACCATCATGCATATCCGATGAGCTCCTGACACACTGCTTTGTCAAGTTTTTCCAGTCACCCTTAAGGGTCAAGCTCACACTTGGTTCTACTCCCTTCCAAGAGGATCCATCCATACCTTTGATGAACTCACCAAGATTTTTGTAGAACAGTTCACTACAAACCGGAGGATCATAAAAGATTCCTTCCATCCCTCCGGCATTCGTCAAAATGAGGGTGAATCACTTAAGGAATACTTCCAGATGTTTTCCTTAGAAGCTCAAATACAGGTAGACCACTATTAAGAGGAGTTTTCCTTGGAGGCTCGTTGGCTTTTACTCATCACTGCGAGATACGGTCCGTTCATATGCCGACTTGGTTCATCATGTGGAAGCACAAATTTCTGCTGATGAGGCTATTAATGTCCATCAAATAATTTGAACAATCTGAAACATAAGAGCCTCGAATGCGGACGAGACCATGAAAAGAAGCAACAAGACAGTCGTGATCTCCCTCCACGGCCCTCACATCAACGACGTGAACCACGACCAAAAAAGGAATACACATCGCTGAACACATCTCGTGTTAACATCCGGATGGCTATTTGAGATGAAGAAACCATCAAGTGGCCACATCCACTGAAACCAAATTCAAGAAATCAGGAGCAATATTTTCACTTCCATCGAAGTCGTGGACATACTACTGAGGCATGCAAACAACTCAAAGAAAAAATTGAGAGGCTTATTCAACAAGGATATTTACATCAATTTGTAAAGAATTAGTCAACTCAAACAAACATAACTCTAACTGGTGGGCAACTAGGACAATCATCACAGAAATAATAAAATAGTCATCAAACAGTTGGGGAAATTGAAACAATCGCAGGATGACCAATACCATCTAATCGAGTTCTCATTACCACCTCTAAAGAGCCAGAGTTAAAAAAATCTCATATTGATCATTCCATCACTTTTAATGACTCAGACTTAGAAGGAGTTCATGTTTCTCATCAAGATTTACTTGTCATCAGCGTAGAGATCAGTGACCCATGCTATAATGTTAAGAGAATTTTGATTGACAATGGAAGTTTTGTTGATGTCTTATTTTACTCCACATTTCTTAGCATGGGCTTGGTTAGGGAAAAGCTCCAACCCACTGCAGGACCATTATACGGGTTTGATAATCACATGTAGAGGGGGGACAATCACCCTTTTATCCTGAGAATTTCTCGATAAGTGACTCATTCAATCCAATTCATGGTGGTCAAGCAAATTCAGCATATAACGTTATCTTTGGAAGGCCCCTCTAATCAATTTTTGGTGCAGTCACTTCAGTATCTCATCTTAAGATGAAATTTTCAACCCCCGTTGGGGTTAGGGTGGTCTGTGGAAATCAACAGATAGCACAATCATATTACCTCAAACAAGCTCAACCACGCCCTTCTGTGACCTTCAGCATCGAAGATTTTAATTTTCGAGATGAAGAAGTACCCAAGCTTTGTCATATAAGACTTGCTCTTTTGCATTATCGGATGACCAACCACTGAGCACAAGTTGGATCTGCTCTCGAACAAATAAAGAAAATACATAGACTTCTCTTGCGAAATCAAGACATCTTTGCTTGGAGTTCGACGGATATGATGGGAGTCAACCCCAATGTGATCATGCACTCTCTCAAGATTGATCCAACATTCAAATCAATCATCCAAGAAGCGGAGTTTTGCACTTGATCACCTCCAGGCTATTGAACAAGAAGTTAACAAGCTCCTAGAAGCGAAATTCATACGAGAGGTACATTACCCTACATGGCTAGCAAATGTTGTCATGGTTAAGAAAATAAATGAAACATGGAGAATGTGTATTGATTACCATTACCTTAACAAAGCTTGCGAAAGATAGTTTTCTCTTCTCGAATTGATCAATTGGTGATCTTGTATGCGGACATCAAATGCTCGATTTTTGGATGCTTACTCGTTACAATCAAATAAAAATGGACCAACGAAAGAAGAACATTTCAAACATATAAAGGTTTATATTGTTACCAAGTTATGTCGTTTGGGTTAAAAAATCTAGTGCTACTATCAACGCCTTATGAATAAGATTTTAAAGACTATAGGCCGCACAATGAAGGTATATGTCGATGACATGTTAGTAAAAAGCTTGGAAGAATCATAATATATTTCTGACTTAGAAATATGCTTTAACCTTCTTTGATATTATAACATACGATTTAACCCGACTAAGTGTGCTTTTGGGGTTACGTCGGGAAAATTTCTTGGGTTTATGGTAACCCACCGTGGGATAGAGGCCAATCCTGAGAAAATCAAAGCTCTCAAAAATATGATGACTCTTCAAGAATATCAAAGAAGTTCAATGTTTGAATGGATGAATTGATGTCTTATCTGGTTTCCATTCAGGGATAAATACTTGTCATTCTTTAAAATATTAAAGGGAGCTAAAAATAATAATTTTGATTGGGTGATGAATGTCGATCACTTTTGAGCAACTAAGGGAGTATTTAGCATCTCCACCTACTACTATCCAAGCCTATTCAAGGAGAGATGTTATACTTATATCTCTAGTCTCCCCATGATAAGCTCGGTTTTAGTGCGAGAAGAAAATGGGATACAACGACAATTTACTATATCGGCAAAATTCTCTCGATATAAAAATTCGTTATCCATAAGGTGGCTCACTTTAGTTTTCTCAGCATAAAAATTGCGTCCATACTTCCAAGCTCACATTATCGACGTTTACACTCATTTACCATTAGGGACCATCCTACAGAAACCAGAGGCATCTGAGAGGTTAATTAAATGGTCTATAGAATTTGGAGAGTTTGACATCCATTTCCTACCTCAGCCTGATATAAAGTCTCAAGTACTCGCTAACTTTATAGTGGAATGCACTGCCCCAACCCCAAATGAGCTATCTACTACAAGCCTTTCGTCTCCTCAATGGACCCTCTATGTTGATAGAGCTTTAGAAAATCTGTGGTGAGCAGAATCTTACTTATTTCCCCGGATGTAGAGTATGGACTTAGCCTAAAATTTCTGCAACTAATAATAATATGGGCGAATATGAGGCTCTCATCGAGTTGAGACTCATCATCGATTGAAGCTCAAGACTTAGTGATCCACACTAACTCGACTTGTGCCTCCCAGTTGAGGAAACTTTAATACTCATAATCTCACCAATACCTCAACTTGGTAAAATCTCTTGCCCATTTCAAGACACATCAAATCATTCACATACTTCGAGAGAAGAATACTTGAGCTGACGCCCTCACTAAGCTTGCTACATTTGCTACTGGAGATCTATTTAAGAGAAGGCACGTTGAAGAAATATATATTCCTAGTATCCAAGGGTCATGGGTAATACAAGCAATTAATGAGATAAAGGAACTTTCGTGAATAGACCCTTTTCTATAAGAATTGACCCTTCCTGAAGACCCAACTGCTGCAACTCATCTCTGAAGACAAGCTTCAAACGTTATTATTATCGAAGGTGAACTATATAAATGAGCTTTTTCTGGGTCTTATCTCAAATGCCTCTCACACCAAGGCCGATTACATTAAGAGGTTCACTGGGATATGTGGAGAACACCTAGGAGGAAGGCTAGCCCTTAAAATTATAAGGCAAGGGTTCTATTGGCCTCACGATGAAACAAGATGCCTTGAGTTCACAAAAAAAAATATGCAAGTTGTCAGTTGCACTCTAACCTCCCTCACATGTGCATCTGAGCTCTCATCCATTCAAAGCCGTGGCCTTTTGCTTAGTGGAGAATTGATATCATGAGACCTTTTTGATAATCAGGGAGACAGAAAGTTTATCATTTTAGCCATCTACTTCACTAAATGGGTGGAAGCGAACCACTCGTTAAAATCAGGAGGCAAATGCTAAACAATTTATTTGAAAAAATATAGTATGTCGATTGGTCTTCTGCAAAGATCATCAGACAATGGAACCCAATTTCTTGGAAAAGTCTTTACGTCCTTTTGCAAAGATCTTCACACATTCATTTGTTGCATCATCCTCAAACTAATGGACGAAGCTACCAACGACTATACTCAAAGGACTAAAAACACATCTTGAGAAGGCGAGGGCAATGGGTTGATGAGCTTTCTAATGTTCTTTGGGCTTACTGCACTACATCGAACCCCAACTGGTGAGACACCATATAACTTGTGTTTCGACATAGAAGCTATTATACCAGTTAATATCGGGGTTCCAAGTCCAAGAGTTCAATTGTTCGATCATAATAGTAATGAAGAAAACTCCGATAACACCTGGACCTACTCCCTCTTCGTGACATATACTGGTGCTTCCTATCACCAAAGGGTAGCTCATCACTTCAACAAAAGAGTAAAACCCATCCCATATCACGGTGACTTGGTCTGAAGTCGAAGCTCTGAGGCAAAGGCCCTCAATGCAATAAACTCTCACCTCTTTGGGATGACCCATATGTAGTTATAGTTATGGTCAAGCCAGGAACATTCAAGCTCAAGAATCTAGAGGGAAAAACTTTACCTCGAACTTGGAACACTAAGAATCTCTGAAAATATTATCAGTAATTCCTATTGCATAATTATTGCAACTTTTATTTTATTTTGTCTTGTTTGTCATTTCCTCTTCAAACTCATATATGTATTAAAATTATCTTATGATTGTATCAGACCTTATCAGTAATGAATTTATAGCTTTTTTCTTTCAAGTTTGTTGCATATAAACAATCTCCTTCATTTAATCTCCACTTGAAATCGTAACTCACATTATATCTCAGTCGGGGAATGATCAATCCCATGAGGACTTGATCAGACCTCTTCCATACAGGTAAGGAGTCAAGTAACACTTTGACTAATACAAAGGATAGGTCAAAAGGTCTTTGGTGGACATCCCACAGCCTCTACCATACATGTAAGATGTCAAATAATATTTTGACTATTACCTAGGATAGACCAAAAGGTTCTTGGTGGACTTCCCACGGCCTCATTAGCGTCATTAATAATATTTAACCAATCACCCGAGGATAGGTAAAAAAACAAGAGCATATCAAATAATAATAATAATAATAATAATAATAATAATAATAATAATAATAATAATAATAATAATAATAATAATTTTTATCATTGGACTAACATGATGATATAAGAAAGAATCAAAATTTTGATACAAAATAATAACAATACATAGATAAAAAAAATGCATCCTCAAGTGACACTACATGATATCAACATCCTCCTCACCACTAGGAGATGCTCTCTTGAACTCACTCTTGACTCTTTCATCTCCTAGATCTGGCGAAGGGCCTTCAGATACTTGGCTGGGACATAGATCATCAAGCTCGATTTTGCGATGATTCCTTTTAGAACCCTCTGGATGAAGCCTCCTCTAAACATTGGTGCTCCAAGTCAGCATGACATCGATTACGAGCTCCACGGACATGGTCTTCAATAGTATCACAATAAGCGGGAGTTCTTAAAGTCTTCCACTTGCCTTGAGGAGATTTCATTTGCTCCTTTTGACATTATAAGCTCCTTCTCGAAAACGATCTTCTGATACTTTCTTCTTGATTCAAGAGCTTTCTTTCTCAGCACTTCACTTAGTACATATCGGCCACCACCCCACTTAGTGATCATAATCTTATGCTCTATGAAGATCTATTTTCTCAAAATGTATGGTTAATGGACCCGCAAATTTCATTGAAGGATTTGCTATTTTTAAGTATTTGGCGTATATATTTTGGATGATTGAGATAATGTCATCCAAAAATAGGAGAGCGACTAATATGACACTTAAAATATTACTAGTCGAAGCACGAATCTTGATGTCAAAAGCAAATTGATCCTAAGTTGAAACTAGCCGAGATCAAGCACTTAAAATATCATTAAAAACTTTGGAATATCAGTTAAATCCCTAAATAGCTTTGAAATATGGAATGTTTATAGTCAAATCGAGCATCTTGACAAGCCGGATCTAACAAGCCCAAGATCTCATAATTCTGATTTCATTTGAGCATTCAAATACTTAAAATACATCAAATGATCAAAGGAATCATTTTTGAGCCGTCCGATGAAGTAGAGTGGTTCGGATTTTGCATGTATTTACAAAATGACTCCTCTAATCTATAAATAGCCTCATTCTTGCGAGTCAAACAAAAAGAGGAGAGCTCAAAGGCTTGAAAATCCTCCAAGCATAATCGTCACCACTCGGACGGTACCTCCATTGGCGATAACCATCAGCCGTCGGCCGCCATCCCGGTAGGTCGGCCAATCCATCGTCGTCGATCTCATCCTTGAATTGTCACTGTGCGTCATTATTGTGCGTCGCCGGTCATCATCGCCGACCACCATCATGGTCATCGCCCATGGCCCGCATCTTAAGTCATCACCATGACGACCTTCATCGACGTCCACATTGATTTGTTCTCAATCATTTACTACCACTAACTGTTGTAACAACGGATATATATATTTGTTGTTGTCGATTCGGATTTCCATTGTCAGCCGTTCTCATATATAATTCTATAATCTGGTTATTGGAGAAATTTTGTACTCTGAAACAGATACATAGTGAAAGATTTTTACTGTGCTAGACTCCGTGATTTTTTTCTCTTTTCGAGGCTTTTTCACGTAAAAATTCTGGAGTTTTCTTATTAATTTCTCAAACATCGGTGTGTGTGTTGGATTCCGCAATAAAGTTAAGGCACAAATTTTTATTCTAACGCAACTGATTTTCTAGCACGCAACAATTAGTATGATATTTTCCTTGGCTTGAGAAAATATGATTATAAGGTATGACAATATATATTAGCATTCGTCAATAAAAATAAATGGTATATTTATTCGATGGTGGGAAACAATGATCGACAGTTAATCAACGAGAAATGTCGATTGCACAATCAAAATTTTGAAATTAAGCTTAATCTTAAAAATACTTTATACGATCTTTAATGCAAAGAAGTAAAATATATTTATTAAAGCTGATCCTCTTTAATCATTTAATATTTTTATAGACATCTTACTTAATATTTTAATGATATCATAATTGATCAATAATCAATTTGAGCACATGAGATGTATATCATCAATATGCTCACCTTAACTAAATCTACCAAAATTCATAGATCCTTCAATTTCTTAAATAGTTTTGAAAAGTTTTCTTCTAATGTTAAAGTATTTGATTTTAGTCTATTTAAACTTAGATCAAGACGTTCAAGATATTGGTGGTTTTATAAAATAAAGATGATTATTTTGATAGTGAGCTTACAAAAAATTAAACTTATATGATCGCAAATAGGGGTGTGCGTTTGGTTGATTTGGATGGATTGGATGATAAATTTTAAAACCAATTAGTTTTGGATTCCCAAAAATATTGAACTAAATCGACCAAATAAAATGCAAAAATCAAACAAACCGAATAATAATTTGATTCGGTTATTTTGCTTTGGTTTTGGATAAAACAAAGTTGGCTATATTTAAAAATTATTTGCATAATTTTTTATTATATATTGAACAAGCAATAAGTAAAATAATATAAATATAATAAAAAAAAATGCAATTAACTATTTCATGCGCTAAAAAAAAATATTTAAAACTTATTTTTATTTGAATAATATTTTGAATTTAGAAGTTGATGAAATCATAGTACATATTATGAGATCAAAATATTTTGGTTAATGAAAATTCTGATATTGAAATAAATAAAAATTAGTATATAATAGATAAGCCTATTATACATAAATTAATAATAACGTATTAATATAATTACTTTAGTTTATTTGGCTTCATCCAAAATTTTATTTAATAAATCAATCCAAAAAATCAAAAATTAAAGTTTTCATTAATTAAAACAAAATTTCAAATTATTAAGTTCAAAATCGAATCAGATTACTTAAAAATTTTGATTCGGTTTAATTTGTTTGATTAAAACTAAATAATGCACATCCATAATTGCAAAGTTGATTTTGAAATTTTAAATTTGAATAATTGAGCATTTTAGATCTGAAAGTTACCTGTAGAATCATACTCAATTAGTTCTGACGGTATATGAAATTTAATTAATATATTAACTAGAAGAGTTTCATATATATATATATATAATATTTTTATTAAATAATAAAATTTAAATTTTAAAGAGAATTTTTTAAATGAATCGCTTAATATTTATGATAAACATTGGCTTCTTTGACTAAAGTAATTTTTTTTTTTTGTCTAAATTATTAAAAAAATATATTTATGAAGAACAAGAACAGAACAGGGCTAACCGACAACTCATTCATTGGAAATCTCATCGATATATATATATATATATATATATATATATATATATATATATATATATATATATATATATGACATGAAAATTTCACTAATCGAGCGAATCTTTAGAAAAGCAATCGTGAATCAAGGTAGCGAGATCAGCGTTTATTATCGATCGACTCTTAAACGTGGGTGGTTATATCAAATCGGCGTCTTGGCAGAATCTATGGCCGAGATATCATAATTTTACGTCATTTGAACATTCAAATACACAAAATACATCATATGATCAAGGGGATCATTTTGAGCCGTCGATGAAGTGGAGTGGTGTTTTGCATGTATTTCTGAGGCGTCACGCTCCGTCATCATATAATAGCTTTCATATGAGGGAGGCAAGAGAAAGGAGAGCTCTAAAGCTTGAAAATCCTCCAAGCATGGTGCCACCACTCGGCGTTGTCGACCACCCGGCCGCCATCATCCACCGATCCATCAATCTCTCGGTCAATCGGCGACCATCGTGTGGTTGTCCCGTGTTCATCATCATCTCTACCCGCATGGCTGATTTACACTGAGCATTGTATATACTATTGTTGATGATCTTGGGATTCCATTGTATATCATTCTATTATGTAAATCTTGTACTCAAAACAAATATATAGTGGAAGCTTTTTTTAGGCCCATGATTTTCCTCTTTTGAGGTTTTCCACTTAAATTGAGTTTTCTTGTTTCTTTAAATACATGTGTCTTTGGATTTCCACAAAAGCTAAACTTTCACTCTACTCCTGTTGGTTTTCTCATAGCAGTTTTGGCGTCATGTGGAAAATGATTCTCATTATTTCATCTTTCATCATGGCCAAGTTTCCCAATAAGATCAAAACCACCAGCGAGGTGAAGCATTTCAAGCTTTTAAGGAGCACATAAGAAGAATAAAGATTCATCAAACTTCGATCCTTCAACTTTTGTTGAAAACTGGGAGGACAACTCTTAATCTCAGAAGATTACACATGTTAATATGGTAAGAATCTAATCGATTACAATCCCAAGAAACAAGTCAAAGTTGGAGGATATTTCAATATTGAGAAGAGATATAACTTTGCAAATTATACTAATGGAAAAACGAGACCAAGGTTAAGGAGCAACTTTCACAACCAAATGGATGTTTTGATTCGACCTCTTCCAGTTAATGTTATCGAGCAAAGACTTCGACAAACAACTAGGGCGGGTCAAAAGGTCCTTGGTGGACTTCCCGGCCTCTTCCATGCAGGTTGCGTCGCGGGTAACACCGACAAACGGATGGGTCAAAATCCTCGGATTCAATTCAAACTCATCCATGCAGTTAGCGTCGTAACACCACGACAAACAACCTAGGATCAAAATACTCAGCAGTTCAATTGACCTCATCCATCAGTTAGCGTCATTGGGTAACACACGAACAACCTCGGATAGGTCAAAATCCTTGGCAATTCGACATCTTACAGTTGCGTCATGGGTGTCGATAAAACCTCGGATGGGTCAAAATCCTCGGCATTCAATTCGACCTCTTCCATACAAGTTAATGTCATCACCGACAAACAACCCGGATAGATCAAAACGCAGTTATTCAACCTCTTCCACATAGGTTAGCGTCATGAGCTCGACAAACAACTTATGATAGGTCAAAAGGTCGCGGTGGACTTCCCGACCTCTTCCGGGTTAACGTCGCCGGGTAACTCGATAAACAACCCGGATGGGTCAAAATCCTCAGATTCAATTCAACCATACAAATTAATGCCATCGGTCTCTCGCAAACAACCTCGGATATGTCAAAATTCTCTCGCGCCGACCATCACCGGCAATTTTATTTTGGTCACCAGTCGCCGTCGTCATCCCATTCTGGCGGCCAGCTGCTGTCGACTAGGATTGCGCTAACCACGCCAACCAGGTCGCGGCATTGCGTCGCGTCATCTACGGTCAGCCGCCGATCATCATCGTTGGCCTGGTACGCGCACCGCACTGTCGCCGGTCACCACCGCAGGCCATCGCGGCAATTTTTAGGTCACCACCATCGTCATGATCATCGCCCGGTCGCGGCGCTGCGATTCCGGCTCGACCACCCTCGCGGCGCCACGCTGGATCACCCCTGCATTGGTCGTCGGTGTCGCTTCCATCGCCATTAATCTTCACCGGTCACCACCATGATGGCGGTCATCCCCATCGCGCCGGTCGCCGGTCATTCTATCTCCGATTCGTTACCCCGTTTAGCCGTCGCGGTCCCGCCCGACCATCGCATCTGATCGCCGGTCATCCCACGACTCCAGGCCACCGATTCACCGCTCATTACCGTGTCGGGTCGTTCGACCCCGTCGGCGACCATCGCGGTCGGTCATCGCGGCAATTTTCCCGGTCACCACCAGCGTCGTGGTCATCCCGCGGACTGGCGCTGCCAGCGATTATCGTGGCGGTTCTACCACACCGGTGCCATACCATAGCCGGTCGCTTCGGTCTATCCGCGGTCACTACTGACCATCGGCAATTTTCGCCTGTCACCACCTTCATCGCCAGTCATCCCCTCGTACCAGCGCCGACCATGCGGTACCATGCCGGTTGTGGTTTGCCGACCACCCGTCGGTACATCTCACCACGTCGCCGGTCACGCCGACCATGCGTCGTTTTCGTCACCACCCCGTCGTCGGTCATCCCCTGGCGGCTGCGCCGATTCTTGACCGACGCTTGTATGGCAACCGCCGCCTCACTACCATTCGGTCAATCCCTTCATCGCCGGGTCTGATTCGCCGAATCTGCGGTCACCACCATCGTCGGTTATCCTCGCCAACCATAGTCCGCGGCGACCATTTGTGGCCACCATCGTGCATCCGTCATTTGTCTTGGTTATCTTCTCCTTGATAGCCTCACGACGGTTCAGCGTCGGTTGGCCCTCTTTCGAGGAAAAGCGACGGCGTATGCCGGGCCTTGATCACCTTCAACGGTGGTCAGACGATGCAGTTGATGCCTCTTTGAGGAAAAAGCGAACGATGTATGTTTATGACCCCTACCCTTCTTCGAAGTGTAACGAGAATGGATATTTCGATTGGACAGATTCCTGGGTTCCAACGTGTCTTCTTGAGCGACGAGCAAGTGAAATTTGTATCTAATCAAATCATCACTAAAATAAGATTCCTTATTTGCAAAATTAATGCATTCATACTTCATGCATACATTATCTTTTCTCCAAACATTTTTCGATTTCCCCAAAACCCTTTTTTTTTCAACCCAAGTCAATTACTTAAAAGTAAAGGATTACATAACTTACCCAATTTCCTTTTTAAATTAGCCCCCCTCGTGATCGATTCAGAACTCCTGGTCAGGCGCCTGACATGATTCGGTCAGCGGCGAGGTTCAACTCGGATGAAGTCGACGGCGGCGGTTCGAGCGAATCGGCAAGTCCAAGCGGTGACGATGGTTTTCGTAACTTCGAGCATATACGGGAGGCACTTCTATAGAGGCGGGGAAAGAAAGAGAATGAACTCGATGAATCTATGAAAGGAAATGAAATAAATGAATGTGTATTTATCTTCGATCGATCGACCATACGCGAATGCTTTAATCCAGTGCATTGCTACAGTAATTCTTCTGATGCGACATTAATTAGCTAAAATAAAATTAATTAGGAATAAGCTAATTAGATATTACAATTTTCCCCTCTTAAACAAAAAATTCGTCCTCAAAATTTCTTCTGAATCATTCAAACAGGAAGGGAAACTTCGGTCTCATCTCTTATTCCACCTCCCAAGTAGCTTCTTTGATTGGTCTGTGCTTCCATTTAATTTTAGCATAGGAAATTTATCTATATCGTAATCTCTTCACATCAAATTCCAAAATCTTTTCTGGCTCCAATGCATAAGTCAAATCTGGTTGTATTTCAAACTTTGTATATGATATCTTCTGCTGCATCTGTGATCCATTTTCTCAACATTGAAATGTGAAAGACATTGTGAATATCTGCCAAGTCAATGGGTAAGGCAAGCCTGTAAGCCATATTGCCAATCCTTTCCATGATTTCAAAAGGTCCTATGTACCTAAGGCTCAATTTACCTCCATGATTAAATCTACTAATTCCTTTCATAGGTTTGACTTTCAAGAATATAAATTCTCCAACTTGAAATTCTACAGCTCGGTGCTTTAAGTCGTAATACTTCTTGGCGATCGGCGACTTTCAATCTATCTCTGATTAATCTAATTTTCTCTGTAGCTTGATCAACTCGGACCTACAATTTCTCCCACTTGACTTCGATGGAGTTCTACACTTTCTCCCAATGCTTCGCCATCAATACTAGATTGGTAGTATTATTGTAAGCAACTTACTTGATCCTTAGGAATATGATCTTCCTACCTCAAAATCTAAAACACATAGTCTCAACAAATCTTCTAGGACTTGAATTGTTCTTTCATTGTCCATCGGTCGGATGAAAAGTTATACTTAGTGTAACTTATGTGCCCAAGCCTCTAATTCCTTTTCATAATCGGAAGTAAATCTACCATCTCGTAGAGGCGATCACTTTTGATACACCATGAAGTCTTACAATTTCTTTAACATATAATGCGGACAATTTATCAAGCGAATCATACGTTTCATAGGTAAGAAATGGCGACTTAGTCAATCTATCCACCGGATACTATCCGACCTTGCCTAGATCTGGAAATCCATAACAAAATTCATTGCAATTTCTTCTTTCACTTTCAGTGTATAGGTAATGATTGTAACAATCCGGTCTTTGATGCTTTAACAATCGACAACATTTAGAAACATATTAGTATGTCTTTCTTCATATCGACCACCAAAATGTTGCTTTTAAATCTTTATACATTTTGAACTACACGGATGAATAGTATATCACGATGAGCCTCTAAAATTTCTTGTCTCGATTAGCATCACCGGTATCCATAATTGTGAATTCTTAGAATAATACCCTCTGCATCTGGTAAAATTACCATTGTCACGGATTTGTTCAATGAATTTCGATATCCACGATCTGGTTTACGTCTTTGATTCTATCAAATAAAGTTGATTACCTTGTCAATTGATATAAATGTCATATCTTGAATCTTCTAACATCTAGGCATGCGACCTCCAATTCTCGATCAACTCTGACTTTTGAGTAATAATCCAACTGGCATTTCCCATGGATTTATGACTTAATGCATCAGCCACCACATTAGCTTTGCCTGGACAATATTGAATATTTAAATCATAATCTTTAATAAACTCAAGCCACCTTCTTTGTCTTAGATGTCATTTATAATTGCATAGGTTTGACTTCATAACAAAGGTGTCACCCCCCAGACTAAAGGCGAAGGTAAGGTAGGCGAACCATCTACTTACTATGACCGACACTAGTTGACCGACTGCTCCAACCTCAATGTCGAGTCGGGATACTAAGATCCCACGCTCAGCTCATCTCATGAACTTTTGCCTATCACGATTTAACATAGTCTTCCTATCACAATTTTCCTGACATTTCCATGTTTATCACATTACTGTATTTACAACATGTTTAAAATATTTCTATATGCTTACGAAATTATATCTTTAAAAATGAACTAACTAGATTATAATCATGAGCGGTTGTAATGGCAATATGGAGAATATCTAGATGTATGTCATTAAAT
Source organism: Cymbidium sinense (assembly GCA_021442155.1). NCBI lineage: Eukaryota > Viridiplantae > Streptophyta > Magnoliopsida > Asparagales > Orchidaceae > Cymbidium > Cymbidium sinense. The sequence continues at coordinate 136,271,378 of CM038217.1, forward strand.
TTATAAAATTGATAGAAACAATGACATTCATAGAACTATAAGCGAATTTAAATTAGCAATTATGTCTCACCTCGGTTCTATACATGTCGTGATGTGCTCGATTCCTCCTCGGTACACAACCTATAATGAAATAACTCTTCTAAATACTTCTAAATATAATTACTCACTGCGGTAGTATCACCATCGACAAGCGATCTTACCGAAATTGATGTCTCCTCATATAATCTTTAATCTTTGACACGACTCCAATGCCAATACTAAATGCGATTAGATTAACATAAAGTTAATAAGATTCCTTGTTTGCAAAATTAGCATTCATACTACTACACATACTATTATCTTTTCCCCAAATATTTTTGATTTCCCCAAAACCCTTTTATTTTCTACCAAGTCAATTACTTAAAGTAAAGGATTGCATAACTTACCCAATTTCCTTTTAAATCAGCCTCTCGTCGCGATGATTCACGGAACTCCCTCTGCGATCGCATGACGATTTAGGTCGAAGCGAGGCGAGGGTTCGCTCGATGAAGTCGGCGATGGTTCCAGGCAAAATCGGCGGGTCCAAGCGAGGTCGGCGGTTTGCAACTTCGAGACGCTGATCTGGCGGAGGCACTCCTGTCGAGCCGGCAGGGAAAGAAGAGAGGAACTTCGATCGAATGAATGAGGCGGTATGAAAATGAAATAAATAAATGTATTACCTTTCGATCGATCCGATATACATACGTCGAATGCTTTAATCCGGTATTGCCAGTACATTAATTACTGATAACGATAGATTAATTAGCTAAAACAAAATTAATTAGGAATAAGCTAATTGGATATTACAACATATGTACCGCGGGCCTTGATCGCCTCGCCTGGACGGTCGAGTATAGTTGGCCTCTTCGAGGAAAAGCGTGAACACGGCGTATGTCTGCCTTGATCACCTCGAACCCGGACGGTCAGGAGTACAATTGATGCCTCTTTCGAGGAAAGCGTGAACCGCGATGTCGGGCGCCATGCGACCGGTCGGTCAGATGATGCAGTTGGCGCCTCTTCGAGGAAAAAGCGTAGACCGACGTATGTCGTGGGCGCGGCCTTCGACCTTCTCTCAAGAAGAGAATGTGTCTTCTCCTTGGCCTATGGGGTTTTATAGCCCCAGGGGCAAAAGGATAAAATATTAGCGCCACCAATTGTTCAAAACCTGGGCCAAAATGGGTGAAAAGCGGGCCAAAAGCGGATATTTTCACCCCGTGAACGCGTCAGACCCCACAGCTGCATGAGCGCCCGCTGAGGTCCACTCGACCCTGACTGCCGTCGTTCCCGCGACCGCCCATCATTCAGCGTGCGAACTTTCGGATGGCAGCGACCGAGCGCCGTATCAAATCCAGCGGCCAGCTCAGCTTCCAGCCAGCGCAGATCACTGCGTCGAGCGCCGCGACCACCGCTCCGTATTCTACGGCCCATTTTCGGAGCCAGTTCGACCCGGTCAGAGCTACGCGTCCCAGCCTTTCCACGGCCGTCGTCTATTCGAGCATGAGGCCGCATGACACCTTTCTTGACCCATGCCGCGACCACTAGCGATTTCTTAGCCCCTTCTGCGTAATCAAGCCTGCCCGGTAAATGTCTGCGTGGGTCCATAACCCCGAAATCTTGCGCGCTGCACATCGTGCGCACGCTTCATGGTCATAATCTTATGCTCCGTGAAGATATGTTCTCTCAAAATATATGATTATGACCAAATTTCATTGAAGAATCTATTTTCAAATATTCGGCATATATATTTTGATGATTGAGATAATATCATCCAAAATGGGGCAAGATATGATACGAAAATTTCACTCGAAGCGAATCTTGATGTAGCAATCGATCGTGAATCAAGACTAACGAGATAAAGCGTTTATTATCAATCGACTCTTAAACATGGAGTGTTTTATAGTCAAATCGGCGTCTTGGCCATCTAACAAGCCCAACATATCATAATTCTGACATCATTTGAACATTCAAATACGCAAAATAAATCATATGATCAAGGGGATCATTTTAGGCGTCGATGAAGTGGAGTGTACGGGTTTTGCATGTATATTATAGCGCCACTCCTCGATCTATAAATAGCTCATTCTATGAGGGAGGGAGGAAAATAGAGGAGAGAGCTCTAAAAACGAAAATCCTCCAAGCACATAATGGTGCCAATCAGCGGTTGTCAACCGTCGCCGCCATCGGCCATACCGTGATCCTTGCCGTCATCAATCTCTGTTGGTCACCATCATGGCGACCTTCATCGTCGATGGTTGTCATTGTCACCATTTATTTATCATACACAAGCCTAAACGTGACTATATAGCTATTATTGTCGATTTTGGGATTCATTCTCGTTATCATATCTTCGTAATCTGATTATGTCGGTTATCAAAAAACTTATACTCCAAAATAAATATATAGTGAAAGCTTTTTTTTAGGGCTAGGCGTGATTTTTCCTCTTTTTTCGTAAATTGGAGTTTTCTTGTTCACTCTTTAAATACATGTATTATGTGTCTTTGGATTTCGACAAAGGTAAGTAAACTTTCACTCCTTGGCCGGTTTTCTAACGCATAATATATATAAATAAATATATATGAATCATAAAGTATGTGTAAAACTCCATTTTAATTAAAATTATTTGAAAGTCATATTTCACATACTCAACACACAATAAATAAAAATATATATATATATATATATATATATATATATATATATATATATATATATATATATGTATATATATATATATATATATATATATATATATATATATATATCTAAAATTTAATATTTACATATATAATAATCAACTCTTTACTGTTACATCAAAAATAGCATATTTATTCATTTTTTTAATTAAATGCATCTTCCAAATATAAAAAAAAAAGTGTTATATTTATAAATATCATATTTTAGGTATTAGATATATAAATGCATAATAATTATGTGCTATTTATGTAAATTTCTTTTAGAAAGAGAAAAGAAAAGTACATTTAGAAATTGAGGTTATTTTAATAGCCAAACATATATATATATTTCTTGATCATTTATTTTTATTTTAATAGACAAATTATATATATATATATATATATATATATATATATATATATATATATATATATATATATATATATATATATCTATGATTGATATTAACTGAATCATTTTTGACTAATTAAAGTTTGAAAAATATGGCTTTTATAAGTTACTTTCAACTTATCTTATATACTTCTATGTAAGTGAGATTTTTATAATAATATGATGATAAATTTTTGACGTTCCACTATAAATATATAAGTATTTCTACTTATTGCTTTTTAATGTGAAAAAGTCAACTACTCAAGTAATTAGTTAATTATTATTATTTTAAAATAAAATATCAAATTTATTAATGTTGATCACTTATGTTGCTTTACTAAGATAATATTTCCATTTTCTTCTTATTTAAGCATAAGATTGACCTTTAAAATATTGAAAAGTCAAACTTCATTCAATCTATCATGTTATATTCTTCATGTGATGTTTATAAATTAAAGAATAGTTAAGAATTACTCATTTAAAATTATAGCATCAAATAAATACATAATTAGCGAAGATATGATCATTCATTTTATTATTGTTGATTAAAATATAATATTGCTAAAAAAATAGAGGAAGGAATGCTTTACTTCAAATATCCACCATAGATGAATTGAATATAAAGCCTGACATATACGACCAAAATACACGAATAAATATTTTGTTAGTACATTCAAATAATATTTTGAAAAAAATTGAGTGATATGAATTTCAAATTTGTTGAATTTAATTTAAAATAAATAAAAAATATGTTTATTATTTATTTATATAGAATACTTATTTTAAATAAGTTTAATGGTTTATTTTAAATAAATACGTAGGTAATCCAAATTTGTTGAATTTAAGTAAATATCTTTTTTAAAACAAATTTATTAGAATACTTATTTTAAATATAAATGCCTATTTAATTTTTTTTTTAAGAAAATATTTTCTTTTTTTTAAATTTATATTGTACACGCCAATCGCTGCCAATCATTGTATTTAAAAAAAATCAATTAAAATTGTATTTCTCAATCCAGCGAGAAAGAAAGGCAGAGAGAAGAAAATAAGCACAATTTTGGCATGAAAATTTTCAAAAAATTATGAAATTTTGGGACCAAATCTCACTACATTCAAACCAAAAAAAGAGAGTGAAGATTTATTTGATTCCAAGAATTAAAAATTTAAAAGTATTTAAAATATATTTAAATTTCACTGTACTTGAAACTCATGAAAGCAACTTCTTTGTGTTTGGTTGAAAATAAGAAAATGAATCTAATAAAATTTAGGGCATGCAGTGAAAGCAAGTCTTTGAAGCTGCTCTTATGGCGTCGACGGAGATGAAGGCGGGGAAGGAGGTGGAAGGGGAATCGTGAGACGGTGCGTGGTTGCGCCGACGTCACGGTGCAAGATTGTGTGCGAGGTCGTAGAAGTCGCGGTGCAGCCGACGGAGATCGGGTGCAGAAGTGATGTCGAAAGATTATGCGGAGGTATCCAGGTGCCAGATTCCCTGAAGAAGAAGAAGAAGCAGCAGCAGTTTATTTGGAAATCATCTAATCCGGACAAATTTTCAATACACTGAAAATAAGCTATAAGTTGATATAATATTTTGGATTTACTTTACTTCCATTTAAACTATTAAAAATTTAAAATTCTTTTATTTTAAATACAATACACCAGAGCCGCGACATAGAATTCAGTTTGTAGCAGCGATAGTTGCAGACTTCATGGCGGCATCTTAAATAATCTCCGCAGCAAAGTCACAGACCAAAAAAGCTTCTGCTCCTGAAAGACAGTCACAGAGCTTCTGCTCCTGCTTCCCCTGTCGTCGTTTCCTCAAAAAAAAAAAAAAAAGCAGTAAATCAAGTTGATGATGGAGAAGAAGCAAATAATCTACAGCAGTAGTTATTAAAAAAATTTTTTTTTTTATTTGCTAAGGTCTTTGAACTATAGAGGTTAAAGACGAGTGTACTCAATTCAACTAATTAGGTGGATGATGGCGACGTGTTAAAACGATTTTTATCAAAAAGTTTCTGGAATAATTTGGTTCTTGTTAGTAAAATAGTCTGAGTTGTTTAATCAGTTCATAAAGCATCTAAAAAAAAGCTATCACTCAATCATAGGATTAAAAAACTAAAAGAAATTCATAACAAATGATTAACATGTGGTAAAAGTTCCGATCTTGTTAATGTTTTTGCCGTTTGATCTCATATTATTATAACTTAAAAAAATTATGATGATAGTAATAAATATTTATATTTTAATCGTATGAAAATTATATACACAGTAATGATACATTTTTGATAAAAAAAAAAGAAAATTAAGGAGTCACGCCAGTCAAAATAGATCTACTGCGATATGTAGATAATGTTCCTTGAGCAAGAAAAAATTTCTTCCCCACAAGTACTTATCAGCGCGAGCGCGCGGATATATATAATCAATTTTGCCAACGACAAAATCAAACGGAACAAAAGTCTTCAACTCTTCCCTTTCACTTTCTCTCTTCTTCTCCATGCTTTCTCCAAGAAGAATGCGAAGGTTTCTCTGATCCGTTTTCAAGCAAAGCAGTGCATATGGAATCGCAGAAGAAAGCAAATACAAAGGAACAATGGCAGGCTTCTCTCCGGTGGCGACTTCACGGCCATCAACGAGGAGACGAGCAAAGCCTTCTTTTTTACAACAGAACCAGCCGCGGCTAAAGCTTATGGAAACAACAAAACAGCTTTTCTCAGTTCCGACGGGCTCTCTGCAAAAGGCGGCGATTGCAGAGATAAGCTGCCAAGACTGCGGAAACGAGCAAAGGTTGCTCTCACATGCGTTGTCACTTGCTGTAAAACCGCGGCTTTCTTTGCCAAGCACACGTTAAAAGCCCATGGGTTCCAGCCGAGACCGAAATCCAAGCTCGCCGCCTGTGAGATCAAAAGAATTGCGAGAGGTCAAGATGCGAATTTTCCTTCGGAGGTGAGCTTACCGGCTGTCTTTCGATGCGTGAGGGTGAGACAAATGGATGAGGCGGAGGAGCAGCTTGCCTATCAGGCGTCGGTGAGTATAAGTGGCCATGTATTCAAGGGTATTTTATATGATCAAGGCCCTGAGTTTTCGTCGGCGGAGCACCAAATGTACAACGCCGGCGAGTCTTCGACTAGCGCCGCCGGTGGTTTTGAGACCGGAATTGTTGTTGGGAGTCGGACGGTGGCTGCCGGTGATTTGGTAACGGATGGTTCTTCAACATATCCGAATCCGGTTGGGGCGTTCATGGCAGGAACGCTGTTCTTTCCTGAACAGCAGCCGAGACCTTAAATTGAAAGTTGATCGGATCCGATTCGGTCTGCATTGCAGGCGAATCTCTTACTGATTTGAGATTTTCAGGTGAGGGAAGACCAATTTTCTTTTCTTTTCTTTTTTTCTTTTTAATTTGATTTGTATTTTACTGGATATTATTTAATATATATATAGTAATATAATTAATTCTAGAAGTTACTTTTTCCTTTATATTACTACTCACAATAGAATTATAAGGTTAAGGCATTATGTTAGTTCCATAAAAATTAATATGATAAAAAAAAAAATAAAGTAGACATAGTAAGATACTCAAGGAAGTTTTATATGAGGTAAAGTGAATTAATATTCTTTCATTTTGATGGATTATATATAGTGATTTTTTTTTAGGAGGCTTTCTTATTTCACACTATTTTTGAGTCATTATAAAGGAGAAGTCATTATCATTTATTTTGATACATTCTCTAAGCTAATCTATATTTTATTCCACACCTACTAATACATTATAATGAAATAATTATTTCACATCATTATTTGACATCAGGGGCCATAGCTAATTATAGAATTATTAACAACGACAATTTAGCGGAGTGCTACACATTAATATGAAAAGAAGATAAATGATCGAAAGAAATGAGTCAAGAGTAACTTTTATGTTTTAAGAAACATACAATAGGTTAATGAAATAAACGAGCCTTAATCGAGCTTGTTGAGAAATATAAATAATCTTATTTAATAAGATTTAATCCTTAATCGTGAGCCATTATCGAGCTTATAAGAAACTTGTTTGAGTTTAAATGACCTTCATTAACATAAATGGCGACAACAACTTTTATTGAGCTGTTCGTTTCTGCGTCGTATTACAAAAGTCTTGAGCTCGTTCGATTAGTTAAATGAATGAACAAAAACGACCTCTAATCGAGCCGAGTCACGAGTAGCTTGTTGAACGCTCGGTTCATTTGCAGCCCTAATGATAATGATTACAATATGATAATACCTTCTCAAAGCCCACATTATATGAACAATCATTTCTTCCCCATGTCAATTAAAATTTCATTTATAAAAAGATTTTTGAAAAATCAACTTCCACCAACACTCGAGTCGAAGAATAGTGGGATAAGAATGCTATCAAAACAACCACAAGTAATGGGGTACTACATATTGAGCTCAAAGAATACTTTAGGTCCTATTTGAGATCAATTTTATTTTTTTTTTTTTTTTATTGCTCTTAAAATATATTTGTTTAGTTTATTTTTACGTATTTTTTTTACTTATTACTTTGAAAAATAAATCACATTATTTAAAAAGATAATCAAAACAATTTTTAAATATTTTATGTATTTTTTAAGAATAATCATGATCACGAAATATATTTTACTAAGAATAACATTATAAATAAAGAAAATATAAATAGAAAATAAAAATGATTCCATATGATACCTAATTAATGAATATAAGTGAATAGTTTGTTTGGTATAATAAATAAGTTATTTTAGTATCATTGGAAATTGCCATAGTGAGATTTTTTTTTTTGTTACTTAAGAGCCTAAATTATTCTTAACGATTATGCATTGGTTATTGTCACTTTTAAAATCAAAATAATTTCAAAACTATATATTTAAATTTTATTTCAGAAAATTTATTGGAAACATTTTAAAATATAGAAAACAAGGCTAAAATTACTTTACACAATATTTTTTTAAAAAAGTGAAAAATAATTTTAATTATAGTGCATGTAAAGAGTGATAAGTATATATTTATTTATTGAAAAATTTGCATAATTTTTATTTTTTATATATCTATTAGTTAAAATTATATTATTACTTATCTAATATTATAAAATTATATTTAATTTTAAAAATAAATGATAATAAAATTAATATATGATATTGAAGATTAAGATATTACATATATATAATTTAAAATTATATATTAGAAATATAAATATATAAGAATTGTGTGATATATATATAAATATTTCTTAATTATTTTTTAAATAGCTCATAATAATTTAGTTATATATTTAAAATAGCACCATAAATATATAGGAATAATTACATATAAAATTATCTTGAATCAATTGGATATTGGAGGGATATTTAAATTATTTTAACGGCTTAAAATAGTCATCATTAATAGATGTCCTATTCACAATTGGCATTTTAGGCTACATATCCCGAGAAGCTGCAGATAAAGCTGAAAGAGTAAGACCTTTCAGTTCTTATAAGTAGTTATTCTTCCGGCTTTCATGGCTTTCTTACCCGTATTTATTACTTATTGTTGATGACATTTATTTTTTCGCTGTTGATTGATTTGATTTTTAAGCAGATTTTTTTTTTTTTTTTTTTTACATTTGATTCAAACATAAAACAGATAGATTTGTAAAATTTCAACTCAAAATCTCTAGTTTTAAAGCATAAATTCTTAATTATTAGTATAAGATGTCTTATATAACTAAAATTTTTTGCTATATTTTTAGAAAATATTGTGAAACAATTATGAAAAAATATTTATTTAATAAATTCTTAAATGTATTGTATTTTTTGCATTAAAAAAATATATATTAAAAATTTTCTTTTTAATATTTAAGCTAATTTAATGGTAATTTCAGGTAGACCTGACAAATTTTGAATCCAAGATTTTTAGGGACTCTTTCGTTGAAAAATAAAATAAATGCAGTGATTTAATTTATTTTTTTAAAATTTTTTTATATTTTTGTATAATGTAAAGTAAAATTTTAAAGTGATATAATGTATTTGAAATTTATCAAAATATTAAAATTTGGTATATTTGAAATTCTCCTAAGGGGCTGTTTGGTTGGCTGAAAAAAAAAATCTGATATAAAAAAATATCTGATATAAAAAGAATTTTGGTTGAAGATTTATAAATTCGAGATTTACGTTTGGTGTAAAGTATTTTAAAGATTTTAGTCGACCGGCTCTTGGCGATGGCGGCGACAGGCGGCGGCGGTGGGGTGATAATGGCCATGACATTAAGCGATGTATTTGGAATTCATACGTGAATTCAAATACCAAATGGCCTGTAATGTATTTGGAATCATTCATTCGAAATTTTACTTTACTTGCAGCTAAAAAATAAAATCCTTGCATTTACTTTACTTTTACAATCAAATTCTTCAATAAATGATAAATTTGGGTGATTCAATTTGTGCAAATGTAAAGTGTTGCGGCCGCCGCCGCCGCTCTCAAACCATTGCCGACAATCCGCATCGTCGCGAACCACGTTATGCAGTGGCCATTGCCCTCTCGTTCATCGCTCAGCGCCGACCAGTCCGACCCAAAATATTTTTCGTACATTTATTTTGCAAATATAAAAAACAAACTCATGTATTTATAAAATTTTCAATAACAATAGTAGATCATTCTTTTTTACATTATATTTCTTTTACTACATTCTTTTTGAACAACAAACAATCCTTAGTTAAAATTTTAATTCTCGACTATTAAGCTTGTTGCGTCTTGGGAAGACCGATTCGTGAGTGAAAGTTCTGCTTTGTTGATTAGTCAAAGCCACGTACGGTAAGAGTGGCGAGAACTCAGGAAATTTTAACGTGGAAAACCTCGAAAGAGGGAAAAACCCGCGGGGCAGGCCATGTTCCACTATGTATATGCCTCGTCGAATCTTCCGTCCGGGATTACAAGATGGTATACAAGAGAACAACGGCTTGGTCGGTTGTAATAGTTCTTAGTGGCGGCGGTGATGATGGGTAGCAGAACTCGTTGGAAATCACATTTGGCAAATATAGACAACCGGCAAAATCAGAGCGATTAGGTGATTGGCTCGATGTGGCGGCGGTAGATGGTGGTTGACGGCCAGGTCGGGCGGTGAATCTTGTTCGGATCTTGAGCAGCTCTCTCTTCTTCTTCTCCTCTCCTTCTTCATTTGGCCTCCAAAGTGTCCTCATATGGAGAATGAGAGATTTATAGTGGAGGAGTGGCGATCTTGTAAATACATGGAAAACAAACCACTCCTCCCATTGGGCTTACGGGCGATTCCTTTTGATCATTTGATGTATTTGAACATTTGGATGCTCAAATGAGGTGATGTGAATCTTAGGCTTGTTAGATTTGGCTCATCGAGGCCTTTCGATTGTATAAATACTATATTTGATGATCATTGAGGTTTAATTATGTTCCAAAGTTTCGACGATGTTTGGTGCTTGATCTTGATTGATTTACTTGGGATGACTTGCCTTTGCTTAAGATTCATGCTTTAGGGGAATTTGAATGTCATATCGTTCTTTATTTTGGATGGCGTCATCGGATCTTAAATATATGTCAATCTGAAAACAACAAATTCTTTAATGAAACTTGCGGTCCATGAATCATACATTTTGGGAGAATAAATCTTCATAAAAGTACAATATTATGATTATGGAAGTAGATGTAAGGTGTAGTGATATTTTGAGGTTATGGACCTTTGGACACTAAATTTGGATTTGATATGGGGGAATATGAGCGCCGCGAATGGCGAAAATCTTGAGAAATACCCTGAATATCAGCGAATTACCATATTTGTGAAATACAGGCTGAATGTGAAGCGGGTAGCGAAGTCGAAGAGTCAATGTGTAGCGGTCCATGTATTCCGCAGATGACAGCGGCGGTTTGCGCTGGAATCCAGATGGCGGTTCATCATCACGGTCAAGATGCGGAGTGAAAGCGAAGTCCTTCGTCTGAAGCGCCATGCGCGCAAGATGCAGAATCTTGGGCTTTGGCGGGTTTTTTTGGGGTTTTACCCTTTTATCCCTATGGGGTCTATAAAAGCCCCCAGGTAGAGGAAGGCACACTTTTCATCTCTCTTCTTCTTGAGTTAGGATTATTTGGAAGCGATCAAGGCCGCGGTACATCGATGATTCGGTTTACCTCGTCGTCAGGTTAGGAAGCGACCAAGGCCTACATCGTCGTGGTTCCGTTCTGAGTGTCGACCGTCCGGGTTGAAGCGATCAAGTCCAACATGTGGTTCGGTTTCGACTTGTCGGCGTCGGGTTAGGAGCGATCAAGGCCCGCGTACATCGTCGTGGTTTTAGAAATCGTCGGGCCGTCCAGTTAAAAGCGATCAAGGCCCAGGTACATCGTCGTGGTTTTGAGATCGTGGACCGTCGTTAGGAGGCAATCGCTCTACATATCGTGGAAGGTTCAACCTCATTCGGCCGTCCGGAGTTGAAAGCGTCACTGATGGAGAGCGAGGTTCCGCGAGATACGGAGAATGGCCGAACGATATCTGGCTTCGTGGCGATGAATTATTAAAGGAATCTTCGGCCGATAGTAGTGAATGAAGATTCCGGCATAATAGTCGGCGATGGGCCATTGATAGTCGGCGGTAAGGAAGATTATGGTTGGTCCAGAAGTGGTTCAGCGATGAGCGATAGTCACATATAGTAATTCAAATATGGTTCCTAAGATTGTATTGATTTTATTGATAATTATTTGTTAACACTTGCGTTATGGATATAATTAATCAGGGATTTTGAGTCGAAGTTGTTTGTCGATGCTAACATTAACATGTGTGGAGTGGGTATAAAGTTTTGACCTTTCTGGTTGTTAGTCATAATATTATTCGTGCGTTAACACGTATGGAAGAGGTGAGAAGTCCACCAAGGACCTTTGACCTTTCAGGTTGTTTGTCGAGTTTTGCTCTTAATATTGCGTATGGAAGGTCCGATGATCCAGGATTGATCATGTCTCAATTGAGATATAACGTGTATATTTCTCTGGGAGGAAAAGTAAAGAAAAAGCAAATCTTGTTAGAACAAAGCTGAATTCACTTTCAATAATATAATCATAAGACGGGTATGGGCTTTAAAAAAATGACAACAAAACAAGCGACAACAACAATAACAACAACAGCAACAAAGTCTCTATCCCATTAGTGGGGTATCTGAGGATGAAGTGATAGGCAGATAAACTAAAGTTGCAATAATTATGCAATAAGTTCGATAATATTTTGAGATTCTTAGCATTCCAAGTTGAGGCGAGTTTTTCCTTCTAGATCCTTGAGCTTGAATGTTCCAGCGGCTTAGCTATAACCACATATGGACCATCCCAGAGGTGAGAGTTTATTGCGTTGAGGGCCTTTTGCACCTTGAGACCGTAGAACCAAGTCACCGCAGAGATATGGGTGGTTTTACTCTTGTTGAAGTGGCGCTACCCTTTGGTGATAGGAAGCGGTCAGAAGTAGGGCCATGTCACGAGTTTGAGGGAGTAGGTCTAGGTCTTTGCCGAAGTTTTTTCTTCATTGCTACCATGATCAAAATTGGACTCTTGGACTTGGAACCCGATATCCAGGTATGAATAACGTACGAAACACAAGTTATATGTCTCACCGGTTGGTGCGATGTAGTCGGTAAGCCGAGAACATTGGAAAGCTCATCAACCCATTGCCCACCGAGGCGTGTTTTAATCCTTTGAGTATAGTTGGTAGATGCGGTTAGTTTGTGGATGTGCAGGCCATTGTCGGCGGTGAATGTGAAGATCTTTGCAAAGGTAAAGACTTTTCGATAAATTGAGTCCGTTGTCGGTGATGATCTTCAGGGAAGACCGAATCGACATCTATATTTTTCCAAACAAATTGTTTAGCATTTGCCTCCGTGATTTTGGCGAGTGGTTCTTCCACCCATTTTTAAAGTAGTCGGTAAGCTAGAATGATGAACTTTCTTTGTCACGATCTTTATCGAAAAGGTCCCATTATATCAATTCCCCAGGCAAAAGGCCAGGGCTTTGAAGAGATGAGAGCTCATGCGGCATGTGAGGAAGGTTTGAATGCAAACTAGCATATTTTTTTGGTGAACTCAGGGCATCTTGTTTCAGGCCAATAGAATCCTTGCCTTATAATTTTAAGGGGCTAAGCCCTTCCTCCTAGTGTTCTCCACATATTCAGAGTGAACCTCTCTTAAGCGCATCGAGGTGGAAGACACTTGAGGTATGGCCGAGAAAGCTTCGTTTATATAGTTCACCTCCATAATAATAAAGTTTGCGGCTTGTCTTGAGGCGAGTGCGTTTGGGTCTTGGGAGGCTTCCTTCTTGCGGAAAGATATGATGGGGTCCATCCATGAGGGTTCCTTCACCTCATCAATCGTTTGTATTACCCAGGTCCTGAATCGGGAAATATATTTCTTCAATATGCTTTCTCTTGAATAGATCTCCGTGTAGCAGACGTAGCAAGCTTAGCGAGGGCGTCTGCTCGAGTATTTTTCTTCTGCGGTATGTGAGTGATTTGATGCACCTTAAGATGGGCAAGGAGCGACTTCACCAAGTCGGCGTGTTAGCCCGAGGGTTATGGGTATCGTAGTTACCCTCGACTTGGCGACAAGGCGAGAGTCGATTATGGATCGTTAAGTCTTTGCTTACATGGTCGATGGAGTCTCAACCTGCGATGAGGGCCTCGTATTCAGCCATATTATTAGTTGCAGAAATTTTAAGCGAAATCCATACTCTAAGGTATTCTGCTGGGGGGAAATAAGTAAGACTCCGACTCGGATATTTCTGAAGCTCCATCAACATAGAGTCCATTGAGAAATAAAGGGCGTGTGATAGACATATCATTTGGAGTTGGGCATTATTCCACTATAAAGTCTGCAGTATTTGAGACTTTATATGGTCGAGGTAGAAAATATGTCAAATTCTCCCAATTCCTGACCACTTAATTAATCTTCCGGATGCTTGGTTTACGTAGGATAGCTCTTAATGGTAGATTAGTGTAAATAAACAGATAGTATGAGCTTGAAAGTATGGGTAATTTTGAAAAACTAGGGCTAATGCCATCACATCTGAGTGGATAACGACTTTCTATATCGAAAGTATTTTCTTGACGTGTAAATTGGTCGTTGTATCCCATTTACTTCTGTATCAAGGCGAGCTTATTAGTGGGGAGAGGCAAGATATAAGTATAATATTTCTCCTTGAATAGGCTTAGGCAGTAGGGGAGATCTTAGTACTCTCTTAGTTGTTCAAAAGCGATTGACATTCGTCGGTCCATTGAAAATTATTTTTTGCTCCTTTTAATATTAAGAATGGCAAGTATTTGTCCCAGGCGAGCTAAGAAGCGATGATATGATCCGTCCATTTAGGCGTTGAACTTCCTTGATATTCTTTGGAGGGTCATATCTCGAGCCTTAATTTTCTCGGGGTTGGCTATTCCGATGGGTTACCATAAACCCAAGAAATTTTCCGATGTAAAGGCACATTTGGTGGGGTTGGAGGTATGTTATAGCGTCGAAGAAGATTGAAACACGTTTCTAAGTCGGATATATGTTGTGATTCTTCCGGCTTTTTTACCAACATGTCATCCGTATACTTCCATCGTCTTTGCCCAATAGGCCTTTGAAAACCATATTCATAAGGCGATAGGTAGCACCGCGTTTTTAACCGCGCATAACTTGGTAGCGGTATAAACCTTTATATGTTTGAAATCGTGGCTTCTTCATCCATTGGGTCCATTCTTATTTGGTTATAGGAGTAAGCGTCAAGCGAGCATTTGATGGCGGCGTAGCGTCGACCAATTGGTCGGTCGAGGAAGAAGCTATCTTTTGGGCAAGCCTTGTTAAGGTCGGTGTAGTCAATACACATCCTCCATGTTCCATTTGTTTTCTTAACCATGACAACATTTGCTAGCCATTTAGGGTAATATACTTCTCATTATGAATCCGCTTCAAGGAGCTTGTTAACTTCATGCTCAATAGCACGGAAGCGTCGGTGCAAAACTCCTTCTTACGGATGATCGGTTTGGATGTTGGATTAATCTTGAGGAGTGCATGATCTGCGGTCAACCACGGCATATCGGTCGGACTCCATGCGAAGATGTCTTGATTTCTGAAATCTACGTAGTTTTCTCTTTGTTCCTTTGGCGGGGATCCTACTTGCTTTCGTAGTGGTTGGTCATCCGATAATGTAATGAGAGTAAGTCTTCTACGGTGATGCTTTGTGGGGTGCTCCTTCATCCGAAAATTAAAATCTTCAATCTAAAGGTCACGGAAGGCGTGGGCGAGCTTGTCGAGGTAACATGATTGCGCCACCTGTTGATTTCCACAGACTACTCCAACTCCAACAGGGGTTGGAAATTTCATCTTAAGATGAGATATTGAAGTGATTGCACCAAAGATTGATTGGAGGGGCCTTCCAAATATAGCGTTATAGGCGAATTGACCACCATAAATTGGATTGAATGAGTCACTTGTCGAGGAATTCTCCGAGGCGGGAAGAGTGATCGTCCCTTCTACTCAGGGGGTTGTCAAACCCGTCAATGGTCCTGGGTTGGAGCTTTTCCCTAGCAGGCCCATGCTCGAAGCGTGGAGTAAAATAGGACATCAGAACTCCACTATCCAAAATCCTTTTAACATTATAGCATGGGTCACCGATCCCTTGGCGATGACAAG
Source organism: Cymbidium sinense (assembly GCA_021442155.1). Classification (NCBI taxonomy): domain Eukaryota; kingdom Viridiplantae; phylum Streptophyta; class Magnoliopsida; order Asparagales; family Orchidaceae; genus Cymbidium; species Cymbidium sinense. The sequence continues at coordinate 136,287,108 of CM038217.1, forward strand.
TGGATCTTGATGAGGAACATGGACTCCTTCTAAGTCTGAGTCATTAAAAGTGATGGAATGATCGGTACGAGACTTCTTTAACTTCGGCTCTTGAGAGCGGTGATGAGAACTTGATTAGATAGTATTGGTCCTCCTGCGATTGATCTCCCAAGTGATGATGTTTTGATGCGTGATGATTGTCTGGTTGCCCCAGTTGAAGGCATGTTTGTTTGAGTTGGTTGATTCTTCACAAATCGCGTAGATATCCTTGAATGAGCCTCTCAATTTCTTCTTTGAGTTGTTTGCATGCTTGATGGTATGTCCTTGATGAAGTGACAATGCTCGATTTCCCAATTTGGTTTTCAATGGATGTGGCCACTTGATATTTTCTTCATCTCGAATAGCCATTAGAAGGTTAACATGAGATGTGTTAGCGGTGAGTATTCCTTCTTGGTGGTTCCGCGTTGGTATGTAGTGGAGGAGATCCCGTTGCCTTGTTGCCTCTTTTGATGTGACTGACGGTCCGCATTCTCCGGGACACTCTTACGTTTTCCTGTAGATTGCTCGAACTGTTTGCGATGGGCATTGATAGCCTCATCGGCAGAGATTTGTGCTTCCACACGGTGAACCAAGTCGGCATATGAGCGGACTGTATCTCGCATTAATGATGAGTAAAAAGGTCCCGGACGGAGCCCTCCAAGAAAAACTCCTCTTAATAATTCGGGTCTACCACGATTTGAGCTTCTAAAAAACCTTTGGAAGTATTCCTTAAGTGATTCACCTTCATTTTGACGAATCTGGAGAGATGGGAGGAGTCTTTGATGATCCTTGGTTTGATGAAGCATTCCACAAGATTTTGGCGAGTTCATCAAAGGTATGGATAGATCCCCTTGGAAGAGAGTAGAACCAAGTGCGGGCTTGTCCGCGAGTAATAGGAAAGACGACAAAGCGGCATGTCGAGCTTTGGATATGCATGATGGTCTGTAATGGTCGATGTGTTCGTAATTGATAACTCCATCATAAGGGTCAATGCTTGGAAGCTTAAACCCTACGGGGATGGGATGTTGAAGAATAGCTTGACCAAAGGGAAGACTCTTGATAAGCTGCGGTGAAGAAAATATGATTCCGTCTTTGTGATGGAGTTCTTCTCATTACCAAGCGTTATAATTACGCACATTATAACATGAGGTGAGGTGAGAATCGCGCCGGCTGCAATAATCGGATTGGCGGTGGTTGGTACGTGATGGATGGTGGCGCGTGTCGAAGTTGACATCACGGTTTGGAGGTGGTGGAACTTCGTCTAAGAGAGTAGCATATTGTCCTCTGCGGTAATAATCGATCTTGGGGGTGCGTTTCGTGATGGAGGTTGTTGTGTTCCTCGTAAAGTCGGATCATCTCATTTTGAGACTCTTCCATTCGGCCATCGTTCTTAAAGAGATTCTGTCATGCCTTACGCCGTGAGGTCATGCCCATTAGGGAAGTGGGGCGGAAGCTTGGCGTCCAGTTCGAGATTGGTTTGAGAGTGGCGGAGTTAGCGAGAGGCTCGGTGTTACAGATTATGTGTGGCCATGATGTAGGTGTTAAAAGTATGATTGAGAGTCTTTCCAGAGCGTAGCGTCGTGGGAAGACCGATTCTTGTAGAGTGAAAGTTTACGCAGCTTTGTTGATTAGTCACACACACATGTATTTAAAGTGGCGAGAACTCAGAAATTTTAACGTGGAAAACCTCGAAAGAGGAAAAAATCAGGGCTGGCAAAACAAAATGTTCCACTATGTATATGCCTCGAAGTCTGAGAATCTTCAGATAAGGGATTACAAGATGGTATACAAGAAAGGAACAACAGCTATGTAACAACGGTCAGGTTGTAATAGTTGCTAGTGGTGATAATTGGGCTACGTGTAGGAACTTGGTGGAAATCGAGAGGAACAATTCTGGCGAAATATAGGGGAACAACTTACGGCAAAATGCAAGGCAGATTAGGTGATTGATGGCGATCGTGATGGCGGCGGACGGTGGTGGTTGGCGGCCGTGTGGTGCGATCTTGCTGGGATCTTGAGCTTGAGCTCTCTCCTTCTTGCTTGGCTCCTCTCTTCTTCACTTGGCCTCCAAAGTGTCCCCTCATATGGAGAATGAGGGCTATTTATAGGTGGAGGTCTTGTAAATACATGGAAAACCCAAACCACTCCTCCCATGGACGGGCGATTCCTTTTGATCATTTGATGTATTTGAACATTTGGATGCTCAAATGAGGTCGAATTGTGAGATCTTAGGCTTGTTAGATTATTTCGTCGAGACGCTCAATTGACTATAAATACTCTATATTTGATGATCATTGAGGTTTAATTCATGTTCCAAAGTTTCGACGATGTTTAGTGTCTTGATTGATTCGATTTTGGGATCGACTTGCCTTTGCAAGATTCATGCTTTGGGGGAATTTCGAATGTCATATCAAAGCTAAGATTATTTGCTATTAAATTTTTGATAACAAATATGTTGTAATTGTTTTGATATATTAAATTATTTTTCAACATAAAAAGTTTTAAAAAAAGTTGAAACATTATAGTTAAAAGCAATGATAATAATTTAT